>QODF01000076.1:1956178-1971782 GCA_024372805.1 Oostethus manadensis | reverse complement strand
AATAGTTTTCAACACGTGATATACTTTAATTTTGTGCGGTTACCAAAGTACAACAGTTTACAGGGCTCGTGTTAATGCTATTCCATTAAACTTCCACAAGGGGGCGGCATTGTCTTACCAGTTTGCACGTCCTGCCGTTCTTGGCATGCAATTGTGCAGCCTGCTCCGTGGTAAGTCATAGCAAATTGTACAGCAACAAAAAATATATATCCAAGTAGTGACAGGTGAAACAATGTTACAAAATGTTTGTGTACTACGCAGTAAATCTCAGATCTAAACAGGATTCTAAGGTCTGCGTTCTGGGGTTGCTCAAAATGTCTTCAATCTTGATTATTCCGTCCCATGTCATCTTCTAGGCTAGGGCATAAAATGCATGTTCAAAATAGCATCCAGGAACAGAGATAATTGTTTTCCCTATACAATGAAAATTCCTCCTGTCAAAGGCTTCACTTCCTCTTGAGTCAGTCCTGTTGTGTTTGCTTTTTGTTATTGTCTACACACAGCAGCCTCAACCACCTTGATGCCTGTATGAATTGTATTCTCGTCTTGGGAATGATTGCATCAAAGTTTGCTTATTAGTTTAGGAATGCCCCCCACCCCCCTCATTGTTGAGCAGTCGTCTCACTCTGTGTTTGCACAGAAACCATGACTATTGTGAGGAAGGATATTTAGTCTAATTGAGACACTGTGGACATCCCCTCCCTATGACCTCAGATAGACTTCACAACATAAAAAATAAAACAAACATTTGGAAATTGCAGAATACTGCAGGAGTGTCAAAAGATCATTTTTGACATAAAAAAAAATCAGTAGGACAGCAAGATGGCACATAATATTTAGTATATATTGTCAAATATACAAACCTACTATAATTTCTCAGGAAAGGTGAGGGGCCGCCCCTTCTAAAAATGCTATGTTATGTTCCCCAAACACTAGGGGTATCAGTCAAAGTTCACAAGATGATACACCAGATTGTGGATATGAAAATGGGACATGATTTTAACATTACTTTTGAGAAAAGTACAATGGAAAATATATATATATATATATGACAATATATTGCATTCTACTGCATTCTATTACAACCAGCCCTGCCTCCACCTACCAAGACAAAGAAAAAGGATTTTGACATATGGGCTTACTCCATTCATGCAGTTGTTCTATAACAAACGCGCCAAATTGCTGAAGCCAATGCACAGAGTGAACTCTCTCCTTGCATGTAGCATGTACGCATGCACGTAGCATGTACTAAGGCTAGAAAAATTATCAAGTTGTTTTTATTTATTGTGTGATTAATTCATTCATTTATTATCGTCCCAGGTCTAGTGCAGAAATCCAGCGAAATCTTGTCACGTTTTGATCTTGCAAGATCTTGTGACACCTCTACCAAACACTGTTGTCATGCAAATGAATGACCAAAACAACAATAATATTATGCTACAGCAATTACATGATAATGGACATTCATTCTTTACCGCTTATCCTCATTAGGGTCGCGGGGATGCTGGAGCCTATCCCAGCTGACTTTGGGCGAGAGGCGGGGTACACCCTGGACCGGTGGCCAGTCAATCGCAGGGCACATATAGACAAACAAACATTCACACTCACATTCATACCTATGGACAATTTAGAGTCGCCAATTAACCTAACATGCATGTTTTTGGAATGTGGGCGGAAACCGGAGTACCCGGAGAAAACCCACACACGCACGGGGAGAACATGCAAACTCCACACAGAGATGCCCAACGGAGATTCGAACCCTGAACCTCCTGACTGTGAGGCCAAGGTGCTACCCACTCATCCACCGTGCGGCAACAATGGAGATATCGGAAGAAAATCAGCAACAATAGTGAGTACAGACCACACATTTCAGCCAGTATTTTTTTGCAATAGATCTTGTCAAAGGACAATACTGCAGGAAGTAAACTTGCATATATCTTGCTTGTAGAGCAGTATACATTTACACGCTGCTGTACATCTTACAATGAACGTGTCCAAATTGTGTCCAAAGTGTAAATATTTAGTGTGATATCACTGCCTCATTCCTCTTGGGCATGGATTCACTGGACACATTTCGTCTTTCCGCTTGAGGATACCCCACAGGTGCTCAATCGTCTGGAGGAGACATACTTGGTCACTCCATCACCTTCACCTTCAGCTTCCTCAGCAAGGCACAGGGGTATTTGGGCTTCTTATCATGTTGGGAAACTGTCATGCAACGTCGTTTCTTGCTTCTCAAAGTCACGGTACTTGTCGGAATTCATATTTGAACCAGAGCTCACCCAGTGCCGGCAACACTTGTGCAGCCCTGGACCAAGAGACAGTTATGTTGCTACACACTTGTGTTGCCAGCTATTTAGACAATTACGGCTGTGGGTCGACCCGTATTCAGTGGATACCAAAGATGTACTACACCACCTACACTATAAAGTACATCACATCCAAAACATGGTACCGTGTCGAGAGAGCTCCTAAAATGAGACCCCCAGTATGATTTTTACAAATAATACTTCATGTGTATAAACATTACTTCAAGTATCTCACACCCGATCAAAATAATACGTAGGATTTTTTCCACAGAAGTTAGAAGGTACTGTGTGGTGTGCAGTAATGTGCGTGTTTTGTTTTTTGAGAAGGGTTCATTTATTGCCAATAAATGGCCCACCAAAGTGTTTGTTTGTTTTGTTTACCACTGCAGCCCGTGCCTGTGTTTAGACTTTCCGCTTATCTCGTTCTCTCTCTCACCATTACCCTCACATCAGCAGGGAAAGAAGAAATACTTTCAACAGAATTTATATAGTAGTATTTCCTTCATCACAGCCACCTGTAAATACCACAACCTCATTCCAAAAAGACATGGTAGGTGAGTAATACGCTGACACGCTTGGCATTGCGTTGTTAAATGCTGGAAGAACCAAAGTGGCAGCGTGACTTTCTGTCACCGAGTGGGAATGGCCATGAATATGCAAATTAGCTGTAAGACTATCTGGACTTCGCAGAAAATATGAAATCTGCCACCATGAGTAAGGTAAGTGAGGCTTCATATACTTGTCTTTGCATATTTGCATTTCATTAATACTGTATGTAACAACTCGAACAAGAAACACTAATTTGAATCATCATTTGAAGGTGTTTTCATGGATTGCAGCCATTTTCCTCCTCTAATTCTTTAATTAACATTCCATACAATACCCAGTCTCTTTTTCTCTTTCCATCATGTGCAGTTGCATTTGCTCGGAGGTTACCCGAGGTGACAGGAGGCTCTCCTTTGTTAAGCTTCACACTGAAATGCAGTTTTTTTTCAAAGAAACCTGCGTGCTTGGACGTGTGGTAAAGGTCGTTCTGAGGAATGACTCAATATACTGTATGTGAATTTCTTTGCATCTATAGCTATATATAGTTGTGTTTATAGGGCCAGAAGGTCAGTGAGAGCATGCTGTCCTGATTGCACACCTTCGCTCTATTTCTAGTCAGTGACGCTGTCAGAGTGGAGTGTGAAGGGTTTTTTGGGCTGGCATTCATCAGTGACTCTCAGAGAATGGCCACAGCACACACTTGGCACGTACATCATGAACGCCGTCAATACGTCAGGAATCTACAGCGACAACGGAAGTACCATTACAGGAAGGATTTTTTTCTTAATGTGAGTCATGAGCCTCTGCAAAAGTCCCTGCCAGTGTTTTTTTGTGGTAGACTCAGCTCAGCATTGCATGTTAAAATCAATCGCATGGTGCCAGGACAGAATGAGCAAGACAATGCAAATGCAGAGTTTTCATGCGCCTAGCAGGGACAAACACAGACTGCAGCGCAGTGATCGGCTGCAGCCTTCCATCTCTCCAGCACCTGTACGTCTCCAGAACTCGGGGGCGAGCAGGCCGGATACTTGCTGACTCTTCCCACCCTGGACATGGACTATTTGAGCCACTCCCCTCTGGCAGAAGGTTACGGTCCATTCTGACCAGAACCTCTCGCCACAAGAACATTTACTTTCCTGCTGCTGTTGAACTCATGAACACTTTATAAAACTTGGACTATGGTCACTTTATAACCAGTTCAATTGGCACCTTATACTACCTGCACTAAAAAAACACCCTCATGCTTTTACTTATCAGTGATTTCAACTCTTACTCAGGGTTCTATGTTTAGTTAGGTCTATGTTTATTTAATGCTCTGTTTATTTAGGATTCGCCAAAGAAATGTCCCAGTTTGTGAATTGTTCACTTACAATGGCAATAACGTTTTTCTGATTCTGATGTATGTTGTCACTGACTCTAGCCTGTGTTTAACAGGCGTTTTCATAAATATAGACGACAATACTCTTCAGTGAACCTCACCTACACGGTTTCAGGAACATGGAAGACAACGGGGTTGTCAGTTAATTTAGCATACATTTTCTGAACCATCAAGGACAATTTAGGGTCGTCAAAGCACTTAACCTACTTGTTGGTTCTACTAAGTCTTCGGTTAACCCGACAAAAGTGTTCATAGAGATCAAAGACAACTGAGATTCCTCAAGCAACCTGGCGTTCTATGTTTTGTCATACGTGTTTTTGTACAGACCAAAGTCAACGGAGTCTCGTGTGAACCTAATGTAGGCATTTTCGGAAGACGTGGATGGAAGACAGCACTCTAAACTCAACCTGAATTCCAGGAGTTCACAAACATCAAAGAAAATCTAAATCTTGCACCTAACTTGAGCA
Organism: Oostethus manadensis; assembly: GCA_024372805.1. Taxonomy (NCBI): domain Eukaryota; kingdom Metazoa; phylum Chordata; class Actinopteri; order Syngnathiformes; family Syngnathidae; genus Oostethus; species Oostethus manadensis. Next base: position 1,967,082 of record QODF01000076.1, on the reverse strand, counting down.
TTTTCCCAAGCAACCAAGACAAGAGACTTATCTGCCAACTGAACATAACTATTTTTGTAACCGTTAAAGACAATTAGAAGTCTTCAGTGTTTTCATACTCAAAGACAACTCAGTCTTCCGTTACGAACCTAACATGCATGTTTTCATCCAATAGAGTCTTCAATGAATCTATCGTATGCATTTTTCCAATGATCAGAGGGTGCGTTCACACTACAGGGTACGATGCCCAGTTCGGCTTTTTTGTTCAACTCAGATCTTACAAGCCCGACTTGTAAATGTGAATGCGATGCATCTGGGAAGTGATGCACAAACACGTAACATGCAGTCACACACATCGTTCCCCAGTTTGTGCTCTTTTTGACACATTTGTGGATATTTCCAAGATATTGAGGAGTTAAAATGTTCTTAACCAAAAGATAGGAGATTAAGAGGGCAAGACATTATGAGACGGATAGGAAAGTTTGCAGAGACCTTTTTGCGTCGTCATTTTTGGATGACAAGAAGAACGAGAAGGCATCTGTAGGTACCTTTATTGACGTCTTGCATGTCTTTCGGCGATGTATAGCAGGGGTGTCAAACTCGTGCCATGGAGGGCCGAGACCCTGCGGGTTAGCTTTTCGGTCGGTCACCGAAGCAGGTGATTTTAATGATCAACACCTCCTCCAGTTCAGGGTCGGAGCTCATCAATTAAAACCTGCTGGAGAAACCGGTTGGAAAGAAAACCTGCAGTGGCTCGGCCCTCCATGGCACAAGTTTGACACCCCTGATGTGTAGTTTGGATATATGCGACCTGACCGTTCAGACTCTAGCAGATGGAAAACAGTACATACGATTGAGGCCTGAGTAGAATTTGTAAAAATCTGAATTGTACTGTTCTCACTGACCTGAAAAAATGTGATGATGATTTCAAATTAAAAAAAACAAACCGGAATTGACCTGCAGTGTGAACATAGCCAGAGTCTATATCTCAGTGAATCGGAGATATAGCGTTCTAGGTTTACTTAAGACGGTCTCTTGTCCTCAATGCACCTACACATATCTACCTGGAAGCATTTTCCTGAATATTCAAGTTTTAAATATGTAAACATAAGAAAACGTGACGCCTGGTTGTAAAGTTCACTCAAATGTCAGTTTTGCTGTCTGACGAGGAACAGGTGCTTGTTAACAGAGCTCTTGCATTGATATTAGAGTTTGGATTGTTTTGGCATTTTTCTTGACTATTGATCTCGACCATAATTACAGATCTTGGGGACATAGATAGTTAAAAAAAATCCAGTTATGATTGCTGATAATTGCCAGCAAAACAAGCTAACAATTGCTCACTTCAAACGGGTAAACAGCAAAATACTGTATATAGTTTATAGTTGTATAATGTACTGCAGTGGAATGGTAATGGTTTAGTTCATTTCAAACATGCAAAGCAATTTACATAGCAGTACATCACATGTTTACAATTTTAAGGATGGAATTGCAGCACTTTTAATGCAAAATGTTGGGCTGGCAGGAAAAAGTGGATGCTGCAAAAGAAGCTGAATGATGAGAATTTTAAACAGTTATATTGCAATCACAGACTTGACATTAAGCACAGATCTTATGCCAAGGTAGTTGATAACAGAGGAGAACAATATGTTGCTTTCACAGAGGGACAGGTGGGCAACTTTCTGTAATCAAAGAAAGAATCAAATAACACCAGCCAACATGTCATCAAATTTACTAACAAAAATCACCAAACAACAGAAATGAGTGTTGCGCCCTCTGCTCCACGGAGTAAGAGAGGTACGTGGTTACTTTTGAGAGTGAAAATAAAGGAGAGAGTCGCAGCCTCGTCTTCACTTCACCTCGCTTTATTCAAAAGAACACCGATAACCTTCTGCGCAAGCGCACAAAACATCTCTCACAGGGAAAAGCAATCGACCCGTGAATGATCGAACTTTTTTATCAAAATGTAAATTGTACACATTGTATTTTTCTTAGTACTTCAATCATGTTATTGTATGCAACTTTTGACTTTTTTTTTTTTTTTTATTTTTTTTTTTTTTTTTTATTTGTTTTTTAACCCTTTTAACCTGTGTAATCTGCTTTTCCAATCTTGTGTACAAAACACTTTTAACATAATATCAATAATTTTAACCTGTCACATACTCCCCCTCAAAATAGATGTTGTCCCCAACATCAGGACATGTAAACGACTGAGTATGAATGTCACAGTGCAAAAAAACAAGTGCATGGTCAACTGATTCGAAATGTTAACAGACTGGAACTCTTTTCATACATTCTGTTTTTTTCACATTCGCAGTCACAAGTGTCCATTTCACTTTGGGTGCATAACCTGTGCATAATGTGATACACAACAACAGACTTTTCCTTTATATACACATATATCTATTTTTTTAAGTGTAGTCCTTTTTTCTTCATAATCAGTCTAACGTTATAGCATTTACTTAGGTTTGGGGAAATAAAATGATCACCAACACATTAACACTGACCATAAAACTCTTAAAAAATAATTAGGATGCACACTGTACCATGGCATGGTCTGTTGCATAAAGTAAGGCAAAGTCTCAATCCTATAACAAGCAGGTGTACCCAGTGTATCAGAAGTGAATACTTTCGGTTTCCTAATTTCACGTCTGGTTCTCTGAGTCACTTCACAACAGGATCATGGTAGGTAGGAGAAGAAGATGGGTGTGGCGAATGAAGGCTTAATTCCGCAGGTAAATCTTCTACCTGACCCGTGTCATCCTCTGGTGGCTGGTTAATGGCTGCAGCTTCAGGCTCTGTCTCCTGCTGCACCTCTCCAGGTTGGTTGTCCTGCTGAGTTGGTTCCGTGGTCCTTCCAGGGGGCAGCGAATCAGGGCAAGCTCTCAGGTGATTTGGCACTGGATAATACTCATCCTCATCATCGTCGTCGTCCTCCTCTGAGAGAATCTCTTGTGTCTCAGCTGATTTGGTAGTGGCATTTTTCTTTGACTGAGCCTGCAAGGAAATCTCCAAGGGTAAATGGTCACATGGCAGAAGAAGATTACGGTGCAAAGTTCTGGATCTGCCCATTCCTCTCTCAGGTTTCAGTTTGTATACAGGAATGTCCTTGCTCACTTGACGAACTACTGTATGCACAACATCCTCCCAGTGGCTTCTCAGTTTGCCTGGACCTCCACGTGGAGTCAAGTTCCTGACTAAAACACGATCACCGGGCAACAGAGTGGAATACCTCATCTTACTGTCATACAGTCTCTTACTCCGAACAGCAGCTTTATTTGTGTTTTCTCTCGTGATCTCATAAGCGTCTTTCATACCTCGTTTCCACTTCTGGATGTAGCTCTGATGGTTACTATCACCCTGATCGCTGTCTGGGGATAAACTGAACAACATGTCCACTGGTAACCGTGGCGACCGCCCATAAAGTAAGTAAAATGGTGAAAAACCTGTCACTTCACTTTTAGTAGTGTTGTAAGCATACACCAGTTTGTTTAGTGAGTCCTTCCAGTTGCTCTTTTGTTTCTCAGTGAGCGTCTTCAACATCTGAATCAAAGTCCGATTAAATCGCTCAACTTGCCCATTGCCTTGTGGGTGATATGGACTTGTTCGGGAGCCTGCAACTCCACAATACTCCTTGAGTTGGGCAAAAAGCTGGTTCTGAAATTCACCACCTTGATCATGATGAAGTCTCAGAGGGAACCCAAACTTTAAAGCATAGTCATTAAAGATTTTGTCTGCCGCTGTCTTTGCAGACTTGTTTGTAGTGGGGTAAACCTGAGCAAACTGTGTAAAATGGTCAACAAGCACAAGTGCATACTCATAACCACCCTTTCATTTATCTAAGTGTAAAAAGTCAACTGAGACAAGTTCAAAAGGCTGAGTAGTAACTATGTTGGTGAGCGGTGCTCTTGTCTCACGGCTTGGTCTCTTATTTTTAAGGCACACACACTGTCTCATTACATAGTCCATCTGCTTTTGCATGAAAGGCCAGTAAATCCTATCGCGTACCAAAGATGTTGTTCTTTCTACACCATGGTGACCCATTTTATCATGTAGTTCTTTAAACACTGTTGGCCTGTGTTTTTCAGGTAGCAATAGTTGCTTCCTGTTTGTTGTGCATCTGTATAAAACACCTCTATCGTTAAACTGCAACTTGTCCCACTGTCTCACGAGGCACAAAACTTGTGGACAAAGCTGTTTTAGTTCTGAACCTGAGGGTTTTGTCTCATTCAGTTTGTATTTGACAATCTGTCCAATGATGGGATCAGTCTCCTGGTCTTGTTTGATCTGTGCAATAGTAAGTGGAGCTATAGGCAAACTCAATGATACTGTACTACTTTTAGCTGAAATACCCATAGACCAGGCTGCATTAGACTCATCCTGATGATCAACTGCCTGTGTGGCTGCACCTACAACCTCGTATGACATTTCTTGTGAACACTCCCTCATGTAAGTCTCCATGTCTAATGGCATTCTAGACAGAGTATCTGCATCTATGTTCTCTACCGGGGTGATACTTTACACAAAAATGGAAATCGGCAAGTTCTGCAACCCATCTACACCCAGTAGCATTCAACCTTGCTGTTGACAGAACGTAAGTAAGCGGATTATTGTCGCTAAATTGGGTTTTGGACACTGATAGTAATCTTTGGAATAGAGCCTTCTTTTACTGTAACCAAGGTCTCACAAAACTCTAAACCGTCTGGCCAATGTGGGTTTTCATAAGGCTCAAAACTCAAAGTAATGTCCTCTTTGAATGTTTTAGCCTGCACCCTACATTCAACACACACTTTGGCTGGGTGCAGTCACTCTCACTTTTGCTGTCTTCACATTGTACTCGTGTGTTTGCCCAACTCTAATTGCTTTTATGAAAGTTGTGGCTTTGTTTTCTTAAGATGTGGAAAAGCTACTTGCACTGCTTTCAGAAGCTTCTCTTTTTCCCCAGAGTTGTTTTCATCCTTCATACTTTTTGAAACCAAGCACTCTATAACATTAAACCCAATAATTGGACATTGTTGCTGGTTACCTTTAAGCACTAGAACAGGTATGAGTAACTCAGAGTCATTGGCAGTAAGTTTAAATGGTACCTCGACCCACCCTACATATGGCATGTCTGTACCATTGGCTGCTTCCAAATGGAGGGGTTCTTTTGGAATAATAAGATCACTTACTTTTCTCAATGGTAACTCGGGTAAGTTAGTGTCTTTCCAGGACTCATCAATAGCACAAACCTGTGAGCCAGAGTCCCAAAGTGCTTCAACCTTTGTATTGCCTAAAAAGCACCTAATGACACATTTTCTTCCCACTAACTGCCTGACAGGAGGTATTTTGCCTTTTTCACAAAATGTCTTTTTGACTTGTTTCTCACGGAACTCCTTACTAGCCTTATTAATACCACCACATGTGTTTGCTCTGCATTTAGTTTTGTGTATAGACCTGTCTTTAGAAACTGGTAAACTGTCTTTAGAAACTGGACGCACGGTAATGACGTAGTTCCTGTGCGACGGTGAGGCGGCAGAACACAACTTGGCGCGCTTTTCAAGAGTCTCATGCGTTGAACTATTTTACCGCTTTGTTTGGCCAAAAGCAACATTAATGGAATAAACGCGGAGGTAGAGTGTCCTAATTAATCACTCTGGAGAGCAGCGAAGAAGACCTCGCCAGCCTTGCGGAGTATATCGACTCTTGCTACGAAGAAGTCGTCATGGGAAAACCTAATGCAGCCATTCCCAAAGCGGCGGCGGCGGCATAAAGATCCAGGAAGGAGGACTCACCTGGGACGGCTTCTCCGCCCGGGGCACGCAGCATGAGGGACAACCTGGTGTTTGCAGGAATACCGGAAGAGGACAAGGAAGACCCAGAAGAAACGGTGAAAAGCTTCATCAAAGTCCACCTGAAGCTACCTGAGGAAACCGTGGACAACATCGCCTTCCACCACGTACACCGCCTAGGAGGGAGAAGAGCCGACGCTCGCCGGCCCCGGCCGATTGTGGCAAAGTTTGTCAACTTTAAGCAAAAAGAACAAGTTAAGTCCCAGGGCCGGGAGCTGAGAGGGAAGGACTTTAGCGTCAACGACCAGTTTCCAAAGGAGATCTTGGATCGACGTCGTGCTCTCTTCTCCATTCGCCGCAAGTTCATCCAAGATGGATGCCAAGCTGTGGTCTTGGTGGACAAACATTTTGTCAATGGCCAACTGTACCGGGATCCCAACACCACGCTGTGGCTCTATTAATTCCTGCACCAGGTGATGTAAACTTGCACATACAAGCATGTTAAGGACACGTTAAGGTACTGAACTAAGAATACTGCCAACTGTAAACTGACATGTTATTAGTTCCCTGTCTGTCGCTACATCACACTTGCAAAATGATGTTATATGTTTGTCTTTTTACTGTTTTCTATCTCTTTTCTTTTGCACCCTCTTTTTCCCCTCTTTTCACTCCCTTCCCTCACATCTACCTGGGTAATGAACACCTCACTTTATTTGTTTGTATTAACCAGAACACAGATAGAACTGAGGCACAGCAGCATGTCTACAATATCCACACAACAGGTGGATTTAAAACAAATCTGCATGAGTCCATAGTACCAACACCAGTCAGGTCATGAGTACACTGAGGTTTATCTCGTGGAATGTGCACGGAGCTGGTTCCACGGTCAAGAGACTAAACATTTTTAATCACCTGCAGCATTTCAAGGCAGACATTGTCTTACTACAAGAAACACATCTAACAAACACATCTATAGATGCACTTTACACAACACACTTTCCGCATGTGTACTCAGCCTGTTTCAACTCAAGGCAGAGAGGGGTAGCAATTCTCATCAACAAAAAATTAAACTTTCGCATTGATAACATACTCACAGACCCGCAGGGCAGATTTATCATAATTAAAGTTTATATACAAAATATGAAGTTATGCATTGCAAGCGTATATGGACCAAATGTTGATGACCCTTCTTTTTTTCACTCCTTCTTCAAATCACTCTATGATCACTCAGACTGTACACTCATTATTGGAGGGGACTTCAACATGGTTCTTGATCCGAGATTGGACAGGCTGAGTCGCAATGGAAATAATAGACAGGACCAATCCTCAGAGGTTGTTAAACAATACATGAAGGATTTTGGACTTTGTGATGCTTGGCGCTCTCACCATCCCACTGTTAAGGAGTACACCTTCTTCTCATCAGTCCACCACTCATACTCTAGATTAGATTATTTCCTAACCAGCAGCACACTGATGAGTGATATATCTGAAACCAAAATCCATCCCATCATTATCAGCGACCATGCACCAGTGTCACTTACACTGGTAAGTAATAAGAACAGTAAACCACCAACACGAAACTGGAGATTGAATACATCATTGCTTGAAGACTCGGAATTCATCAGTTACTTCAAGAGACAATGGTCTCTATACATAGAAAACAACGATTTACCAGGAACATCAGCGTGTGTTCTCTGGGAGGCAGGGAAGGCAGTAATGCGCGGGAAAATAATTTCATTTTCCTCGCACAAGAAAAAGAAAGAGACTTCCAAAATATCAGTTTTGGAAGGTAAAATGAAATCGTTAGAGGAGGCCTACTCTGTCTCTCAAGATGAACACACTCTAAACGATATAAGAAAAACCAAACTGGAACTTGAGGAAATATTAAATAAGAAAACACAATTCTTAGTACAAAGGCTTCGCTTGGAGAACTTTGAACATAGTAACAAATCTGGGAAATTTTTGGCTAATCAATTAAAAACAAATAAAGAGAAAACAACTATCTACGGTGTTAAAGACTCAGCAGGAAATATCAGCCATGACCCTGATAAAATAAACACCATTTTTAGGGATTATTATAAAGCATTATACACACCACAATTAGACCCATCAGATGATGATATAGATCAGTTTCTTAGTAATTTAAATCTACCGATATTACAACAGAACCAGAAAACATCTCTGGACTCACCTCTATCTGTTGGCGAACTCCAGGAAGCTCTCCAGCTCATGCCTAATAATAAAGCCCCAGGCCCAGATGGTTTTCCTGCTGAATTCTACAAAGAATTCTGGACTACACTGGCGCCAACTTTTTACAAAATGCTATTAGAAATAAAGGAGAAAAATAAAATGCCTCCAACTATGAACTTAGCTAATATTACTCTCTTATTAAAACCAGGAAAAGACTCCACACTCCCATCTAGCTACCGCCCAATTTCCTTAATTAATGTAGATTTTAAAATAATCAGTAAAGCTTTGGCTAGAAGGTTAGAGAAAATTACTCCTTTCATAATCCATCCAGACCAAACAGGTTTTATTAAAGGTAGACACTCCTCAACTAACACACGAAGATTAATTAACCTCATAGATTATTCTAACATACAGGATTTGGAAACTATTATCCTTTCTCTAGATGCAGAAAAAGCATTTGACAGGGTAAACTGGAACTTCCTATTCAGGACATTAATTAAATTTGGGTTTGGACCGGGTTTTATTGATTGGATCAGAATATTTTATACCAACCCACATGCATGTGTGAGGACCAATGATCAAACTTCTTCAAGCTTTAGCCTTCACAGAGGCACAAGGCAGGGCTGTCCGCTGTCCCCTTCACTGTTTTCCATATTTATCGAACCCTTAGCAGCGGCCATCAGACAACATGAAGAAATCAAAGGGATCCGCACCAGAGAAATGGATCACAAAATAAGTCTCTACGCTGATGATGTATTACTTTTTCTCCAGAATACTCAAGCGTCCCTTTCCGGCACGATTCAACTTATAAACAAGTACTCATCAGTGTCTGATTACTCTATCAACTGGTCTAAGACCACAGCTCTACCCATTAACTGTCACTTTAAGGGTATACCTGATGCCATAATACGGACAGGAAATATTCGATATTTGGGTATAAATATTTCACCCAAGTTGTCAGAGCTGACACAGTTGAATTACGTTCAGCTTTTGAAAACAACTGAGGGTGATCTTTTGCGGTGGAGACGTCTACCCATATCACTCATGGGGAGAGTGGCTGCCGTCAAGATGATGGTTCTACCGAAAATTAATTATTTGTTTTCAATGATACCCACCAAACCATCCTCCAAGTGGTTCAAGTCACTGGACTCCCACATCTCAAAATTCCTTTGGAAAGACAAACCATCACGTATCAGCTTAAATACGTTAAAACAAACCAAAGGCAGGGGTGGTTTAGAGCTTCCGGACTTTTCTCAGTATTTCTTAGCCAATCAACTGCAATATGTCTCCAAATGGCTCAAACCGAGTTATCCAGACGAGCCATGGCTGGATATAGAGCAAGCACTGTGTGATGATCTAGCAATCTGTGATCTACCATTCATCAGTTCAACCATTAAACATCATAAATGTTACAAAAGTATGAACATCAGCTCCACTCTGACAGCTTGGTGGGAATTTCTTAAAATAAACAAATGTTCCCTCTATCCATGTAAGCTGACACCCATCTGGAACAACCCTGACATCCTACAAAATAAAATAATGATAAACTTTCCTCTCTGGAAAAACAAAGGGATAAAACACTTAGATAATATCATAGTAGAAGGAAAGTTTGTGTCATTTGATACGCTCACCTCCCAATATGGAATCAGCAGCACCAAATTTTTAGAATACCACCAAATCAAATCTATAATAGGAAAAAAATACACGCCCAATCAATTGAACCTGCAAATGCCAACCAAGGTGGCAGAATTCTGTAACCTCTGCGCCCCAAAGTTATTATCAAAAATATATAGGCTTAACAATAAAGCAGAAGATTTAATACACCTACCGACTGCAAAATGGGAAACAGACCTACTCAGTAATTTGGATCAAAACACATGGATACAAATATGTTCAAATACATTTAAAATGACGAAAAACTTAAATCTACAGCTAATTCAGTTCAAAATTCTTCATAGGACTCATTATACAGGACAAAGGATGTTCAAGATGGGTCTCACAAAGTCAAATATTTGCTCACAGTGCACAAATAACTCTGTTGATAACTATATACATGCTGTGTGGTATTGTGCTCCTGTCCAAAGGTTTTGGCTTCAGGTATGTGAGGAGCTGTCCACATGGTCCAGATGTAATATTCCAGCACACCCCACATTGTGTTTACTTGGCCATTTAGGTGGCATCAATATCGATAATAACACCTCACGTATGGTCCTTACTGCGTTATGCATCGCAAAGAAAACTATTCTCATGAATTGGAAAACAAAAGCCAATCTAAGTATGAACCAATTTAGGAACCTTTTATTAGATCATATCTCTTGTGAGACAATGTCTAGCTCTTTAAACAATCAATTGGACCAATCTCATTTACTCTGGTCCCCGGTGATTAGCTCTTTCACTTCACTCTGAGAGTTGGGCGGCTGGCGGAGGTGCCAGGGGCATACAGGCCGCTGGAGGTCCCTTGGGGAGGGGGGCTGGGCTACGCTGCTCTGCGGGGGGCCGGTGTTTATCTCTGTGAGGCTAGGGTAGGTCTGGTGTCGAGACGACCGGTTGGTGGAGGGGCGGTGGGCGGATGTGTGCGCGCGAGTGCACGTGTGTGTTAGTGTGTATGTTGTATGTTGGGTGCAGGGTTTTGAACATGGGTGTGGGCACATGGGGCAGTGGTGAGGTGTGTGATTGTGCTTGGATGGTTGCTGCCTCTTCGAGTGGTGGGGTGTGTTGCCCGGGTTCCTCTCTGATACGGGGTGGGGATGGCGGTGTTCGGGGGTGTGGGCCGCCGGGGTCTCCTACGGTGGCGCGCATGGTGGCTAGTGTGTAACATCTGGGTGAGGCTGCTCCCGGGCTGCGGTCGCAGAGCGTTCGGGGCCTCGCCTCGCCTCGCGCCGGCCCCTGCCCCGCGGTGGGTCCCGAGAAACAGGGGTGCCTACTGCCCAATGGCTCGTCCTCTGGGATGGAAAAAAATATATA
>QODF01000076.1:1901856-1954131 GCA_024372805.1 Oostethus manadensis | reverse complement strand
TTATGTCACTGGTCACACCACGTCCCCTTGGGGTGACCCCGTCTAGTTTAAAGGGTTACCACCATTCAGTCTCACTGGCTTCTGTGCTCGGCAGCCGGCTCTAAAGTGCTCACTGCTCCCACATCTAAAACAGTGATGACAATACTCCTCACCTGCCACAATGCAATTTGAACACCTTGGTTGTGAGCGGGGCATGTAGTACCGCTGCGGGGCGAAGCCCTGCTGGAACTGTGCATTGCCTCTAACTGGTGCTGGGTCTGGTGCTGGATAGTACGGCTGGAGAGCTGTTTGGGGTCGCTGGCGATAGTAATGCCTAGTAGATGGATCCAGCTGTTGCTGTGGGTACGGTGTGAAGGTCTGAATCGGGTAGTGATCCTCAAGTCTTCCGCTGGTGGCAGGTTGGGCCACGGCTGTAGATTTCTGCATGGGCTCTCTGATTTGGGACACCTCAGCTCTAAGTCCTTTAAAAGTACTATCTCAGACCGCATCTCCTTAATTTCAGACAGCAGATCAGGTGATGGAGCGGCTGTGCTTTGCTTTTGGACTGTCCTTTTTTCTGCAGGTGCTGGGGTGTCACTGGACTGGACAGTATTCATGGCAGCGGCTAGGTGGGGGACAGCATGTTTCTTCTTGTCGTATCGTTCCTTTTCGTTGGCACATGCAATATTCACCTTTTCCAGAAGAACTTCATCAGACGTCGTGTTCTGAAGAAGGTAGGGCTGCATGTAACTCTTAACATTGTCGCTCTGCAAACCTGTTAGGCTGGTGTGCATGAACAAGCTTTGAACCAAGGCAGGATCATATTTTAGACCTGACTCATCTTCCTGGGAGGCAAAGAGAATCTTCTGGCGAAGGTCCATGGCTCGCAGAAGGAAGTTTTGAGGAGTCTCTTTACTGCTCTGAACTTCTGATGAAAGCTGCTTGTACAGTTCAGTAGCCCCTCTCTCCTGATAGTGAGACCTCAGGATCCTCCGCAGAGCTGGAAGAGTAAGATCACTTTTACCTTCCAGATAACTTCTCAACTGCAGACCTGGGGCGATGGCTCGAATCACTGCATCGGCAACCTCATCTTCATGGTAGCCTTTACTGAGCCCGCTTTCCATCTGCCTGGCCAAACTAGAAAATGTGAGCTTGTCTTTTTGTCCAGGTTCCCCTATTTGTCCGAATATCTTAAAGTCTTTACGCCAAATGGAGTTACCTGGAGGCGCTGAAACTAGTCTCTGCATTGGTGTGCTTCGTAGACTCAGTTTATTATTCATCAGCTGATGCATAGCTTCCTCTTTTGCTTTCAGTGTAATCTGTAATGCATCCACTTCTTTCTGCAGGTTTTCTTTCTGTTCATCTTCACTTGCTAACTCTAACCCTGGCATCTTTGCATTTTCAATCAAGTCCTTTATATTGAGCAAATGAGACATTCCCTCATCTTCGAGCTCAGCGAACTCAGTTCTTTCGACAAAGCTTGTGACCAGTGTGATTAGCTGGCCTCGGGTTTTGTCTGTAAGTTGCTCTTTTTTCAGTCCAAATATTTGCAGGCTATTGCATATTTTTGGCAATTGTTCAACATTCAGTCCGTATAATATACTTTTAACTTCTAACTGCACTTTCTCCAGTTCCGACTCCATTTTCATCAGAGAATTAGGCATTAAACAGTTTAGCGTAGGCCTCTACCAACTTCGTGACACGACGCTGCCCTCTAGTGGTGGCTATGCGCACTAAAGCTACAACCTTTGCACGTGTTGCCAGAGCCCCGGTGAATGTCGGCGATGCCTCGTGTCTCCGATGCTAGGGTTCGTGGAGGGATATTCGGCTTGAGTTTATCTTCGGCTGGCGAATTTTTCTCTCACCAAACATCCCAGCGGTGCCTCCAAAATGTTGCGCCCTCTGTTCCACAGAGTAGGAGAGGTACTTGATTACTTTTGAGAGTGAAAATAAAGGAGAGAGTCGCAGCCTCGTCTTCACTTCATCTCGCTTTATTCAAAAGAACACCGATAACCTTCTGCGCAAGCGCACAATGCGTCTCTCACAGGGAAAAGCAATCGACCCGTGAATGATCGAACTTTTTTTTATCAAAATGTAAATTGTACACATTGTATTTTTCCTAGTACTTCAATAATGTTATTGTATGCAACTTTTTACTTTTTTTAAAAACGGTGTATATTTTCTTTAATCGGTTTTTAACCCTTTTTAACCTGTGTAATCTGCTTTTCCAATCTTGTGTACAAAACACTTTTAACATAATATTAATAATTTTAACATGTCACATGAGCGTCTGACAAAGTGCAACACCAACATTGTATAGAAAGCTTTTGGAAAAATGTCAAGGTATCTGACGCACCAACTGCAAAATCTACAAATTAAACAGAGAACCGGAAGAATCCAGTATACTTTTGATCAAAAACATGATATATTGAGAAATATTGATGATTACGTCATCTTGACTTGCAGTCTGATGTCAGATTTCTGTACTCTGGTATTTATGTATACATTCATCTTTAATCTCTTTACTTATTTTACTTTTGCTGTATTATTAATCATATATATGTTTTTAATATCTGTGGTTTTCCCACGTTTCCCTTATCCCTGCACAATTTCTTTCACTCCTGTTTGCTGTATTTGTATTAAATTGTTTTAAACACTTTTTTTACTTCTTTTTTCCTTCATTACTGTGTGAGGTAAACATTTAATGCTATACAATATTTTCTTTACTACTAAGAAAATGGGCTGCACGGTGGCTGACTGGGTAGCATGTTGGCCTCACAGTCAGGAGGTTCAAGGTTTGAATCTTCGTTGGGCATCTCTGTGTGGAGTTTGCATGTTCTCCCCGTGCGTGTGTGGGTTTCCTCCGGGTTTTCCGGTTTCCTCCCACATTCCAAAAACATGCATGTTAGGTTAATTGGCGACTCTAAATTGTCCATTAGAGTGTGAATGTTTGTTTGTTTGTCCTGTGATTGACCGGCGACCAGTCCAGGGTGTACCCCGCCTCCCGCCCGAAGTCTGCTGGGATAGACTCCAGCATACCCGCGACCCTAATGAGGATAGGTGCTATAGAAAATGGATGGATGATAAGAAAATGGTGACACAAACACAGGAAGTGAGGAAGCCTTAATGACAAACTATAAAACTTCTTTTCCTTTCGGCTTATCCCTTCAGGGGTCTCCACAGCGAATCAATTGCCTCCATCTAACTCTGTCTTCTGTATCCTCTTCTCTTGTGCCAACTACCTTCATGTCCTCTTTCCATCCATCCATCCATTCATTTTCCACCGCTTATCCGGGTCCGGGTCGCGGGGGCAGCAGCTTCAGTAGGGAAGTCCAGACCTCCCGGTCCCCAGCGACCTCTTCCAGCTCCATCGGGAGGACACCAAGGCGTTCCCAGGCCAGCTGTGAGACATAGTCCCTCCAGCGTGTCCTAGGTCTTCCTGGGGGCCTTCTCCCGTCTGGGCATGCCCGAAACACCTCACCAGGGAGGCGCCCGGGAGGCATCCGGACTAGATGCCCGAGCCACCTCAACTGGCTCCTCTCGATGTGAAGGAGCAGCGGCTCTACTCTGAGCTCCTCCCGGATGGCCGAGCTCCTCACCCTATCTCTTAGGGTGAGTCCAGCCACCTTACGTAGGAAACTCATTTCCGCCTCTTGTATCCGCGATCTCATTCTTTCGGTCATGATCCATAACTCATGACCATAGGTGAGGGTGGGAACGTAGATCGATCGGTAAACAGAGAGCTTTGCCTTCCGGCTCAGCTCTCTCTTTACCACGACAGTCCAGTAAGCGACCGCATTACTGCTGATGCTGCACCGATCCGTCTGTCGATCTCACGCTCCAACCTTCCCTCACTCGTGAACAAGAACCCGAGATACTTGAACTCCTCCACCTGAGGCAAGACCTCACTCCCAACCCGGAGGGTACAGTCCACCTGTTTTGTCCTCTTTCACTACATCCATAAACCTCCTCTTTGGTCTTCCTCTAGGCCAAAGAACATGCGAATCAAACAAATGAAAAAATATAAAACACATGACATAATTTATAAGTGAAAATATGTTAAATTAGGGCTATCAAAGTAAAAGCGGTAAAAACAAGTTCATGGAAATTTCCTTTAATGCCAGTATTTTATTTTGGACGTGTTTGACTATAGGCTTGTTAAGGAAACAAAGGGGTTGATGCTGAGCTACAAGCGGGAATAAATATTGAGCAGAAAAGAACAAAGAAAAGGTATTTTGAATGGCAGCTTTAGCTTAAAGCAACTAGAAGATGGTTCTTTCGACAAGGCCAAAGTTATTTGCATCTGCTGTCGCTGTGAGTTGTCACTTCGGGTTTAACGATCCATTCATGAGATCCATGTATCGATTCATATTCCTATGATCCAAATACATCGATCTTTGTTCGCCAAATTGCTATTCCGGACGGCATACAGCATAACAATCGTTTGAGAGGTAATCAATCGATACTAGGAAATAAAGCATTGGATTTAAGCACAGCATGTTGTATACGAATGTGTGATTTTTAGCTATTTTAGTGAAACGTTACCTTTGTAAGAGTTTCATTTGTCGTAAGTCCATTAGTCATGCCTGTTGACTGGGGTGCACAGATGACTTCCTGAGAAGTGATGAGGTATCAAAGTTACTCATGTTTTGTCAGATAGAATTAATCATTCAAGCTGTTAATTCATTCTTTGTTAATTTATCCTGAAGTGTTGGTTGGACTTTATTCAAAAAGAGTCAAATAAAGTTCAAACGTTAACACATTTGACATGTTTACCTTTTTGTTTCTATCCATAATTAATGTAGACATGATTTTCTTCTACAAAAAGCAAAGGGAATTCAAGAAACTTCACCTGCACTGTCCAGTATCCGGCTATTTATTTCACTGTCAGACTGCCTTAATTTTTGGCAAAAAAGTTCTTGAATGCATTTAAAGTTACTGAATCGTTTCGGATCGGATCGTTCCAAATGAACCAATATAATCCTCGAATCGAAACGGCACCCACAAATCGTGATACGAATCGAATCGTTGTTGAAACGAATCGTTGCACCCCTAGCTGTCACCGTAGTTCATCAAGTCTCAAATATCACTTGCTGGACTCTAAAGTGTCGCAGGTATTTTCTCATTGTCATTTATACAGTGGCACTTTAGCATACAAATGTCCCAACTTACGAGTGTTGATTAGATATGAGCAGTCTCAAGTGTGAGCTAAAGTTTGGGTTAGGAGCTGCTGGTTACGGGCTTGCACAGCCGAAGAAAAGCTTATGTCACCTTAGCTTTTGGGGACAAAGGTGGAAGTGAGCGAGCACACACAGAGCTCAATGAGATGGCAGTAAAGGCTCGCGAAGGAAATTATTAATGCTATTGTTATTTAGTAGAAATTTAGTAGTGTTTGTGCTTGAACTGCGGTGTTTGTCAAAGAGGAGAAAATAAAACTTGCATGTTGCAAAACCTGCACTGACTCCTGTCCACGCTGCTGAAGTCCCCAGACCAAGAAAAGTGTGATAAAAATGTGTGTAAAAGAGTGTTTGTGTGTGCGTATGTCTGTAAAGTACTGTACAAGCTGTAGCCTTGCTGATCTATATTATATGGCTGCAGTCCTAGCTTTGTAAACTGTTGACTGTTCTTGAGCACTTTTTGTTTTAACTTGACAGTATTTATTTTTCCAACACTGTTTTCATTTATGGTCATGGTAACGGTTTAATTTTATTTGAAAGTGCATGTAAATGACATTGAACACATCACTTAATACAAGCGACAGTTCCACATGTCCAAAAGGGGTAGGAAGAAGCAAAGCTTATTTAATCCTACCCCCGTAGGCTCTCCCCTATTTCAATACATTTGTACACTTCCTGCAGTTACTAAGTTGCAATGCATAAGTAAGGTCGTGTGACAGTGTGTTGAATAGTAATGTCCTTATCATCGCAAATAACTTATATTGCAGTCCTGATGAATGATAATCATAATAAATAATAGTAATGAGCTGAATAGAAACAATTATAACAAAGCAGTGTTGTTCAGTGTTGAACAATGTTCTCACTAGGAATGTGAAGTTCCTAGTATAAGTATAAATTGATTTGAACAGACATAGAATTGAGTCAACAGACAGACAATTGACTCTCCAAGGAATGAAGTAATATGGTCTTGGGTGTACACAATATTTCACGTCTTTTCTTCCTTGTATTCTGTAAACATCAACTGTTTGTAGTGTTTCTTTTAGTCACTCATTGTAGAGCATTGTTTTACTTCTTTACTTAAACCATTCCATAGTTTGATTCCACATACCGAAGCACTAAAAGTTGTTAGTATTGTTCTTGCATGTAAGTGTTATAAGTTTAGTTTATTCCTAAAATCATATTTCTCTTCTCTTGTTGAGAAAATGTTTATGACATTTCTTGGTAACTGGTTGTTGTTTGCTTTATGCATCATTTTAGCGGTTTGAAGATTTACCAGACCAGCAAATTTTAATAATTGTGATTTTTGTAAGAGTGAATTTTGTCTATACAACACGTTATGGATTATCCTAATTGATCTTTTTTGCAGTACTTTAGGTGCGTGAAGTGTACTTTTGTAGTTATTTCCCCATATCTCCACACAATAAGTTAGATATAATAATAATAATAATTGAGAGTTTGGAGTGATTTTTGACCAAGGACTCATTTTATTTTGTTAATTATTGTATTTAGTATTTCTTGCTACTTTATGTTGTATGTTTTTAATGTGAGGTTTCCAACTCATTCTGTCATCAATCATGACGCCCAAAAATTAATGTTCATTCACCCTTTCAATTTCTTCACCATCAATTTGTATTTTCTTGCAAGTATCTCTTCTGCTATTACCAAATAACATAATGTTCCTTTTATTTAGGTTCAATGGTAATCTGTTTTTATCAAACCATTTTTTTAGTGTAATTATTTAATCTGAAACTATTCTTATCAGCTTTTGAGTGTTTTCTCCAGAGCAAAAGGCGGCGGTATCATCTGCAAATAGTACTAGCTTTAAGTGTTTTGTCCCTTTGCAGATGTTAATGTATAGGTTAAATAATTTTGGTACCAGTGTTGACCCTTGAGGTACGCCACATAATAACTTGTAGATGCATATTTTCCTAGCTTCACACATTGCTTTCTGTTTACTAGGTAGCTCTTAACCCAATTCAGAATCAACCCTCTGATTCCATACCTTTCCAATTTTGTAGTTAGGATGTTTTGATTGATTGTAGAAAAAACTTTTGTTAAATCCATGAATACTGAGGCTGCACACTTTCTATGATCTATAGTGTTCGTAATTTCCTCTGTGATTTCAATCAGTGTTTTTGAAGTGGAAATATTTCCTCTGTATCCGTAATGGCTGTTCGCAAGTAGGTTATTCTTATTGAGGAATTTTTCCAACCTATGATTGAATAACCTTTCGATGAGTTTGGAAAATTGTGGTAATAATGAAACTGTTTGTGAAATGGTTTATCTCCATTTTTGAAGATTGGAACTACTTTGCCGATGGCCGGGCAAGGTGCATTGATGTTGGAAACACTATGTGAGCTGCCGCTGTTCATCTACGGAGGTCCAGAGAACCAGAGTGTTGGCCAGGAGGAGCAGCCCACCATGGCCGGGCAAGGCGCAATAATGTTGAATAAGCTATGTGATCAGCCGCCGTGAATCAACGAAGGTTGGGAGAAGCAGAGTGTACAGCTGGAGGAGCCACCCACAGCCGGAGGAGTCACTGTCGTGGCTGGGAAATGTACACAATCTACTTTTAAACTTGCGACACACGCAAGGGTCATGCACTCCTCCCCTTCCTTGCTCTTTCAAACTGTCTGTGTGCAAGGTTTTCCTGCGTGCGTGCAGAAATAATTTGCATCCCAATTTTATTTCTACAGGCTGCGGGTTTGAAAATATGTGAGGAACACGGGCATGTCTCTTGCAATTTCTCCCAATATTAAGACATTCAAAGTTTTAATAGTCAGCTCTCTAACATGTTGCACATCTTAAACACAACGCTGCCTCTGTTTCCTATTGGGAGGCTTCTCTGACCTTTACCCTTGTTATTCCCCAAAGCTGTTGTTTGAACGGCCAGTGAACTAAATTAAATGCTCTCTAGGGTTAGGGCTTAGTTTAAAGCTGACTCATCAGTTTAAGCCACTAAACCAATGAATTTGAGCTTTAAACTGACAAAAGGCCCTATTTACTTAAAGCCATCCAACTGTCTCCTAGAATCTGTGCTCCCAAGCTCTGGATTCCATATTTACCTGATGTTGTGCTTCAGATATTTCTGAAATAAGTTCTTTGATGACTGAACAGTTTTTTTGTATGATAATACAAAGTGATAGTGACTGAATTCCCCCACCACCAGTACGTTAAAGTGTTGTGCTTCTGGCTGTGATGCAATCATCATGTAATTGGTCCTGTTTTCATGAGCCGACAAAAGTCATGCCTCATGTTGCAGTGAGAGTCCTAGTTAGACAACAGAGGGTTTAATGAGAGGACAGCAGGTTTGCATGTCTTCGCCCCTCAGCTTCATTCCAAGCTTACCTCACTTGGCTCGGCCAAAGCGGCCCAGCGACGCTCCAGTGAGCTTGGCCAAACAGTCCGGGAGTACCAAGCTAATGCCATGTGACAGCCTGTTTTTTTCCGAGGAAGAGCGGGACTGACATATTGCCAAATGGACATAATGATGAGAGAAGGGAGGTAGGGTGAGAGGATGTCTCTTTGTGATTGACAATGGGTGCATGGTTTAACTCTCTCCTCACCCCTTTCACTTGTTTGAACCTGAAAAATTAAACATAACATCACATTTCTAGCTACTTTCATAGATCATCTTACATTACGGACATGGCAAATCTGCTCCGCCAATGACGAAGTCGCAGTGATTTAGCACATATGATATCAGCTTGGCACACCTGTAAAACGTCAACCCAATCTTGCAAAGCTTGCACCACCGATTTTGGTACACACCTTTAGTGGACTGACAAGCAAGTGTGTACAAAATTTGCACAAGACTGATTGGCATCATGCAATATGTCTTTGCAGGAGCAGGGATGACGTTTGACTGTCAGATGTACACTCTTTTCCTTGATTTTCCACCCTTTTTTTGTGCCTTTTCCAAATTACTTGCTTCTGATATCCTTTTGATAGAATTTATGATGAATCCTGTTGCTTTGGCATGCACACGAAAAGTAGTAAAAAATACTACCTTTGGAGCTGGAATTTAATTATTCATCCATCCTCTACACCTTTTATCATCACTAGGGTCTTTGGTATGCTGTGGAGCCTATCCCAGCTGACTTCAGGTGGGAGGCGGGATACACCACGGGCTGGTCGCCAGTCAATCACAGGGCACCTGTAGACAACAATTCACACTTACATTCGCACCTACAGACAATTTAGAGTCACCAATTAACCTAATATGCAAGTTTTTTGGAATGTGGGATGAAAACCCACACACAGACATGGAGAAAATGCAAACTCTACACAGAGATGCCAAAGGTAAAGCTAAAATATACTTCGGCTATGGTGAACGGCTATTCAGCAGACTGCAATAAAATCTGTGCTCGAGAGCTCTGGATGCCAAACTGAACAAAAGAAGCAATAACTTTGGCCAATGTACACTGTAACAATCGCATCCAAGTCATGGGAAAGGTTAACGGAAACATTTGCACTCATTTTTCACTTCTTTCTGGCTGTTTAATGACTCGGGGATTTGACACTGTTAGTTCCATCCTTTTCCTCAAAAGCATCTCTTGATGTCCTAACGGGGCAAACTTTTCAGGGGCCCCAAAGGTCCCACAGGGGGCTGAGGCGATGGTGGGCCCTGCAATGAAAAGAAGGGAGTGTGTCAGCAATTTAGCCGGGAGTTACGGCTACATTTGGCCTCTCGCCTGCTACCCGATGACCGAGGTGCTCACAATGAATTGAGACCTTGTTGGTGCGTAGACGGCTTTGCACATTTGTATGGGGCAAAATGGAGAGGACAAAAAGAATAGGCATTAAGTGCGCTGTTGTGTGATTCTAACTGCTCCATTTGGTCGGTTTTTGGTTTGCACTCAAAAGCCAAAAGTTGGAGGACATTCATCTCTTTTGTTTGCTGCTATGATGGCAAACACAAAAATGAGTGCTTAAGAAACATGGACAGTGACTCGATTATTAAAGCAACAATATGTCATAATTGAATGTGAAAATAATAGCTGCAAAGTCATGTTTCATAAATTTTCCCCATATTTCCTTCATTAGATTAAGCTTGGTGAACACATTTAGAGCTGCAACAGTTAATCAATGATTAATCAATGATCCAATTAATCGAGAACTATTTTCGTATTCCATTTTTTAAAATAAAAACTGTAAATATCTTCCGGTTTGGATGATGTAGGAGAAAATCAAGCGTGGGGGGGGGGGCCTTCCGGTCGAACTTCGTAATTTCCTTTCATAATTACCTCAACTGCTTCCAAAGGTGTAAGTAACAACGCCCTACAGGTAGAGTTTCTGAACAGTGTGGAAATGAGCAGTTTGAGGTCCAAAACGAGCGATGCAACCGGCTGACCAACTACTCGTGATGATGCAAATGACCGCCGCTTGCCCTGACGATGTCCACTCACCGTTTGCTGCGGAGGCCCCGCCGGACAGTCTTTCCGTGAGTCAACTGGTTGCCGAGCTCGGGAAACAACGAACCTCACTTACGGAGGACATGTTGGTACTAATCCAGAGGTCCATGAAGCCTTTGCAGTCCTCGGTGGATGCCCTTCGGGAGACGGTGAGGGACTTTAATGGCCGCCTCACAGCGGCCGAGGTCCTAGCCGGGGAAAACTTGGAACACCAAAAAAAACGTGGAACAACTAGAGATGCAAAACAAGTGGCTACGGGACCGCCTGGAAGACCTTGAGAACCGATCCCGGAGAAATAACCTTTGCATAATTAACATCCCGGAGGGGAGTGAAAAGGGCCAGCATCCGGTCGAGTTTATAGCGGAACCTCTAGCGAAGGGCCTCGGCCCGGAAGGGCTTCCCAAATCTTTGGAGCTCAAGAGAGCTCATCGTTCTCAACCGGGCCCTGGGGGGAAACCCAGGCCTTTTGTGATATGTTTCCACAGCTTCCGGGGGAAGGAGAAGGTGCTTCGATGGGCTCGGCAACACGAGCTCAAGTATGATGGCGCAATGTTTTGAGTGTACCCAGACGTCAGTGCTGCAACCGCCAAAAAAACGAGCCTCCTTCAACAAAATCAAAAAAGCCCTTTACCAGAAGGGAGTGAAGTTCAGGCTGCTCTTCCCAGTGTTCCTGCAGGTTTCATACAAAGATGAGACAATCACCTTTGATACACCAGACAACACACACGCATTCTATAAGAAGCGAGTGGTGGCCGACAACTAGAGGAAGTTGAATGCTCCTGGATGTTTAATGTGCCTGTGACACCCCGTCCAACGTGCGTGGGGACCATCTTCCCAGGTGATGTCTACTTCAATTGACCTTCTCACGGATGCTCTCAGCGAGCGCCACGGTTTCCATGGAAGCTGGTGGAACCATGTTTTGTTACGTTCTTCAAATATGCCCCTTTCACAGTCCACTTTGGGACCTTGTCTGCCTTTGCCTACCATTTTTTATTTTTTTTGGTGATATTAACCCGCCTTATGGGGTTTTCTCCTTTTTATAGTTATAGGTGTATGTATGTGTGTATATATATATATATATATATATATATATATGCGTATGTATGTGTGTATGTATAGATAGACATATATATTTGATTTTGCCGATTTTGTCACGTTCCGCTCTTCGCGGCATGGTGAAACGACCCCGAGGATGCAGAGAGCTGGATGCCAAGCAGGTAGGTAGGAGGTATCTTTAATAAAGTTGCTTCGAAGCAGCGGCAGGTACATGGAAGCGACACGTTACAAGGGAAAGCAGCAATGAGCCGACGAGTGGCCAAGCACACAGCGGAACTAAATACTGGAGAGCAAATTAGGAGCAGGTGCGAAAGAATGGAAAAAGTAAAGCTGACCGGAAACCGAACGGAACAGAACAGGAAGTAATACCAAGACAAAAGTACAAATCAGGAACTGAGGCAAAAAAGGAACAAAAGCAACACTGTCACGAAGACAAACAGATTGTGACAGATTTATTATTACTTTTATCCTGTATTTACTTTAACAAGATATTTTTATATTTTGGATCTTGGCTACTTTAACCAATGGCTGAGACAAATGTAATTCCCTTTTGTATTGTATTTGAGTTAATTATTTAATTATTTCAATTTATTTAATTTTTTATTATTTTTTTTTACACACCTTCACCTGGAATAGTATGCGTTGTTCAGTCGTCGACCTCTCTCGCATGAGAAGGTTATGGAAGGAAACATTACGTTAGGATTAAAAATAGGAGCGGTTTGGAAATTTGGGTGGGTAAAGGGGATAGGAGGGTCGCGAAAGGGTACAGTAATTTTTTGTGTTTTTGAATGTGTTGGTGTCCAGTTTTATGTTTGTGTCTGTTTTTTGTTTTTGTTTTGCTGTTTTTTCTTCTCCCTGGGGCTCGGGAATCCTACCAGGCTATGAAAATTAGAACACAAATCTTCGGGACATGACAGTTCACGGTAAGGGCTTCCGTTTTGTCTCCTGGAACTTGAAGGGCATTAATCATTCCTGCTAAACGTCACAATGTAATGAACCACCTAGATAGCTACTTTTCATCAGAGGTTCGTGAATGTAAATACTATAGTATTGTCATTTCACACCATGCCCGGTGACTGTCGACATTACTTTCCCTCACCATGCCCCCCCCCCTCAAGACAGTGGAGACTTAACTCTTCTTTGCTAACCTAAGCTCCTTTTAATGAATTTTTGCACACGCAGATTACCATATTTTTCAAATTTAATGATTTACCGGAGATTTCCCGACGCACTTCGTGGGAAACCTGCAAAGCGTTTATGCAAGGTCAAATTATATCCTATGTTTCTGCCGAATCCGAAGCACTTTGTAAACAGCTGGCTATAGTTGACCAACCATACGCATCGACCCCCCACCCCGGTGCTTTACAAACAACGCCTCCAATTACAACCCAAATTTGATCTACTAACCACAAATGTAACCTAGAAGCAGCTATTCCAAGCCAAACAAGAGATAAAGCAGGGAGACTGCAAGCTCACCAGGCGCGCGCCACAACACAATCTAGACTGATCCCTAGGATTCAGTCTCCTTCAGGTGAGGTTACTTCCGACCCTGCAGAAATTAATAATATATTCTGATCCTTCTATAGTGACCTCTATTCCTCTCAGTGTCCCTCGGATATTTGGGAGGATAACAACCGTTTGGATAAAATAGCTTTTCCCATGATAAATGAGGACTCTGCGGGGCGACTGGGTAATCCAATTTGAATCACGGAGGTACAAGAGGCGATTCAGTCACTGCAGAACGGTAAAACACCAGGTCCTACCGACCGATTTCACTTTTGAATGTTGATCTAAAAATTCTCTCAAGAATTCTCGCCCAACGATTACAATTGATCCTACTGAGTATAAGATCACCTGATCAAACCGGATTCACGCACGGAAGGCACTCATTTCATAATACGAGGAGGCTGCTAAACATTATTGGTTCACCCAGACTGGTTCCGCCAGAGGTGATTATCTCCCTTGACGCAGAAAAGGCCTTTAATAGAGTGGAATGGCGCTATCTTTTTTTTGTTTTAAAGAAATGTGGCTTTAACTCTGCATTTATATCTTGGATTAAGCTGCTTTACACTGGCCCTGTAGCCTCCGTTCGCACAAACGGGCTTCAATCTACCCCTTTTCCCCTTTTCCGTGTAACAAGACAGGGTTGCCCCTTGTCCCCACTTCTATTTGCCATAGCAATTGAGCCTCTGGCCATTTGGTTGCGTCAGGAATGTGGGTTTGAGGGTATCACCAGAGCTGGAAGAGTTCATAAACTGTCTCTATACGATCTGATGACCTTCTTTTGTACATGTCTAATCCTGCAACCTCCTTTCCAGTGGTTCTTGAAATTCTTGACATTTTTGGGCGCTATTCCGGTTACAAACTCAACCTCAACAAGAGCGAACTCTTCCCCCTCAACTCTTCTGCTAAAAATATTCCCCGGGCCTTCTTCCCCTTAAAATATGCAAGGGAGGGATTTACATACTTAGGGGTGCATGTCACGAATTCGATAAACCAACTTTTCGAAATCCGCGCATTAGGAGGACAGTGCTACAACTCCCCAAAGCTCTAGGCGGCCTGGCATTGCCCAATTTCTTACACTATTATTGGTCTTGCAACATTTGTAAACCTTTGTACTGGATTACCAACACGGCAGATGAATCATGTCCCTCATGGGTGAAAATGGAGCTTGCGTCTTCTAAATTCTCTCTTCACTCCGTTGTCTGCGCTCAGCTGCCTCTGACCTTCCCTACTCCTATCTCGGATCCCGTGGTAGCAAATACAATTCAAATTTGGCCTCAAACAAGGAAGAACATGGGCCTTCACAGGACCTCTGACCTCTCTTCTGTTATTAATAATCACCTGTTTCTTCCATCGCGCACAGACTCAACCTTTCAGGCATGGTTCAACAAGGGCATAAAAAAACTCAAAGATCTTTACAATCATGACACCTTCATGTCTTTCTCTGAGCTCTCGGATAAATTTGATCTGCCCAATTCTCGTTTATTCCGCTTTTTTCAAGTAAGAAACTTTATTCGCACCCAAAATCCCAAATTTTCTAGTAGCTCTCCAGAAACTTTGATGGACTCGTTGTTGGTCCTAGATCCTGAGCAAAAGCGACTTGTGTCTACCATTTATGGTTTACTCAACATAACCACTGATAGCTCACAATCTACCCTCAAGGAGTCCTGGGAGTCTGAACTAGGAACCATCTTACCGGATGATTATTGGCAATCGGTCTTGCGGTTAGTTCACTCCTCATCCATTTGTGCTAGTCATGGCCTACTGCCGTGCAAAGTTGAGTCCAACTTGAGACTGTCTCGGATCAATCCTAATTCATCCGATGCGTGCAATAGATGCAATCAATCTCCGGCCAACCATGCCCCCATGTTCTGGTTTTGTCCCAAGCTTACCACATTCTGGTCAGAAATTTTCAATACTCTTAATAAAGCATATCGCACTGATATCTCACTTGAACCTTTTGTGGCTTTGTTTGGCGCCCCCTTGCTGCCAACTGCATCGAAAACCATGCGGATGGTCTTAGCCTTTACCACCTTGTTGGCCAGACGTTTAATCCTTTTTAAGTGGAAGGCGCCCCAGCCTCCTTCACACGGCTTGTGGATGAGGGAGGTGTTACTTTCTATCAAACTCGAAAAGCTTAGAAGTTCCCTCAATGGGTCCAAGGTGACCTTCGAGAAGATGTGGAGACCTCTCTTAAACCATATTGATTCATTGACCTTTCTGCCTGGCTGTGATGACTGAGCCCCCCCTTTACTTTACTTTACTCATGTATCTATAAATACATGTACTTATTCCTTATTATTGGAATTTATTTACGTAGTTTTTTTTTAGTAATTTTATTATGTCCCGCCCCGTTTGTTTATTTATGGGTGTGTATATGGATGGATGTATGCACAGCCTTCATGTCTATATGTGTGTGTGTGTATATATATATATATATATATATATATATATACATATATATATATATATATATATTTTAATTATTTTGTTGTTCGGTTGATTCGGGTTGCATCTGTGTGTGCGTCGAGAGTTCAGTTACTCGACGGGTTAAATCCTGGCTGGGGTTATTAGGCGAATAGGGTAAAAACGGGGAAAACCTCAACAGTGGAAGCAGTTTGGTCTGTGTTGTTGTATAGCTCAATGTGACGAATCTTCCAATAAATAAAGTTGATTTAAAAAAACTGTAATCATCCCCTGAATTCAACGTCCCAAATATGAATGTTTTAATTTCCTTAGTCATCCATTGTTGTGTTTGAGGCAAAAAAAGATATTCACATATGTACTCATTTAATCAAAACAACAAGCTGGTAATTTGGCAGACCGAGGCGCGCTGCAATGGGTGAGGCGGCACAGCAGGGGGGTGTGCCGACTGATTCAGCCTGGCGTAGTGACAATTTTGTGCCAAAAGGCTCTGCTGAAAGTGCGCTGAGAGCTCGCCGGCTCCAACCTGGTCTACTCTGCGCAAATCTCTGTTATTATTGTTAGCATCAATTAGAATAAGATGGCTGGGGGGTATTAAAGGGGTCCTCCATTTTTACAAATAAACGCCCACATTGCTGAATAAAAGTCAATTATTCTGACAACAATATTAGTTACAAAAACACTGAGGATGGCAAAGATTTGAATGTAAAGAATAGCAATGATAATCTTTTCTCGCCACAGCGAGTTAATCACATGATTTGTTTGGCTTTGTTTTTAAACCGGATACCCTTCCTGACACAACGTTCCCATTTATCCAGGTTTAGTGCCCGCTCTGAAGCAATGGCTGCAGAATCACACCCGGAGTGTCTGCACAAAAAGCAGTAAATGTAATTTGTTACTTTCCACCTTTGCTGTCATGGCATTTTATTGTGTTTTAATGAGAAATATCAGGGCAAAACAACCCTTCTGTATTGTCAACCCACAATACATTGCATGTTACGACAATAAAGGCCAACACGTCTTCAAAAGTCTATAGAAGAGTTAAGTTTCCTTATTTCAGATCTTCTAATAAGAATATTTTCAATGTAAACAGAAAAAAAATATGGTGCTGCAGTGTGAAGATCTAAAATGGTGTCAAAAAGTCAAAAGTGACACAATTGAGAAATGTCGGCAGAGTAGTTCGATTGCATGCAGCCGTGCAGATCTGGACTTTTAAACACACATCATCTTTTGTTGGCCGTGCCGTGCTTTATCTTGCCATTTCACAAGCTGCTCTACGAGTGAAAAAGAAGAATGGGCTTGAGAAACCGTCTTCACAGCAGCTTGACGTGCCAGCACTCTAAAAAAAGTTCTTGACGCTGGTTGAAACACTGCCTCTCTAGTGGCTGTTGCCTTGGCGATAGTGAGTCAATCCCACCCCCTCAGCTTCCCTACATTAAACATGACTCCTTAACCTGCTTCATTTAGAACATTAAATATCAGATTTTTAAGATGTGTCAAAACATTGGGCAATAACATGTACACTACTTTTTAAAAGGTTCTAATTGGTGTTTACACTTGCAATCATTTTTCCTTTACACATTTCTGCAATTTGCCGTGGCAATGAGGGTGATTTTATTTATTTATGGCATGGCCGAAAAGCATGTCGACTAGTTTGCACACACTTTGCGTACTGTTTACATATAAATTATGCACTTCTGTGAACAAAAATAGAGCACATTTGCACGTCATTTTTTTTGATTATACATATAGACAAACAGTGGCTGGACTCACCCAAAGAGATAGGGTGAGGAGATCGGCCATCCGGGAGGAGCTCAGAGTAGAGCCGCTGCTCCTTCACATCGAGAGGAGCCAGTTGAGGTGGCTCGGGCATCTAGTCGAGGTGTTTCGGGCATGCCCAGTCGGGAGAAGGCCCCAGGGAAGATCTAGGACACGCTGGAGGGACTATGTCTCACAGCTGGCCTGGGAACGCCTTGGTGTCCTCCCGATGGAGCTGGAAAAGGTCGCCGGAGACCGGGAAGTCTGGACTTCCCTACTGAAGCTGCTGCCCCCGCGACCCGAACCCGGATAAGCGGAAGAAAATGGGATGGAATATAGACAAACAACTATTCACACTGACTCTCATGCCTATGAACAATTTAGTCGCCAATTAACCTAACATGCATGTTTTTGGAAAGTGGGAAGAAACCGTAGTACCTGGAGAAATCCCACGCACGCACGGGGAGAACATGCAAACTCCACACAAAGATGCCGAATAGAGATTCAAACAAAGGTCTTCCAAATCTCCTGATTGTGTCGCCAACATGCTAACTATTTGATCACTGTGCGGCCCAGCTTCACTCTGTTTCAAAAGTTAATCATTAAAAATTTAAGTTAATTAAAATTGCTGTTTCATGGTTGAACAGCCTATTATAAGTAAAAAATATGTATAATGAAGTAGATTTTTGTGTATTTTTTGCTTAAATCAAGCATTTTTAAACATACATTCTGCAAAAATGCTGTAAATGATATGTACAGTAGTATTCTGCATAGGTCACTGGGGCTGCGTTCATATTTTTCATGTCAGTGCAAACAGTATAATTCACATGTTTTAAATGCAACTCAGGCCTCAATCGTATGTAGCTATAAATAAGTATCCGATCTACTGCAGTCTCAAAAGTTTAGTTGTATGTATAAGTGCTGCTCATTAAATTAGGATATGACCAAAAAGGTGAACTATTTCAATAATTTAATTCAAACAGTGAAAGTTGTATATTAATCTACATTCATTACACACAGATGGATATATTTCAAATGCTTATTTCTTTTAATTTTTTGGTTTAATTTTTTTGCATGAATTACTGCAGCAGTATGGCGTGGCATGTCAGTTTGTGGCACTCCTCAGGTGTTATGACAGGCCAGGTTGCTATGATAGCGACCTTCAGCTCTTCTGCATTGTTGGGTCTGGCATATTTTGACAATGCCCCATAGATTTGTTCTGGGGTTGAGGTGAGGTGAGTTTGCTGGCCAATTAAGGACAGGGATACCATGCTCCTCAAACCAGGTACTGCTAGTTTTGGCACTGTGTGCAGGTGCAAAGTCCTGTTGAAAAAGAAAATCCCAAGGAAATGCCAAAATTGACTTTCATCAGAGAAAATGACTTCAAACCAATTAGCAACACACCAGTCCTTTTTGTCCATAGCCCAAGTGAGACGATTCTGACACTGTCTTTTGTTCAAGAATGGCGACTTTCCATTAATATGCTTGTACACAGAGCTCTGTGAACAGCCAGCTTCTTTAACAATTACCTTTTGTTTGTTGCCCTTCTTGTGAACCCCTTGTAATGATTCGTCTTCACATTTATAAATTGCATTTTTTTGGAAAATAATTTCGTGCACTGCACTTCGCTTGCACCTCGCCAATATGCATGTTTTAGGCGCATTTGGCAAATTCGTGCCACAGTCGGCACCTGAATCAGTCAGCACCTCCCCCTGCCCCTACCCACACCCATCGCGGCACGCCTCGGTCTACCAAATTACCAAATAGGCTGAGCACTGTGTTAAGATGGACGAAATTACCACTGTGCATCTTGCCCCGAGCTGCCCAACCCCCAAAATTGTTGTCAAACCAAATAACTTGGCACAGCTGTATTATTTTTAGTCAATTTTGAATACAAAAATGAAGTTTTGTCGTCTTCTACAGTGCTCTGTCACATAATACACAAATAGGTTTTTATTGAATCCATATATAGGACTTTAAAACTACTGAAATATTAATCTTTGGTAACTTTAATTAGTTTCCTGGTTGGTGTAAACACCTCCCGCTTCCACCCCAGTTTATTTTCTTCTCCTGTGAATTTAATATTGTTAAATAAATAATGTTGTTGCACTATTACCCTCCACAGGGACCGGCACTTATCTATCAAAGTCATAACATACAAAAATAATCTGTTTTCCAGTCACACAGTCTGTGTGTTAATCCAAAAGTTAAACAGTCAAGACCAATGGTTCTGCGTCATTTTCATCCAGTGTAATTCAAGCAATGATTCTGCTTTAATAACAAATTAATAACGGCAAGAAGGACTTCTGTGTATAATGAAACAGCTCAACCTCTCAGCTGTTCTTGTGGAATTCCATCTTACTTACATAACACATTCACAGCTAATCCTATAAATCAAACAACATTTAAACACAGGAAAGACTGACAGCTCTCCAACAAACCTGCCCGCTAGCCTGCAACAGCTTTAAAGTGGCTGGGAAAAGGCTTCTTGGAAGAGGAACACAATATAATAAGCAGCTGAGAGGGGATTCAGACTTGGGCAGCTTTAGGAGGTCACAACAGAGGTGCCATTGTGTGGCGAATGTGAGAAGAGGGATCCTTCCCGGAGTTTCTTTTACGGGGGAAAACATTCCCAAAACACAACTAATTCACTAATTACACTGCAAAAATACATAATTCAAACTATGGAGAACATACAAACCCTGAAATTCACCAATGAAGTTTATTTTCAAATAACTACATTGCCATCATGCACCTGTTCATTGAGATGAAGAAGTGTGTAATCATTGTCAGCTAGGGGAAGATGTCAGAGGTCAGCAGGTGACAATTGCAACCACCCTCCAACATCTACAGTATTGCCTCCTTTCATCACTTTGTCAGATGACTGTGCTACGCCCTCCCAAGAGTCCTAACCATTTGACCTGAGCTGACTCAAACTAATCAGGTTTGACTGCTTGTGTCATGACTTGTGGAGATGTGACAAAGAGCATGTACCTATTTCACTTGAATTTCCATATTATGGCTGATGACCCAAGAGGGCTCAAATTTGGAGGTCAGTAAGAATTTGTTTAACTCTACAGTTTGTTTTCTAACGGTACCAATGGTAACACATCACAGGTCTTTGGTTGTTTATTTTTACTTGGGATACTGCGTTATCGTGATTGTTAACATTCCCCTTTCAATTCGGTATTAAATGAATGAAGATATTCAAACGAAAGGATGCCAGCATCAAACTGGAATAAAATATGTATGATGATTGCTTACTGTATCTATTTATCAGTGCTCAGGTGAAACGTTATAAAAATGTCACATTTTTGACCCAGAATTACAATAAAATTAACTCACCAGTTAACCATGTTCAGTATTTCATGTGCAAAGAAGGGGTTATATGGCTTCATGTCTAATGTCTGAAGGGGTAGGCCACAGTCAAAAGTTTGGGAACTACGAATCTTTTCCCATTTGACAGAACAGACAAAAAGTTGTGTTTACTTTGACATGTTTCCAGCAAGTTCCTGTTGCTGAAGAGTCACATGATGTACAGTGGTCGAACTGTGACAAAAAATAATGATAAACTGTACAACAATCTAACTTATTAACAAGGTAGGAAAGTGGTGATTCACGAGCGAGGAAAGGATGAACCGCGAGATTTCCAGGTGGATTGGTACGTCATGGTGAAGAAGAAGCTGAGCCAAAAAGCAAAGCTCTCAATTTACCCATTGTTTTATGTTCCTACCCACACTAATAGTCATGAGCTTTGGGTAGTGCCTGAAAGACAAGATTGAGGGTTCCAAGTGGCGGAAATGAGTTTCCATAATAGCTTGGCTGGGCTCTCCAATGAGTTAGGGTGAGAAGCACTGTCATCCAAGAGAAACTCAGAGTACAGCCGCTGCTCNAATTTACCCACTGTTTTATGTTCCTACCCACACCTATAGTCATGGGCTTTGGGTAGTGCCTGAAAGACAAGATTGAGGGTACAAGTGGCTGAAATGAGTTTCCATAATAGCTTGGCTGGGCTCTCCAATGAGTTAGGGTGAGAAGCACTGTCATCCAAGAGAAACTCAGAGTACAGCCGCTGCTCCTCCACATTGAGACAAGCCAGATCAGCTGGGTCGGACATCTAGTCAGGATTCTCCCTTCCTCGAGGCACCTCGGACTAGTAGGAACCCTAGGGGAAAACTCAGGAAACATTGAAGAGACTATGGATGGATGACGACATCTCAAGCTGTTCACAAACCTGTTGAGACTTGGCAGACCACCACCTTTTTTTTTTGGCCCTCTGGTCATTCAGGTTCTGGGGTAACAAGCCTCTAAATGGCAAATTAGCTGATCCCATTCGGTTTCTATGGTATTCAGGTCTGGAGGAAATGCAGGCCATTCCATTTGAGGGTTCCCAGTCTCCAGCAGCTGCCCCTTAATGATAATTCTTGATGATCTGAACACTGTCATCCATGAAGATGAAGTTAGGTCTGTGTCGTTCATGCAGAGGAACAAAGACTGAATTAAGAAGGTCATTCAGGTAGTATGGGCATGTCACTGTACCATTCACAAAGGGTAGGGACTTGACACCCCTGCCCACACTGTAACACTACCACCGCCAAAGGCTCGTCAGGTGACAACAGTGGCTAATGTGTAGCACTCTCCTTGATGTCTTCAACATTGTAGGTGGCCATCATTTCTGCTCAACTTGACTTGCCATTCAGAAGAGAGCGGCACTGAGGTGACTGGTCCCTTGTGGTAAGGTACCCTTGCAGGTCATCTAGCACGCAGATCAAGCTCATGTAAACAATTTTCAATTAATCTGACATGACACTTTGGCACCTCTGACTTCCTTAATGTGCCAGGAGTTGAGTGGCGTTCATCATCCGGTTCACACGGAGCACTGTTCACAATCTAGCGGTCATCATTGTGGGATGTGGCCAAAAAATGTTCACTTACCGTATATGCCTTTCTGTGACTCCTCCATTCTCTCTGTATCCTTGTTACATCCTGCTCATGACACTCTGTGACACTCTAAAAACAGCGGCTACTTCCCCCTTGAGAACATCCTGTTTAAAGCCTTGCAACAATCCCAAGAAAGAACACTAAAATCATCACACAGCTACTTAAAATGCAACGGGTAGGTAAGAAATATACAAGACAAGTAGCAATACACATGTAGAATAATAACCGACTATCTTAACTGCTTCCCATTATGCATTGCTTTGCAAAGCAAAGATGCTGCAGTTTATTCAGCTGCAATGGCGGCCTGTGTCCACCGGCGCGAACTTGCTTACCAGCAAAGCAAAGCAATGCAAGTCGTTTTATTACCTCCACCAAGGAGGTTATGTTTTTGCTGGAGTTTATCATGTCACCTTGTCTGTTTGCTTGTGTTCAAAATCAAAGTTAATAAAGTTAACTTGCTGGGATAGGCTCCAGCATACCCTCGACCCTAATTAGAATAAGCGGCATAGAAAATGGAAGGATGGAATATTGAAAAGTATATATAGACGTTCATATATTACTTTATTAACACTGTATGAAAACAAAATAAGACTGTAAAGTGATGTATGAGTAGATAAAAGAAAAAAAAAGAAATATGTTCTTTGCAACTCGTATATATGTTGTGTGTTTGTCACTGATATAAAATTATTTTAAAGAATGTAAGATTATTATTTTGGTATGAATCACATAAGTCTGCGCTCTCTAAGTGCTCTTCTTGTTATTATTTTTTTGGTTTATTGTTTTTGGTCTCACTTAAATTCTCCCTTTGCAGGTGCATTACAGTGAGTGAGAGTGGTTGACTTATTTAAAGATGTGTGACGGTCAATTATGCTAAATTATACCACAAAACATTGTCTGTACAGTTCATCATGATTTTATGACGGCAACAGTTTGTCTTTGGTACATATTACAATTTCTATTGCAAATTTTACAGAAGTATGAACAAATCAGCTGTCAACCTCTGAGATTCCACTGTGGATGACGTTTTGAAGGCTCAAGCTTAGTGAAAAAGAGACCAGACTGAAAACCCCATTTGGGTTGAAAACACCGGTGAAACATTCCTTGCAGGGCCGTGTGTCATTCACGCATGAGTTGTCGTCACGGTTACAGTCTTTCCGTTTCATGTTGCCCCTGACTGTCCTTTGAACTGTGCCTTTCCCTAAAACTCCTGCAATTGTTTTGAGGGAAAAAGGAATGAAGGAGGCAAATTTTAAAGTCCATCCATCCATTTCCGATGCCGCTTATCCCCATTAGAGTATGCTGGAGCCTATCCCAGCTGACTCCGGGCGAGAGGCAGGGTACACCCTGGACTGGTCGCCAGTCAATCGCAGGGCAGACAAAAAATATTCACACTCCAATTAACCAGTCTACAATTACCTTAACATGCATGTTTTTGGAATGTGTGACGAAAACCAGAGTACTCAGAGAAAACCCACGCAAACACCTGGAGAACATGCAGCAATGGTGGCCAACAAAGATTCGAACCCAGGTCTTCCATGTGTCCTGGCTGTGTGATCAACATGCTCTACCACCGTGCAGCCAAAGAGTCCTCAACCGCAATTTAAATTCAGGCTGACTTAAAATAAAGCCCTAAAGATATGCACCACCATGTAGGTTTATCTGCAGCAGCAGATGTTAACACTCAAGTGGAAATGAGTGCATATATACTCAAAGCTATCAGTGTCTCCTGATGTGAATGACAACAACAGCAAATAGCCAAGCAGATGTCCCAATTTTAGACTTGCTGCAATTCCTTTTTCGGGTGGAGGCAGACTTTAATGTTAAAAGTAGGGATGCTCCAATCGAGGTTTTTTGCTGCCCTGCGATTGACTGGCGACCAGTCCCGGATGTACCTCTACCCCAAAGTCAGCTGGTACAGGCTGCTGCATACTAATGAGGATATGTGGCATAGAAAATGAATGGATGGCATGTTAGGGAGTAATACAAATACACGGGAAATAAATTGTTCAATAATTTATTTTCTATTTCAAGATAACAAAATTGACAGAATAAAATAATTTTAAAAAATCTTTCTAACAAGGAATCTGTCCTGCTCAAAATGCATCTCCAACTTTTATTACCATTAGAGCTGACAACTATTTGAGCTTGACTGGCAACATTTAAATTGTACACTACTTTATCTACCAGGCGGATCTCCACTCAAACCGTGTGGCCAACGTCTTTATGCTATTTTATGGTCATTAGGAAGGCAAGTCTGAATTCAACAGTTACATTTTACAAATAAACTGAGAGTTGAAACAAATATTCTTTGATCCTTTAGTGAGCTACTCAAATCACCTAGCAAGATACAAGACCCCTTAGTCTAAGTATCACCATCATATTTAGCATTTGCATTTATGGAATTTGGTCTTAAACTGAAGCATCAGGCAGTCAAATACCTGGTCAGGGTGATGCCAAGTTTATGTGATTCCTCCACTTGGAATTGATAATGTCAGTTAAAAAAAGTTTTTCGTCCAGTTGTAGTGGAATTACTGCCTCTAACAAAATGTATGGGAGGACTAAAGACGCAAACTTACAGTAAAAGGTGCCTCTGGGTTTAAAAAAGCAATCTAAATGATAATAGTCCTCGTTTGGCTGGTTGCCATGGTTCCTCCATTTCCATTTCCATAGATTGTGTGACAAATTCCTCTGGCCAGGTCCCGTTACCTTGTCTACTCCCATTGAGAGTGTGGACATCACTCAGTGTTTTAACAGCCAATGCTGGGTATGGCTTGGCGTGTGCTCCTGCCAGTCAATTACGTTCCAAATGTTTTGGGAAGATAAATGACAGGACAGCCTGCTGCGACACTGTCCTACCAGACCTGGTACCAATGAGCCAAGGGAAAAGTCGCGATGAGGAGGTCAAGTACATAACTCTGCCGGAGACATAAGGCAAGGGCTGCAGGATGGTGCCTGCTGTTTATTTATTACACCATATTCTTTTTAAATCAACACTTGAATACAAAGAATAGTTAAAACCTAGGGTACATACCATTCTACACAATACAAAATATGTTCAATCTCGACTGAAACAACAATTTATGTATTGCAAGCAAGTCCACCTCTGAATGGCTGAAGAAAAAAAGGAAGACTTTGGAGTAGCCTACTCAAAGTCCTGACCTAAATCCTATTGAGATGCTGTGCATGACCTTAAAAAGGAGGTTCATGCTGGAAAACCCTCCAATGTGGCTGAATTACAACAATTCTGTAAAGATGAGTGGGCCAAAATTCCCCCACAGTGCTGTAAGAGATTCATTGTGAGTTATCACAAATGCCTGATTGCAGTTGATGCTGCTAAGGGGGGCCAACCAGTTATTAGGGTTAGGAGGCAATAACATTTTCACACGGGGCCATGTAGCTTTGGATTTTATGCTCCCTTAATAATTAAAAAAATCATTTAAAAACTGCATTTTGTGTTCAATTGTGGTGTCCTTGAGTAATATTTAAATTTGTTTCATGATCTGAAACATTTAAGAGTGACAAAATAAATATAATAATATATAAATAAGAAATCTAAAAGGGGGCAAACACTTTTTCACAATTCATATCCTGAAATTCTGCGCACAATTTCTCTTGGTATGAATTTCTCTTGGAGATTAATAAAGTATATTTTATTTTTTGAATTGCTAATAAAGTTTGACCTTGCTACCCATTGTTACAGGGCTTCTTCCTATTTACTGATGGTTACGGGTCTTCTGAATCCCGGATGGTCCAAATAACAGTTGTTTGTGTTAAGTTTTTAAGAAATACTGATTCTAAACCACATGTCAACAACTGCTTTGACCGCCACGATGAAAAGAGCCCTTTGATGCGTTTGTGTTTTGTCAGAACGCAACACAAGCTGTGCAGAACAGGAAACAAATCTGTTTTTTTTGGCTCAACCGGTTTGGTTTTACGGAAAACCTCCAGCAAAGAAGTGCCTTCAACAGGTGGATACCCTAGTACACGTCCTGTTGTTGCATTTCCTCTCATACAACAAAATCTTTGTCTTTCAGGATTAAAAATGGTGAACCTGAATAGTGCGATTCAAATTGGGTCAGTTTTACAACTACAGACCTAAATAACAATATTAGGCAGCAACATATAGGCAGCACTGGTCTACCACATCTGAAGTTGGCTTCTTTTTTTCAACTAAATCTTTGAAGGATTATCAATCAATCATTTTTGTCACATTTTTAATGGTTACAATGATATTCAAACTTTTATTAGAATAATATTCTATACAGGCCGCACGGTGGCTGAGTGGTTAGCACATTGGCCACACAGTCAGGAGATCTGGAAGACCTGGGTTCAAATCTCCGTTGGGCATCTCTGTGAGGAGTTTGCATGTTCTCCCCGTGCGTGTGTGGGTTTTCTCCGGGTACTCCGGTTTCCTCCCACATTCCAAAAACATGCATGTTAGGTTAATTGGTGACTCTAAATTGTCCATAGGTATGAATGTGAGTGTGAATGTTTGTTTGTCTATATGTGCCCTGCAATTGACTGGCGACCAGTCCAGGGTGTACCCCGCCTCTTGCCCAAAGTCAGCTGGGATAGGCTCCAGCATCCCCGTGACCCTAATGAGGATAAGCGGTATGGAAAATGAATGAATGAATGAATGAATATTCAATATATTTCATATATCATATCTGAGGTTCAAGGTTTTTGTCCTCTATCTTTTGAAGCTTTAACTAATCTTGTATTATTTATGTCACAATACTAACATGTTTTCTATACACTAAGGTTACAAAAGGTTACAAAATCAATTTCCATACAGTGGCGCCCCTGTTTTTGTTATTATTTCAAATAACTAAAATTAATTGAATTTGTTAAATGAATAAATGAATTAATTTCAAACATAAATTTCTCTTAGATATTTGATTAATCTCCATCTATCTATGTTTAGTTAACACCTTAACCCCTTTCTCAACTTTAGCTCTCTTTGTTTCTTCTTTCTTCGCCTGGATGGAACTTATTGTTGATGTGGCAAAGGGACTAGTTTGTACAACATTCTCATTTGGATTTGCCAAATGAATATTCCTATCGCTAAGGCAAGTATCGCTAGAGTGTGGGGTGTGTTTTGCCGAACAGTTTGGTCGCAAGCGAATCAAATGAAAACTGGGACATTCAGAAGCCAAAGTTGGACGATATTTCTTTGAACCGTATTATTGACTTACAGCCATATTGTACTGAGCAGCTAGGAAAGACCTGTACCACTTTCGTCACTACATTGTTGTAAGTGGCAAAATGTTCATCGTGTTCTTCCCCGTTACCATTCACTCTCCAGTATGTGTGGTCTGTGCGTGACAAACAGAACCGGACAGATAAAACCAAACACACTGATCTTTTAGGTGCTCACTTAGCTAAAGTCTTGCAGGATTTGCATGATGGTGGTTGTGTGTGAAAGCCCTATTTTTCCCCCCCTTGCAAACTCCCGTAGTAAAAGGGAAGGTTAGCCCACTCTGAGCTCACGGTGCTTTGTGAAGTGGGCTTCGAGAAGAATATTAACAACAGAAAGGCTGGTGATGGACACTGACTCACTAGAATCACATAGCCGGTAGACTACGTGAAAGGCTGCACAGACCTTCCTCTTTAGCGCTTTTCTTTTTTCTTCTATCTATCTACCTACTTGCCTATCTATCTCATGAGTAGGAGACTACACTGCC
The DNA here is from genome assembly GCA_024372805.1 of Oostethus manadensis. NCBI lineage: Eukaryota > Metazoa > Chordata > Actinopteri > Syngnathiformes > Syngnathidae > Oostethus > Oostethus manadensis. The sequence continues at coordinate 1,926,195 of QODF01000076.1, read as the reverse complement.
AGCTGCCTGGCAAAGATGTGTTTGCAGAGAAACTTTTCTTTCTTCTGCTGCTCAGTATTATAATGTGTGTCCATTCCCCAAACAGGAAAAGAAACATGACTCCTTTGAGGAGCATCCTGAGTGTTTTGATTGAACTCAGGTCTTTGTTCCTGAAAAATGTCTGTTATTGTTAGCTTTTAAAAGGCAGACATAAACATGTCCCATTGCTGCTTCTGAACAAATGGACTTGCTCTTCCTACTCTGTCATTATTAGGATTATTTTCCTTTCCATTTCAAGCATTTTTGTCTTGGAAATCCACCCAATACACAAAAAACAACAATCAATGTTTTGCACTCTGTTTAGGTATGGTGTTGATCTATTTGAAGTGTGCACTGGTTTATAAGGAGGAGTCTTGTTTTGTCCACGCAAATGACGAAAACACAAATGCTGTATGGGGTAAGTGTATAGAGGAAAAAAATAATTGATTGATATTCTCAGATTGGATAACCAAATGTGTATATACCCTGCAAATTTCAAGCCTTACATCATCCAAACACTTGAATCGATGACATGTACAAACACATGTCTACCTATTAACCACACGAAACCACACGTGAATAAAAAACACGGTAGATTGAAATAAAAAACAACAACTTTGAATATGGACTAAACATGGTACATCAAAGGTCAAAGCCCATTAAATGAACAAAACAATTACCAATTGAGTAATAACAAGGTTTCATTTGATTTATTTTCACTTCCTGCAGTTATTGCGCACAGGTGTCCAAATACTGTTGTTTCCACAAAGCCATTATTTTCCCAGCCTTTCAAAGGCACAAGATGACTTGTATTTTCACAGATTCACACCCAAAAACCTTTCCTCGGCCTCCAATGTGCAAACATGTCAATACTTCCCATTGGCTGCTGACAGTTATTTTTGTACGTTTTTTTTACATCCACCCCGGCCAGAACCCTCCCATCCGTCTACCCTAAACAAAAGGCAGTGCTCAGTTTTGGGTTGAAAAAATTGCTTTTTCAGCTTTCAAGCTAACAAACATCCTAGATCACAGATAAGAGAATGAATAGAGGGCATCTCACCAACTTGGTGAAAGAAGAAAGTAGTAGATCACACATGTGGACACCATCAATGAGCCATTGTTAGGAGGCGGAGACTTAAAGGCCATCTCATACTCTGGGTGGAGATCACAGGTTGTACCCTTTCAAAAATGTTGCTAAAGATAATTGTATTAAATAATTAGTTTATTTTGCTTATAATAGGTTTCATCCATTAACATTTTCATATTTTTATTAGTATAATGTACAATGGTGTGAAAAAGAGTTTGTCCCCTTACTGATTTTTTAAATATTTTTTGCTTGTTTGTCACACAACAAAATAAAGACTTTGGCATGGTCTAGTCCTGTTATGAGGTTTATAGGGCAATCACATTTTTACAATCACAGGGCCATGTAGGTTTGGATTTTTTTTCCCCCTTAATAATAACACGTTTAATTTAAAAACTGCATTTTGTGCTGAGTTGTGATGTCATTGAGTAATATTTATATTTGTTTGATAATCTCAAACATTGCAGTTGAACAAAAATGCAAAAAATAAGAAATCAGAAAGGGGTCACAGTGGCTCCCAAACTTGAGAGTCTTTATTATGCTGTGCCTGTGTCACGATTTAGTGGGCTCACACTAGCTCAGAGTACCGTGCTTTAGGTGCTAAAGGGAAGTTGTATGACATCCCCATCATTAAGTACATCAATACTTACTTACCCCCCAATTCTTCCCATGGGTCCATTTCTGGTTGAATTTTGGTGATGAAGAACGTTAGGTTAGTTGCTAAGATTACATAAGTAAGGCATTCTGCTTATCAAAACAATATGCGTTCAAAAGAGTAATACATTTACATGACGAACATGCCTACCCCAAAAATCACGCCTCACAAATCGCTCTGCTTTACTTTTCGGTCTTATCTCTTCTCGTCTTATTATTTGTGCGCTAATGGCTGTTTGCAATGCAAATGTATTACTCTTTTGAATGCATATTATTTTGAGAGGCAAAATGCTTTACTTATGTAACCGCATCAAAGTTCTACATCAACGAAATACGACCAGAACTGGACTCAAGGGACGGATGGGGGGGAGGGGGTAAGTCACTCTTGATGTGCTACACTAATGTCATACAACTTCATGTAAAAAAAGTCAAACTATCCCGTGTTTGGCCTTGTGTGAGTACAAGCTGGGGAGAAAATTCAGATTGTTGCCTTTCAAAACATGTGTCCAGTGATTTGACTGGTGGCCAGTCCAGGGTATGCCAGCAGTCAGATGGGATATGGTATATGAGTACAAGTGAATGAATGAAAATGAATGAATTAATGAAGCCATGCCTTTACTCTATATGATCCAAGGATGGCTTTGTAGCAGATTTACTTTGGGTAAAGAACCACAGTGTCTCTCTGAAGGGGCGTTTAGTCACACTGCATGGCATGGCAGCCAGTCTGTTACAACAAAGGCTTCATCTTTCTGCTTTGTGCCTTTAGAAACGCCACTGGACGCAAGGCCTCTTGCTATTGGCTGGGAGGGAGGCTGGGTCTCTATTAGACCCGCCCTAAAGCGTTGCGTCAGCTTCATGAACCATATGAACCTAACCCGTATTCTTCCACAGACAAGCTTTCCTCCCCACAGTCGCTCAGGCGTCTCCGGGACAAGGAGAAGGACCCCAAATAGTCTGGAGACACTTTTTTGCTCACACACCACGAAGCTTTGCCATAAAGTAACGCGGAAGCGGGAAAGACATCGCAACGCTTGTCTTTGAAGTGGCGCCGGACTTTTCTAGAAAGACGTTCATTTTTTTATTTCGAAACGTGACTAGGCGGCTCTGAGGCGGCCGGCGCGTACGAGGAGGACGTGCGTCCATCGTTTCTGTTGAAGAGGAAGACAAGCAGTACGAAAAAGACTTGCCGTCGTCAGCGCCATGGATTCTGGAAAGGTAACAACGTCAAACCTGTTCTTAGTCGGTTCTGGTGCCGGCTTGCTAGCAGTGCAAACGTGTGGTAGCCATACGAGGTCGGCGAGTGCACGTGAATGTATGTACCCATGATGCACCTCCCCACTGATGCTGCTGCTGTTTGGATACTTTTGAAGCAGCACTTTTTCTTGGTTTTTTTAACATCTGTTTACCTGTCAGCATTCAAACCAGTACTATTGCACATGTTGTATACAATAGTAAAGAGTTTGACATAGTATTGGTCATATTTATTACCAATGTTTATAGTTTATCAGCATATTTAAACAAAATAAGGAACCAGGATAGGAGCGCTTTAGTCAGTTTTATGCCAAACATGTGTAATAGTGCAATATTACGTTAAAATGATGTAATGGCATGAACTGCATTATCACAGCACTAAATGTAAAGATATCAGAATCAGTTATATCTGGTCCGCAAGGAATTTGCTTTGAAGTTGACTACTTCGCCATTCAAAGTTACACAGAAAGACATTTGTACATAATTTAATCACCTTTGCACAAAGAAGCAGTTTGTATAGCTTATTTGTTGAGTGTTTAGTCATTGTTGACTGCACTATGAGCAAACTTTGATTGCGTTGGTCATTTTATACCATAATAGGGTGACACCTGTTTATATAATTTACAGAAACTATATACTTCAAATTTAAAGTGATTTGAAAGTGGGCTGTAGTTGGCCTGAAATCTTGAAACACAGAATCAAGCCAATTTTATAAGCAAACTGGTACATTGTGCAAGAGAAGTGTTTGCACGAATACTATGAACTCAAAAGTATAGAAAGTATGTTTCTAGAAACTCTTAATGGTCATAATGATGTTTTGTATTGCCAAACCACACGAATCTGTGGAGCGCTGCCAATACCGAACAATCCTAATTTTAATTCAGAGCAAATTCTACACTTCTGGCATAGGATTGAATTTTGGTTCTCATATTTGAAAGGATCGTATCAGAAATCTTTCAAATTAGAAATTGTACACTGCCTTTATTGCATAATTCTACATAACAGATGCCTGTAAAAACATGCTCCAAACTCTGCATAAACAAAACAAATTGCACAAAACCCTCATTTTATAACTCATTGAAATGATTCCAAATGATGCCTTACTTTATCCGAATGGTCCAAACGGAAGGTAACAGAATTTATCTATACTTTCCAAAGTTGTATTCTGAAACCAAACTTAGCTATCTGGTGTCTGATAATACTGTCTCTGACTTAAGTAAGTGTTGTCGCATTCTCAGACAGGAAATTCAGCAAGACACCAAAAAAACTTTTTGGACCGTGGCCAGTGGAGCAACACTAGGGGAACACTCACCAAATGTTTCCTTAGCTTTTGCTGCTTTAGCCTTCCACACTTTTCCCCTGTGTGAGTTTTATACTCCCCCGTCACCCCTATCGCCCTATGAGATTGGTTCGCCAAACTGCTTTGTGTATTAGTGTGGGTGTGAGGGAATCCCAGTGAACACACACGATACCGACAGCACATTAGTAGTGAAAATGAGAGGTGAAATGACCCGTTACTGCAAAGCTCGCAATGTCGTCAAAAAATTGCAGTAATATTTTACGTTAAAATATGCCTAATTTATTGTAGAGCTGCAACATTTAATTGAAGTTACCCAATTAATTACGTTATTATTAAATTAATACATGTCTTTTATTGTTTTTATATATTTTGTATTTATTTAATTAACTATTAATATTTCATAAATGATGTAATTTAAAATGCAAATATCCTCTACTAGCAACCTCTCAAAAGTGAATGTTTTATTTGAATTTCCATAGTCTTCCGAATGCAGACAATTATCCTTGTGTTGTAGGCAAAACAAGATACTGTACTAAGGCCCTGTCTACATGAATACCGCTATTTTAAAAACACATCTTTTTCTGTATTTTGGCCCGTCATCCAAACACAAACTGAGGTTTTCTAAAACTCTGGTTCAAGGGGAAGATAGTTAAAAATTTCGTCTGAGCGTATTTGTGTGGATGGCGAAGACGGAGGTTTTGGCTCGTTGTTGACCGATGACGCAACAATTATGTGATAAGCATAATTTAATGACATAAGATTGCTGCTTTCAAGCTTGCTGAAATGTCTGTATGAGTAAAAATACGTACTTTTGCTTTATGTTGAGAACAAAGGCGACATTGTCGACTTCAGAGGATGCCGCTGCTACTTTAATATGTTGCGGAAGAAATCACTGTTTAGTGCAAATGTATTTGGTCCGTTTAGGACTTCCAGCAATGGGCACATTTTCCTATTAATCATTAAATAATTGTTTCGCAAACATAAGTGTAGAGAAGACATATTTTTTTGGCAGTTCAGGATGCGGAGCAAAGCCATTAAAGGTTTGACTATTCTTTCTACATTTCTTTATACATCAGTTTTTGTCTATGCTCAGTGGGAACCCACCTAAACCCACAGAGACCATACGTCAACCAATCCGGGCAATCAAGCACAACTCTAATCAAGGTGGAGCTGAATTTTGTGGAAACTTAGGAGCCATATTACCCTGACTTAGAGTTGATGACCCTCTAACCGTATTCTACATATGCAGTTTGAGCCAAGTGAGTGTTTTTTCACAAGCAAAACAGCTTAACATCTTGTTTTGCTGAGGTGTTCCACTTTGTCAGAACTCATTCTATATTACCACTGTAATAATTCCCACACCTGACATTTTAACCACAGTGTCAACCATGTGAGCCGCACGTTGCAGCTGCCTTGGCTTAATTAACTGTGAACAACTTCAGTTTGTCGTCGTCGGTGAAGAATAAAACACACAAGCGCATTGCCTTCCTGTCAGACTCGGCAGCCCATGTTCCCTGCACTGTACACACATGATGGCCACGCCTCCATTTCTCCAACAGCTGGCTTTGATGTGCACGAGTCGCGCTTTCTTTCCAGCCGGTCACTAAAGCAGGTGATTTTAATAACACCTCCTGCAATTTGAGGGAAGGAGCTCATCAATGTGTATCTGTGGCACCAGTTTGACACATTGCTCTAGACTAATCAGACCTACTTAGACTGAGCTCAAAGTTCCTCACAAGCATGAGGTGTTCAAGTGAAACTTGAGTCTGTAAATCAGAGATCACATGTAGAACCCCCTGACTGTCACACACAAGATTTATTTTAAGACAAGATCTGTCACCCAAGTCCTGGTGTTTGCTTTAGCGACGCGTGCAGCGATATTGACTGTCCGGTATGTCTCTGGCCCAGGCGGTGTTAGAGGATTAGAACACTTTTTATTAAATACGCAAGGACAATGATACAAAAATACTGTTCAAGCTGACCACAAGATGAAAATTATTGGCAGGTCAAACAAGCTCATAGTTCCATACTGTTTGCTGACCACAAGATGAAAATTATTGGCAGGTCATACAAGCTCATAGTTCCATACTGTTTGCTGACCACAAGATGAAAATTATTGGCAGGTCAAACAAGCTCATAGTTCCATACTGTTTGCTGACCACAAGATGAAAATTATTGGCAGGTCAAACAAGCTCATAGTTCCATACTGTTTGCATAAAGTTTAATAATAACCATGAATACCAGGAAACACACTTTGCAAATAGAACGACCTGACAGATTATAGCCATTAGATGTGACGTTTTCACATATGAATGCTTATTTTTGATCAGGGATGTCCGATAATATCGGTCCACTGATATAATTTTTTTTACCTATAAAATAACACTTAAAAAATGCTATTTGGTCAAAATGCTATGGCCTATTGCGTGCTGTACTGTCTGGCACGCAAATGATGACCTCATCAAACCACGCCGTGATGCATGTAAAAATCTGTGGGTAGGAAACAACAAGCTTGCTCGACCTGTGCCTGACTAAGCATACTGGTTACTGGTTTGGAATAATTTCCAAGTAGGAATGTTACTATTCGCGCAGGATATCGGGTGCATTTTCATTTGTAAACATATATGTTAGGCACATGACTTCCTCCTCCTCAATTTTGTATCGGTTGAAAAACATTTTAAAGCTATTAACAATATTTAATTCCACAAATTCATGTTTGTAACAAAAAGTTATTAAAAAAAAAAAAGATCGGTATCGGATCTGATTGACAGGAATATTTTTAAAAAATCGCAATTGAATCAGATGCCAAAATTGTGGATCAGGGTTCAACGCCCCCCTATCAGGCAAAAGACTTTTTAATGATGTTGATCAACAGTAATGTGTGTCCCTCTGGCCTTTTGAGAAGACTAGATGCTCAAACAAAAACAAAAAACCCTAAAGGTCAAAACAATTGCTTTTAAAGTTGCGGCTATTCATGACATGATGAAACACCACCATCCTTATCCATGGATGTACATGGATTGTGTGAAAAGTGAAGTTTCTTGAAGCGCGATGTATCGAAGGACGACTACCAATGTATTCTATCTATATTACGGTGTACTTCATCAGTCTTACAGATATCTTTTTGTTAGTATTTACACTTGATTTGTAGGTTCAGTCACCTTTTCAATTGACTTTCTGAACGCAGCGCAATTGTTTACCAGACATTCCAGCATCTGTGGGGGCGGGGCTGAGCAGTCCCAGCCTAGTCAACACTGTTAACTCTGCTTAGCAGCAATGACTCAGCAAAGTTTACTGGCCAAACCAACAGTAGATCACATTGTTAGACCTCAAATTTGCATGGTAGGCTGCACCTGACTGTTACTTTTAAACAGAGGATTAAAAAAACATGGTGAGGTAAAGAAAGCAGTGAAAGTAGAATTTCTCACTTTAATCCAGAAGCTTCATTGTGTAGCGATTTATTGATATTATTTTCTTTGCACATCGTGCAAAGGCATAGCCACGCCACTATTATGTAATCACAAGCCACTGTACATACAAAGGTACACACTCATGTGATGTGCCTCATGCACCTTCCAGGGTGAAAAATGCAGCCTCAACTACACAACACGTCTCGGCATCTGGCCAACTTGAAGGCACACTCGGCTTCCTCTAGAGCAGGGGTCGGCAACTTTTTCCATCAATAGAGCCATTTTCCTCTTCCAGTAAAAAAAAAAAATGTTTCAGAGCCGCAAAACATTTCAGAACTTACAAACTTTTAAAAATTGTTATCTTTTGTCATGTTACCTGTTAGAACCACAAAATTCAACAAACAAAAGTGTGGCTACACATGTAGGCCTATTATTAATACTATTAATTTAAACACTGAATTGATTAGTGTAAAATAAAAAAAGTAGCCAACTTTAATATAAAAAAGCCAACTAGAGTTTATTTATCTGCATATCAGTGTTTGCTCAATACCGCTTATTTCTGCACTGAACAGTCATCAATAACCATTTTATTGATCCTTTTCTTGACTCTTTGCAAAGAGAGACAATTTTTTATTTTCTGAATAATTTCCTGTTTATTTTTTTTAATTATGATAATATATGCTGTGATATTTTTATGAACCATTATTTCATGTATTCTGTAACTGAATGTCATACCATTTCATGTACAGCATAGTGTTGCCAAGAACAATGTGAAGAATTTTCCTTTAGTCGTTGGGACATGTTTCGGGTATTTGCTTTTTTCTCCACCAAATAGTAATTTATTGACGGTTGCTAGAAAAACAGCCAGCGGTTAGAGCGGCACTTCCCGTGCGACCTCGCCACACCATGAAAGAGCAGGCCGGGCACGGTGATTGAGGATTACCGCTGTAGTTACGGAGCCAAATATCCAACATCCACCCTTACCACGGCGTATTTGCAGACATAAAAGTGAAAGGATATTGTTGCATATTTGTAGTTTGCCCAAGACGGGCCAGTGGTGGCGCCTTCCACAGAGACAATATTTCTTGGTTTACAGTGGAAAAAGCAGCTTGTAGCTCATTGGAAAAAAATGAAACACCAGCCCCTTTAAGAGACAAGCCCTTCATGGAAAGTGGTATTTACTCAGCGGGACATTGTGAGCTTGATGACACAACATCGGTGTAGGCGCAGAAGTGAAGGCGGGACCTAGAGCAGCTTTATTTCTTGTGGGTTTTTTTTAATAGCGCGTGCTCGGACACATGCTTGAAATGTTTGCCTTTTTGACTGCTTCTTCTTCAAGGCTGATGCTGAAGTGTCACATAGTGACACTATCAAATGCACTGTGAAAATTAGCCAACATAATTAACTTTTTTGGAACTTCAGTACATTGCGCAATCCTTGGCATACAAACTTATAAGATAAAATGACCTCTCCAAAACCTGTGACCAATTATGCCTGAAGCTCTTGTTTCCTGGTCTGAGACCAGGAGATGAAAGGTGACATTCTCCACTGTTAAATTTGTGTTATTCGGAGAATACGCCAAGTCCCTCGGCTTGACTGAGCTTCATGTCGAGGCAAAGGTAAAGAAGATCTACAGTTGCAGCGATTATTTTTTTGATTAGTCCACTAATCGGATTATACATAAATTAAATGTAAAACATACAGCTTATCGCACCAGCATGAAGCTGCTCTTATATAACCATGATTAGTTTTCAGCATGAAGTGTTTAAGGTATATGTTATTTTTAAAAAAAAGACAATTAAGGTGATAGTTCATTAAACCTTATGAAACATGGTTGTAGCAACAAACAATTATTTAACTGTGTACAAAACAACACAAAAAGAAACACTTTAAGTTCGTTTTTTAAGCTTTTTTCTTTCTTAATTTGCCTTTGGCATCAAACTTGGCAACAGTGTAACTAAGGAATTATGAATGTTTTGGTCTCACTGACTCAACTATAACAAAAGTGCATTTTGTGCTTAGTGCTCGACAATCTACACAAAGTTCCACTGTGGTGAAGGTTGCACGTTTATCACAAGTTATAAGACATTAGTATTACCACGTTTCCTATCTCCTACACACCACTGTTGTGACATTACAGAAAGCACATAAAACATGTGTGCTAAGGGTGGTTAAAGAACCAAATCATCATGGCTAATGTTAATGTTTACAGCTCTATGAGTACGTAGTAAGCTCGCTCTTTGCTGCTACAAACCAGGTATCTCACCGAGACAACGGTCCCTCTTCGTCGTCACGACTCACAATGCGCTTCCTTTTCAGGTGTGCTGCAGTGGGAGGCAAGTTCTGTCTTGCAAGTATTGCATCGCACGCTTTTGTTTTCTTAAAATGCTCTTGGACTTTTGAGCTCCTACAGAAGGGCAGACACCGCAGTGGAAGGTGCCGAAGGAGTTTTGAGAGAAAACAAAACTATTTGTCAATTATTTCAATAGTTAACATAATTGTGGTAAAGCTAATGTATAGGAGTCTGGAGGTTCCCCGGGGTGCTTATAGTTTAGTATAATATACTGTACGTTTCCATCCAGCTAGCGATCGGATTTATTGTCGTCAAATCCGCACACACTTTAAGATACAAATCTGAGTTTGTGTAGGAGACTTTACGGTTCGCCCAACATGAGCATAAGCATCAGCGTAAGATGCCTGTTTTGCAGATTTTAAATAGCCAGTGCAGGAGCAATTAGCAGCGGTCCAGCTTGTCAAGCTCTGCCTTCTCCATTTAACCTCATGATGGTGACAAATGCAACTATATATGTGACAAAGTAACCGTTACGTTTCCTTCTCATTGATAGCTCTGATTGCCTGTTCCTAAATCCAACCTTGCAGGCACACATTGATAACACTTCTGTGTTTTCTTATATGCAGCAAATCACCTTGCCCTTGATGATGTGTGTGGGGACCGCCGTGATCGGATCCCTGCAGTTCGGATACAACACGGGTGTCATCAATGCACCTCAAAAGGTAAGGGAACCCTCCGCCCCCACTGTTTGCCGGTGCTATTTTAGTCAAGCAGTCAAGCACCTCGATAGTAAAAGCATGCGTGTGTTTGAGAGAGAGCGTGTGCTTTATTGCCAAGGTGGAGGCTGGCCAGCTTGCCGTAACATTAGTCGCCAGTCTGGCTCTAAACGCTCAGTAGACTGTGTATTATCAGCAAAGGGGAGACTGCATGTATTGTGGAGAATTAGTGTGTACTTATGTAAAAGTCACAGGAGAAAAACTACGACTCTCCACTGCTACAATAACGTAACACAAGTGGCAACTTTGCTAGCTCCTATTTATAGTGTTCGACAGTCGAATCCCTTGCAACAAGGCTGCTGTGGAAATAGCTATTGTAGTAAGAAGTGTGTGTGAAGAAGAGTAGAATTCAGGAGTGATTTATCTGAACAAAAAGTTGGAACATTTTAAATCCTGTGTGAGGTCATTCAAGTCCTAAAAGCAAGTTTGTGTTCTGTCTGGAGTTGTATTGCACTCATAGCAACTATTATACTTGTTACGACACTGACATATTCATCATTAATGATGTATCAACATAGTTTTGAACGACAGTGAAATCTATTTGAAAAAACAACATGTATGTCGATAAGCCATTGACGATTTGTCAATTGATTAAAAAACTTCTCTGTCAATGTTTTTGTACCTTGTAACAGAGAGCGATATTGACCGGAGTCAAATTCCTGGTGTGGTAACACATACGGCGAATAAAGCCGATTCTGACTCCCAATGCATTAGGGGCACAACCCACAAATACCCACAAATGTATTTTTTTTATTATCACATGAAACAATGAGGGCCCCTATTTTTTACATGACTGTAGCTGGGTGTTTAAGTGAGAAGTCCTTAATATTTTGGATGGGCAATATTTCCTGATGTCCGCTGCTGACTGCTGTGCTCAAGGCAAGAGAGTGGAAAAGGGGGTGGGCTTAGTCCAGGGATTGTAATAGCCGCATTGAGGCTTATCGACTCCCAAGTCTGTCTATATTAACAGGCCCCCGGTGATTTCTGTGTAAAACAGCATGTCCATGCCCTAAAATGGACTCACTGAAAGCAGACTGGGAAACACTAGGACATGCATTATTGCAGGAAATGAGTGGACACCTGTTTCCCCAGCTTTGCAGGTACTAAGAAAACATTCTCATGCCCTCCTCCAGAGTCCGTTTATTTTTTATTAACAGGAAGGTTAATAAAGACAATTTCCTGGAGGACGTATACTACAGCAAGTTTTGTATTTGATTGCTAGACTGCATGAGTCTGAGCCCACCGTGCGGCCACACGGGTCTCAGGTGTGCCACTGGACTGGCCCAACCTTTGCATGCTATTTTGATAGGTTTGGTGTTTGGTGCATGTTTGCCACAGCAATGATTCACTAAATGGTTTTCACTTGTACTCACAATGCAATGAGCACATTCGGGGAATCTTGCACAATGAATCTATCCATTCATTTTCTTTAATGCTTATCCAGGTCATGGTGAGGCTGGAGCCTATCACAGATTCTTTAATAAACATCCGTCTTTTGTAATCACAAAAAAAATAAAAAAAAAACATCTGTCTTTTGTAATCACAAAAAAAAAAAAAAACAAGGGTAAAGTCCTCTGGAGCCTTTCTTAGCTGAGTTTGGGCATGGGTAGAACAGGCAAACTCCACACTGAGAAGTTCCAATGGAGATTCAAACCTGCATCCCCTGGGAGGCAGATGTTAGAATCACTAGGCCACCATGCTGCCTGACTAAATATCCTTGTTGAAAACCAGTTGGACTTTAATTATTATTTTCTAATGTATTATTGATGTTTGGATATCTGCCTGCTAATACTAATACAATTCCAATATCAGATACCAATATCCGCAAATGTAGAATGTCATCAAACACATCAATCCACACAGGCAGCGCCTCACACACACACACACACAAGCGCTCATCCTGATCCGTTCACGGCTTCACAGACAGTTGGACAACACATAATGATAAATGTAATTAATCGCACCTAACTTCTGGGTAACTAGATTATGGTTATGAACTCCTCTCCGCAGGCAAGTATGATACTGTAGTGACCTGGAGATTTTGTGTTTTGTACTGTTTGGTTTGGCCATGAACCATTGAACTCAATTCAGATACTGGATCAGATCAGCCCCATACTGTCTTCGTTAACCCAGCATGTGAAGACAAGCATTAGGTTCCTGTTCTGTTCCTGCACAGGTTGCGGAGGTGAGCTGTAGGCCGGGCGAAATGTGAAAACAGCACGTGTTGGGCTTCACTGAGCTAAATCCTGCTGAGTGGTGGAACACAAGGGGCTGTGGGAAGGGTCTGCTTTGGGGTTGTGGTTGGTCAATGTGAGCTGAGTCACATGAAGGCTGCAGAACAATGATCCAACACATTTGCGAACAATCCCCAAGTATTAATGACCACCTAAGAGGATATTGTTTAACCACCGCAATCTTTACGTGTCAACAACACTTTAAGGTTATCGCCGGCAATTATCCCGTCCTGTCGAGATCACACATCAGCAGAACTACTTGGCTTTGAATACCACCGTTCACCTTGACAACCTGAACACTGGCCAGCTTGGATGCCTCTGCTGCTCCTGCCGACCTGGCGGACTGAATGGAAGGCTTGTTTTCAGTGCACGGTTCTTTGCCAGGTGCTCGGTCGGAGTGCACGGTGTGCTGCAAAAGTAATGCAACAAAGATCAGCCAGTGTGTTTGGTGAAGCCATGATAGCTCTAATCCTGCTTTAACACAAACAGTTCGCTTTAATTGGTCTGAAACAATAAAGATGGTGAGTTTTTTTGCACACCATAAAATTGTACAACTAAGCAAAACAACCTATCTTGTGTACGGAGAACCCAACACACATGGATCAAATTTTCCTTTTGTTTGGAGCTAATCATTATGTTTGCACAAAGAGCCGCAGGGCAGTTAAACTGGATTGATTCTCATATTTATGTATTATATAATCTGCCTACAAAAACATTACGCGTCAGTATAAATGTGGTGGCTGTGAAGGTCAGGACATTGTGTGATATCACTAATCACTAAGCACGGTCTGAACAAGTGTGAGGTGATAGCGACTTCTGCTTTTACAGGAAAGCACTTAAATAAAGGACAGGGCACTAGTAGAACAGTCAGCCTTTGAAACAACACACCCGGCCATGTGACATTTTGGCCTAGAAGGTGCCAGGTCAAGTCCTAAAATTGTAGTGGGTGGTGACATATTCAGAATCTTGTGAGCTGTGCTGCCGTGACATACGCACACGTACACGCAAGCGGTTACTTAACTTCTGCCACTCACTGGCCCCGGGGGTGTGTTTGTCAACACAGCCGTGGTGGGGGAGGGGAGTAAACTTGACATCAGACTGCCCTGATGGGTGCTGAACTTCCTGCTTGTCAGGAAATGGCAACCGCCACGTTGTGTTGCCACCAGCTGGTTGCGTTGCAGCAGCTCAGCTCAGCCCAAAACAATAAGCTTAGAAATACATGGTGTAACAACACTCCTGCAATGTTGTTTTTCATTCCATTTTTGGAGCTCATGTCGTCATGTGTTTTCAGATCATCGAGAAATTTATCAATGAGACGTGGGTGAGGCGTTACAATGAGCCCATTACAAACAACACACTCAAAGCCATCTGGTCCATCGCCGTCTCCATCTTCTCTGTCGGCGGCATCTTTGGCTCCTTTTCGGTCGGTTTCTTCGTCAACCGCTTTGGAAGGTAAATTATATTTGAAATGATGTTCCTTGCAGTTCGGTAAACATTGCATACTGTACTGGCAATGCATCAACCCGTATTTTTCACTGCCATTGTCATGTGTGATGGGTCTGTGCATCACTGTGTTTATTAGATAGACGCCTTGTAACTTGCGCTGTGTATGCCTTTGTGCAATGCTACTTTCTCATCTCGCGCAAGATTAAATTCGAAGACAATCTAGTGGCGTTTTTATTCCACTTTTATTCCAGTTCAGTGTAGCAATTGTAACAATTGCCAGTACATTTGGTGTCTGAAGTGGGACAGGGTCAGTATAAGAATAGGATAAGTGGTATAGTAAATATCCTCTGCACCTTTTTATTGAGTTTCCATGTGTTTCTTTGATGCTCTCAGGAGAAACTCAATGCTCATGGCCAATGTACTGGCCCTTATCTCGGCCGCTCTGATGGGCTTCTCCAAACTGTCATCCTCCTTCGAAATGCTCATCATAGGTCGGTTTGTGGTAGGCTTCTACTCAGGCCTCTCCACTGGCTTTGTGCCAATGTATGTGGGAGAGGTGTCACCGACGTCCATGCGAGGAGCTCTGGGAACCCTCCATCAGCTGGGCATCGTTGTGGGCATTCTCATTGCGCAGGTATTTTTGTTACAGTATTTTCATGTTGCCACTTTGAGGTCTATCTGAGGCAGCAATCTATCCATTTTTGATCATTCCAGGTGTTTGGATTGGAGGCCATTATGGGCAACACGGACTTGTGGCCGCTCCTCTTGGGCTTCATCTTGATCCCCTCAGTGATGCAGTGCATCCTGCTACCTCTCTGCCCCGAGAGCCCCCGCTTCCTGCTAATCAACAGAAATGAAGAAAATAAAGCCAAGACTGGTAGGTTCTCGCACAAAAATACCAGTGATCTTTTTGCTCTGGAGGTTTTCTTTAATGCAGATCATTTTTTAGTTCTGAAGAAGCTAAGGGGAACCAATGATGTGAGCGCCGACATGCAGGAGATGAAGGAGGAGAGCCGTCAGATGATGAGGGAGAAGAAGGTGACCATCCCGGAGCTTTTCCGCTCGCCGATCTACCGCCAGCCCCTCCTCGTCGCTGTCGTGCTACAGCTCTCCCAGCAGCTGTCGGGCATCAACGCTGTGAGCTTGCCCTTCACACATCGCACACAGATGCCAAGGACGACGTGAATGTGACATTGGTGTCTTACTTCGTCTGTCAGGTCTTTTACTATTCCACTAGCATCTTTGAGAAGGCTGGAGTCGAGCAGCCAGTCTATGCCACAATCGGCGCTGGTGTTGTGAACACAGCTTTCACTGTGGTGTCGGTGAGTATGATTTTATTGTTATAAAAATTCAAGGAAAATGGTCCAAAACCCAAATGAAAACAGCCCAAGACAACAAACCACAAATGCTCAGATTACATCCTCTACTTTATTTCTTTCTGCAGCTCTTTGTGGTGGAGCGCGCAGGCCGCAGGTCCCTCCACCTGTTGGGCCTGCTGGGAATGGCCGGCTCGGCCATCCTCATGACTATTGCCATGGCTCTGCTGGTAAGTGTCATAACATGTCCTTTGAAGTACAATGCAAGTTATGGATCTCTGTAACACCCTCCTCCCTGTTCTTTCCAGGACCAACTCAAATGGATGTCCTACCTGAGCATCGTGGCCATTTTTGCCTTTGTGGCTTTCTTTGAGATCGGGCCAGGTCCCATTCCCTGGTTCATCGTGGCTGAGTTGTTCTCTCAGGGTCCGAGGCCTTCAGCCATCGCCGTGGCCGGTTTCTCCAACTGGACTGCTAACTTCATTGTGGGAATGGGCTTCCAGTATGTAGAGGTGAGGAGAAAGTTAACAGTATAGTATGATGTCAAGAGAAATGTCAAGTCCATGTTTAGTCTGCTAATGGCCTCCAGCTATAGCATGATTAAAAGGTCCTGTTATGTCGTATTAAAAACTGCACAAAAGCACAGAAATGAGAAAAATATGGCATTTTACACTGACACAAGACACTTTGTAAGGTACACATGGAGCATCTGTGCAAGAGTTGTCTAAAATCCTGCCTTTTCTAAATAAAAGTGTCCAGTTTCTATTGAATAACACTTAATAGAATTCATTGCATTGTACATGACCAGTGTTGTAATAGTGGAAAAGAGCACTAATTTCCTTAATTTTAAGTGTATAAAGAAAGGTAACCAAATACAGACAATATTATTTATTAGGCAAGTGCCTAACAGTCCAACATTTATATATTTTTTATTATTCCTACAAAACCCTGTAAGTTCCTCAGCTGTTAGCTATACAAAAAGTCTTCATTTGTTTCTTCCACAGGCTGCGTGCGGCGCTTATGTCTTTGTCATCTTCATCGTCCTGCTGCTCCTGTTCTTCGTCTTCACCTACTTTAAGGTCCCAGAGACCAAGGGCCGGACTTTTGATGAGATTGCTTCTGGCTTCCGCCAGAGCGCCGTGACAGGCAGCGAGAAGCACTCGCCCGAGGAGCTCAACAGCCTGGGGGCTGACTCTCAGCTCTGAGGAGTCCGCTGTCAAGCAAACAAACTCTTTTTGTCACAGTGAAGAAGGAAGTGGGATGGCAAGGGGGAGTCAACTCACTAGAAGTAGACTGGTCCCAAAGGGGTTCTACTTTCTTGGAAGTAGACAGGTCCCATAGGGAGTCCTTGATGTAGACTAATTTTCACACTGTCACCACATTTCGGTAGCGTTTACCGTGTGTGATCCTCCAACTCTGACTTCTTCTGCTGACCCCCACCCTCTCCCATCGCCCCTCGCATATCACATAAAATACTTGACAGCACCATGTGGCCTAGGAGACGTGAAGAAACAAGTCAGAAGGTTTTTATTTTTAAAGATATTTACTAAATATTTTTTAAGAGAAGAAAAATGAGTGCCAGTGCACTGCTGTACCACCTTTTTTTAGATCAACTTTTTCACTTGAGTACATGTTTTTAGAAATCATACTGAAATGCTCTAACACTGTAGACCTCGCACTGTAGCTGCTGCACGGCCTCTTCCCTCCGCCAGATGGCGCCCTTTGCCTTGAAATACTCCCCATACGTTACTGACAGTGAGTGTTCAAATCGTAAGCCAACATAAATGCTTGTCTTATTGATATATATTTATATTTCCTGTTGACGTTACATGGACAATATTTCACTTTTTAAAATAAGAATTATGAAGTGTAAAATGTGACAACATTCATATCAGGAGTATTAGTGTCATGCAAAATCAAGTCATTTTAAAGGAAAGTGAAAATATTAAAAGAATATTACAGCTTGCAATTTCAAAAATATTTTTTTAATTAAAATAGTCATATTCATTGAAGCAAAGTAATTATTCTACATTAAAGTCAAAATTATGTGAGAATAAGGTTGAAAAAATATGCGAAAAATGGTTGTATATACATTTTAAATATTACACACGCATGTAGAAAATAGTCATTTTCCATCCATCCATTTTCTATACCGCTTATCCTCATTAGGGTCGCGGGTATGCTGGAGTTTATTCCAGCTGACTTTGGGCGAGAGGCGGGGTACACCCTGGACTGGTTGCCAGTCAATCACAGGGCAGACATACAACCATTCACACTCACATTTACACTCTAATGGACAATTTAGAGTCGCCAATTAACCTAACATGCATGTTTTTAGAATGTGTGAGAAAACCCACACACGCACTGGGAGAACATGCAAACTCCACACAGAGATGCCCAACGGAGATTCAAACCCGGAGTTTTAAACCAAAATATTGCAAATGTTTTCTGAGTAAAAACAAGCACATACTATTTTAAGAAAATGACTTTGAATATGCATATATTCTAAATTTGAGAAGTTTGTGAGTTGTATAATTACATTAAAATATAAAATATACATAATAACCTGACATTGTTTTCGCACCATTGTCTGTTTTTCATTTTAAAACTTTTTTTATAATTGTGGCACTTATACATAATTGTAATTATACCCGCAAATGTTAAAGTAATATTTTTAACAATAGTAGAGATCAGGATGATTTTTAAAAAAGCAAACAATTGGTCAACTGCATCATTTTTGGGGACCAAAATGAAAGTAAGCCTTATTCTACAAAGGGTCCTGAGATGACTTGTCAAACTGTCCTGCATCAGCCCCTTAGTTTTTGGCATTGGGTTGTGTGCCTCCCTGACGGGAAGTATTGTTGATTTGCGCGGACGCGTGTTTTGTTCATCTCTACTGCCAAGGACACCAAAGTGGCCTCGCTCTCTTACTTCTGCTGTCTTTCACTTTTCACCTTTTCTGGAAACCAGAAGAGAAAACACACTTTTTAGCTGCACTTTATTATTCATGTTTGTCTCTGACACAATTCAACTCTTGTTGCAGAGCAGAGTGGCTGATGGATTACTTGATGTTGTTGAGATGGGAGTGTCATTTGTGCATATCTGTTTATTCTGGTATTTGCGCTCATTTATTCCTGACAATTACTTGTTGGTCAGCTAATTAGGGCTTTAGTCCGAATGACCATTCCATAAATTATTAGCATATATTAGTTGCTATACAAACCACAAGTGACCTTTACACATCACCAGCACATTTTCACCTCAGTGGATGCATCCATTCTGAACTGTAATGACAAGTACTGCAAATGCTCTAATTGTGTACATGAATAGGGCCTTAATTGGAGAAAGTTTGTGTTTTCTGAAATAAATTCTATAACATGATTTGGAGTGCGTGAGAAAGTGGATATCAAAACTTAGCAGGTATAATTTACAACTCAGCACAACAGCGGTAAGGAGCAAACAGCTCAGTAATATGGTTGATGAGTTCATTATAAACACAATACGGCAAGTGCCAGCTGAGTAGCGCACCCAACCTTTTAAAGTGCACGCAGAGTTAGATGCTGATCACTGAGCAGCTACATCAAGAGGTTATTTTGTTAATGCAAATGTGTTTTTTTGCACTAATTAAGAGTAGAGCAGTTATTTGCTTTGATAAACCAAGCGCCCTGAATCAAGGCACTAATTAGAGCATTTGCGTTGCATAAAATGGTGTAAATAGCAACACTTATCACATGAAACCGTTTTACTGGTGTTTTTTGGTTTTGAACACACGACGCTAATAAAACACACCAAAGTCACAAATGATTGAACTTGTTCTAGTGGGTAGTTCACTGAAGATGGACTGTACTTTTTATGATGCATTTACACTTCTTAAAAATTGCCAGATGTTACAAGGAGCGGGTGGATGGTGGTGTCTTTTTAGGGCACAAAACATTGTAGTGGTTTAATACAGAAATAATATACAATTCAAATATGTGTGTGTTGTTTTGAAATGGAAATATGTAGAAATGGAAGTTGTCAAAGTGGCTGAATAAATGATGCACACGGAGCACATGATGGTTGTGGGTGTTTTGCGAATTATTGTGGTTATTAACTCAGGGGCGCCGCTAGGAAACCCAAGAACAAACTCAAGAGTCAGGTGGATTTGTTATTCCAAACGAAGTGTTTTTACTTACCGCTCTATCGTCTCCATGAGGTTGATTTTCCAATGCAAATCATATGCAAATTAGCCAATGACATCATAGCTACTTTTCTTACTGAGGAATTGGGTATGTGTGTGAGAAGGTTCCTGCGTGTTCATTTGCTGGTAAAACTGCTAAACGGAGGAACAACTGATTCAATAATGCATTCTTAACACGTACCTGTGCTGATTGGTTGGTTAAAAAGAAGTGAGATGTCGGCTAACATTCAAACACTCCGCTCGCTTATTTTATTCTTTTCCTTTCGGCTTATCCCTTCAGGGGTTGCCACAGCAAATCAATTGCCTCCATGTCTTCTGCATCCTCTTCTCTTGCGCCAACTACCTTCATGTCCTCTTTCACTACATCCATAAACCAACTCTTTGGTCTTTCTCTAGGCCTCCTGCCTGGCAATTCAAAACTCAGCATCCTTCTACCAACATATTTACTATCTCTCCTCTGGACATGTCCGAACCATCTCGGTCTGGCCTCTCTGACTTTATCTCCAAAACCTCTAACATGTGCTGTCCCTCTGATGTGCTCATTCCTGATCCTGTCCGTCCTGGTCACACCCAAAGAGAACCCCAGCATCTTTATCTCTGCTACCTCCAGTTCTGCCTCCTGTCTTTTCCTTAGCCGCACTGTCTCTAAACCAAACAACATCGCTGGTCTCACCACAGTTTTGTACACCTTTCTTTTCATTTTAGCTGAAACTCTTCTATCACACATCACACCCGACACTTTTCTCCACCCATTCCAGCCTGCCTGCACACGCTTTTTTACCTCTTTTTCACACTCTCCATTGCTCTGGACTGTTGACACTAAGTACTTAAAATCCTCATGTCATTGTGGGCATTAAATCAACAGGCTGATTTACACAGCCACAAACAGCCTGCCTGGACAATTTTTTTAATTTTGTATTAGGTACACATAAAAAATATATATTTCAAAATGAAAAGTTAATACGAGAAAAAAGTTGTAATGTTACCTTTTACCAGGCCAAAAGGTGTCACAAGTCCCCAGAAGTGTTTATAGCTGTCTCAGGCAATGCCTGTTAAAACAGAGTATTCAAATCCTCTTGGGTTTTTGAGAATAAAGTCGTACATTTACAAGAAAACGATTGTAATATCTCAAGAGTAAAGTTACAACTTTATGAGAATAAAAGTCGTAACTTTAGACTGCTAAGAAACGGGGTGGTCTTGTGTGGAGGGGTTGGGGTACGTGAGGGTACTGGTGAGATGATGCTAATCATGATGCTAAATTCTCAGTTTTGATGTCCCGTTACAAATTAAAGCTTCCTGAAGCAATAGGAATGTTTTATTCCTTGTCTGAGACAGCTATGAAAAGGAGGGCCTTATGTAGAGGAAGCGGGGTATGTGAGGGTACCGGTGAGATCATGCTGATCATGACGCTAACCCATGCGAAATCTGGTTTGCTGTCCCGTTATAAATAAAAGCAAGAGGAAAGTTCTCTTTCCTTCCTGAAGAACTATGCTATATTTTACCTCTGACTTACATATTTTCATATTTATATAATTTTACGGGGGAAAAAACGTAATTTTGCAAAAATAAAGCTTATAATAAGTGTCAATATTGGAAAATATAGCACAGTTCTTCAGGAAGACAAGGAAGGCAAGACGCGACAGCAAAACAAAGCAGTTGGGCTCAAACAGATTAACATGGGTTAGCATCTCATCCGTACTTTCACGTAGCCTCCCCTCCTCTTAAGGCCCCCCGTTTCATAGCTGTCTCAGGCAATGCCTGTGACATTAAATTACAGGCAAATTACAGTTGTATTCTCCTATATTTACGACTTTACTCTCCTAATATTACAAGGTTTTTCTCCCAATGTACAACTTTACTGTTGTAAATTTACGACTTTATTCTCAAAATATCATTCATTCATTCATTTTCTATACCGCTTATCCTCATTAGGGTCGCGGGGATGCTGGAGCCTATCCCAGCTGACTTTGGGCGGGAGGCGGGGTACACCCTGGACTGGTCGCCAGTCAATCGCAGGCCACATATAAAAAACACAGGCGGTGACCGAGGCACCACGAGTCGTTTACAGCACTGTCTTGTCAAATGCACAGAGTACGTTAACCAAACAAGTTACCAAGTAACTTTAGATATGAGCTGAGATGAGGAAAACCTAAAGAAAAAAA
The DNA here is from genome assembly GCA_024372805.1 of Oostethus manadensis. Lineage (NCBI taxonomy): Eukaryota > Metazoa > Chordata > Actinopteri > Syngnathiformes > Syngnathidae > Oostethus > Oostethus manadensis. The sequence continues at coordinate 1,904,071 of QODF01000076.1, read as the reverse complement.
GTGGTAATGCCTTGCCTGTTTGAAAGGAAAGTGTGGAAGCTCCATTTCATTTCCTTCCAATACCTGTTGAGGATGTGTGTTGAGAATTGAAACAGCAGGACCCAACGACATCTGCCGGTCCTCATCAGCTTGAACCCTATTTTCTTAAGTTGGCTGCGAATTTCATCGCTCAGCCATTAGTACATTTTTATAATCTGAGTCTTCTTAATAGTGAGGTCCCAAGCACTTTCAAGTCTCTCTTTCTTCTGCTGCTGCTGCTAAAAGATGGAGCTTCCTCCATTGTGAAAAAATTACAGGCCAATTTCGAAGCTGTGCATTTTAGCGAAGGTCTTCAAAAGACTTGGCAGCAATCAGTGAAAGCATTTCTTTGAGGAAACTACAACCTTATCAAGACACCAATCTGGTCTTAGTAAAAAAAACAAATGTAGTACTGTGTCTGCAGCCCTTTTAAACCATATGTGTGTAGCATTATTTATTGACTCATCAAAGGAAATACTGTCATCATTGAGAGGTTTGTACAAAAATTGTTTGGTTGAAATTTTTAAATACACACACACACACACACATATACAGGTATATATACTGTATATACATACCTACATACAGGGTAGGTATGTATGTATACAATATATGTATTGTATACATATATACAATATATATATGTATATATTGTATCCATATATACAATGGTATGGAAAAGTTTGGTCAAATTGTCTTTACAAAACATTAGTTGTTTAGATCAGGAATTTCAGGTAAATATGTCTCATAGCAGATGCACACAGTGATATTTCAGAAATGAAATTACGTTTTTACAAAAGCGTGCAATAATTATTTAAACAAAATTAGGTAGGTGAAAAAATTTGGACACCCCAACAGAAAAATGATATCAATATTTAGTAGATCCTCCTTTTGCGGAAATAACAGCCTCTAAACGCTTCCTACAGCTTCCAATGTCGGTCTGGATTCTGGTTGACGGTATCTTTGACCATTCTTCTTTACATAAAATCTCCAGTTCAGATTTTCATTAATTTGCAGGTCTGGGACTCAGATTTCATTCCAGAAGATTGTACTTGTTCCTCTGCATGAATGCCTTCATAGAATTTGAGCAGTGTTTAGGGTTGTTGTCTTGTTAAAGTATACAGACCTGGCGCGACTTTAACTTTGTCACTGATTCTTGAACATTGTTCACATGAATCTGCTTATACTGACTGTTATCCATGCGACCTTCAATTTGAACAAGATTGTCGGTACCTGCACTGGCCACACAGCCTCGCAGCATGATGGAGCCACCATCAAATTTGAATGTGGGTAGCCAGTGTTTGTCTTGGAATGCTGTGTTCTTCATCCGCCATGCACTGCTCCTTGTTACATCCAAATAACTCTGTTTTAGTTTAATCACTCCACGGCACCTTATTCCAAAATGAAACTGGCTTGTCCAAATGTGCCTTAGCATACCTCAAGCAACTGCATTTGTGGAATGTGCAAGAAACAGCTTCTTCCTCATATAGCAACCCCTAGTGCAAAGTGTGCTTCATAGTGGACCGATGCACAGTGACTCCAGCAAGATCATGTTGTAGGTCTATGGAGATGGACTGTGGGTTGAGTTAGACTGTTCTCACCATCCTTCGCCTCTGCTTGTCTGAGATTTTTTTTGGCCTGCCACTCTGGGCCTTAACCAAAACTGTGCTTGTGGTCTTCCATTTCTTCACTATGTTCCTTACAGTGAAAACTGACAGCTGGAATCTCTGAGCTAGCTTTTTGTATCCATGTGTATGTTTGTGTGGTGCTCCTCTTTGAAAGACAAAGTAGTCCTGCAGGCTTGGACTGGTGGATGGTGGCTCTGTATTCTTTTTGTCCTTTTAGTTTTATGTTGTTTCAGTCATTGTTTTACACAATACTTAATAAGTAAGACTAATTAGATTGCTGTAATGTACGTATGCTTTACTGAGGTGTTAATATCTTTCCCGGTGGCTAGATAGTTCTACTAGTCCATACAGTCACCAGCGCCTCCTCAAACTAGTGTGGGCCAAGGGTCAAACAGGACATGGGTACATTAATTGTGCATCAATAGTGCTGTTAAAGCATATATATATATGTGTGTATATATATGTATGTGTGTGTATATATATATATATATGTGTGTATATATATGTATGTGTGTGTATATATGTATGTGTGTGTATATATATATATGTGTGTGTATATATATATATAT
>QODF01000076.1:1826696-1887515 GCA_024372805.1 Oostethus manadensis | reverse complement strand
CTGCTGCCCCCGCGACCCGGACCCGGATAAGCGGAAGAAAATGGAATGGAATGTTTCTTCCCTGTCACATCTACTGCTTACACAAACGTTAATCACACTACAAACAAGACAAAATTATAATGCTATAAGAAACTGAAAAGATTAATTTGTTGTTTACCTGGGTATTTTGTCTGTGAATCACTCACCTCACCTCTCTGTCCCTTTTCGAGTCGTTTGTTCATTACATGACAACGCCATGTGAGCTTAACCTTTGCTGCCTGAGCTGGAAAGAGAATTGATTAGTTCATTTCTCGAGTCTTCGGGTTTGAGTCCGTAGTTCTTTTGCCACGTGACCACTTTTCCGATCAGTACCGCAGTCAAATACTAAAGTAAAACTGTATTTGTTATAGGTACGATCAGATTTAGAAATTATCATAAAACTATCCAAAGATGTGTAAAACGCATTTTTCTCATTTGTGACATTGTAATTTTGTTAATGTTTCTTGAGAATCTGTGGTGGTTTTTTTATATTTAAAAAACTGATATAAATGAAATATTAAGTTGCCTAATGTGTTATTTTTTTGTCTTTGTCCATCAGTAAGCAAACCATAGCCTAATAAAACAATCAACGCCCACAATTTACTTATATTTAAAAAATGACTTATATTTAATAATCATACATTATTCTATAGTCGTATATGCAGCATAGGTTAGGCTTATGGGGCTGTCGCGTGATGGACGAATGACTTAAACCCGAAGACTCTAAACTGATTCCACTACAGAACAGATAGGATGATACGCAAATGCGCATGCGTGACTGAACGAATCACCTCCCAGGACGATTCTTTGTTCCCGAGTCACATTTAAGATTCGTATCAAAATAAACAAACCGTTCATGAACGACACATCACTACGGGGAACGGCCTAGAAACAGCGAAGGCGTGAGCGGACTGCAAGCTTGTATTTGTGAACACTGGACGGTAACAGACGAAGCAGTTTTATCAGAGGAATACTTTATCAAACATTTTATAGATGTTTTTGTGACAATTTTATCTCACATCTTTGGCTTTAGTTGGTTATTTTATTTGTTAGTGTGTGCATTTGCCAGGCTTCCATTTTTTCCCGTAAATAAGCCCACAAACTCTGTCAAGCAACCTTTCATTCATTCTTTCATTTTCTATACCGCTTATCCTCATTAGGGTCACGGGGGTGCTGGAGCCTATCCCAGCTGACTTTGGGCGAGAGGCGGGGTACACCCTGGACCGGTCGCCAGTCAATCGCAGGGCACATATAGACAAACAAACATTCACACTCACATTCATACCTATGGACAATTTAGAGTCACCAATTAACCTAACATGCATGTTTTTGGAATGTGGGAGGAAACCGGAGTACGTGGAGAAAACCCACGCACGCACGGGGAGAACATGCAAACTCCACACAGAGATGCCCAACGGAGATTCGAACCCTGAACCTCCTGACTGTGAGGCCAACGTGCTACCCAGTCAGCCACCCTGTCGAGCAACCTCATACTGAAAACAGAGTGATTTATATTGTTATTGATGTTGCATGTGCAAGAGAGTTAAGATTGTAAATAAGTTGTTCAATTGTCACTTCACAGTGCACTTTGTACCGTTGGGGTTGCAGGAGAAGTTAGGGGGGATGGAAAAAGTAGCTGTACATCTTCTGCTTTATGTTGTCTACTTCACTGCCTGCATTGTGTCTATTAACTTGGATTCAACGCTACAAAGGTCCCGGCTTTACCAACTCGTAATTCTTCAACCTAATCATAAAGGTCAGCAGCGGTTGGGGTTCTGTCTTAAACGGTGCCCTTTTCGCCGCTTCAAATCATATTGATTCACTATTCATTTGTTTGTTGTGGTTTAACACGTTCAAAGTGAAATAAAAAATTGTAACGTGTGGGGGAAGTGCGCGCCTGGGCTTCCCAGCATGCCTGATGTTTGCGTTGATCACACCATGAATAATACAAGGGTTCCCGTTGATGGCCCTTATTTTGTGCTTGCTTAGTTGCTATTAGCAAATGAAAGAGCACACAGTTGCCGTTTGCCTCAGAGCATGTACTGTGTGACTTATGCTTTGTGTTATGAGGCTTGCTGGGGTTTTTTCCACTACATATGAATAGTACTGGGGGAGCCGAATGAGGGCTGAGCATAAATAAATATGCATCTTTTTTTTCTCCCTCATCCTTGTGGTGGCCCTTAGAGAATGCCCCCCCTGGGTAATTGCACTGTACTGCATAGAGAAAACCGCCAGCTGATAAAAAGGCATGAAATGAAAGCTCTTTGTGAGGATGAATGCAATCGGTAAACCATAGTATCCAACTACAATTACAACATGAGGACATTTTTTTTATTTGCTTATTGCTATGTTGTGCAGTTTTTCGTCATTAAGAACCTTCCTGCCTATACATCTCATTGTTAGTCAAACTCTAAATTACAATGTACGGCTGCACCGGCATGTGTGTGTGGAAATGCACTTTTTTTTTAAAACTCTGGCTGAAGTCAGCACTTATGAGACAAGCAACACATAATGGGAGCCTTTAGCAACATACGGTACAACAGGACACAATATGCTTTTTTAGGTTGAATGAATAGATTTACATGTTTAATTAGTTCATCTTAATGTGTTCTATAGTTGGTGATTAAACACCCTCTGACTGACCTGTTGTACTTAGAGAAGAAACTCTGCTGTTCCCTTTTTTCTTTCAAAGCAATTAATGGTGATGTGACACATCAACTGTGACAGCTTGATACCTTCAGGCCCGACCCTGCAAGTGAACCTTCATCCATCCATCCATCAACAGTGGAGAACTGCCTGGCCTGGTGAGACAGGTGTGGCTGCTTTAACCAGGCGGAGATGTCGCAGTCACCCCCTCTTCAGTTTAAGCCCTTTACTGAATGCTGATGAGGAGAGGTAATTGTAAATAGTTGCCTGTGCTCAGTTTTCTGGTGGACATGTGCACTTTAAGCTGTGTGTGCGTGTGTGTGTGTGTGTGTGCGTGTGTGTGTGTGTGCACCAGCTGCAAAGCACATGTGGCATTTGGAAGGAACAAGCACAAGTGTTCCCTCAAGCACCAGTCCATCCATTCTCTCCACACTTTGTCTGAGGTCAGACAAATTTAGAGGCTCCTTTTTCGACATAGGGTAGTCGGGTCGTTCTTTTAACACTTCTTTCCAGGAGACTAGTCTACTTATCTACTTTCATTCTTTTTGTTTGTTGCCAGGATTATCCAGGGTGCATGAGCAAAGAATAAATGAACGTATGATTTTTATTTATTGGGAAAGAGCTCAAAAATAGCTCAACATTTTGTCTCAAAGAGCTAGTAGAAAGTATTTTAAAAATGTCTTATTTTTTCAACAGATTTAGCATTTTTCATAAATAAAAGCCATTTATTAAAATTAGTTAAACGTGTAGAAATATTAATGAATGAGTTCAATAAATGTATTTGTATATAGAAATATTAATCAATATCTAATTAGCTAGTTCTTACCAGGGGTGCTGGGTGAACGAACCTAAAAGTAACACACACATGTGCGCGTATGTGTGTACATGTAATTGTCACAGAGAAGAAATGAAAGGTGAGGAATTGCTTCCAAGCACCCAGCCAGCCCAGCACCAGAAAACCAGCATAAGCTAAACCCCCACTACCAGAGAGCCACCGGCCCCACGGGACCCCCACCAGAACCCTAAGACCCAGCCATGTACTGCTAGGTAGCGTGAAAACATCAGGCCAGCACTCTCCCTCCACCACAACATCAGGACAACCTCAGTAAGGCAGACAAAGGTGCATGTGAGGGGGAAGGCCAGCAAATGGGCTAGCGGGCAGAGGAATAAATAGTAATAGATATTAAGGTAACCTACCACACCACCCCGAAGAGCTTCAGGGTGTGCCGAGCGCCCAGCCCTAGAACAAGCACCCCCAACACAGGAACCCCACCCGCAAACCGCCACATGCCATGGACCAGCCACACGCCCCGAGGCAGACAGACCGCCGCCAACCGGGGGACGGAGGAGATCATCCAGACACCAGCAAGCAGTGAAAACTGCTCGCCAGCCTCGCCCGCAAACTTAGACATCCCGTCAAGGCAGCTAACAGCCACACCCCGACCCCGTGCACATTACCCCCCACCAAAATGAGCATCCCTGCCCCCAATGGAGGAGTATGAAGGAGTTTAAGGGAGGCTACAGCCTGAAGCTTCCGCTTGCAATTCAATTCAATTCATTTATCATCTCAGGGCACTTTAGACAGAATGTCAGAAACAGAGAACCAACCAAAACCCCATATGAGAAAGCACTTGCAGACGGAGGCAAGGAAGAAACCTTGGACAGAACCCAGGCTCTGTGGGGCGGTGGTCTTTCTCCTCCAGTTGGTTTGCGATACCAGAATAGAGGGATCAAGCCAGAAACCTTAGTCATAGTCCAAGGAACATAGAAACATGTCTCTGATACATATCAGCATATTAAGGGTCAATTCTAACTATATGCTTTAGCGAAGAGGTGGGTTGGGTTGACTTTTAAATAAAGAGAGGGTGTGCCACAAACTGAGTCAGGGAGATGGTTCCATAACAGTGGACCCTGGTAACTGAAGGATCTACCTCCCATTCTACTTCTAAAAAATATAGAAGTGACAAGTCATTGTACATTTTTGTGTGAATGCAGTGTTCTCCTGGGTTGATAGGGTTCTAGGATCTCTTTAAGAAATAAGATCTGTGCTGTGGTGCACCTTTAATCCTGACTGAAAGACTTCAAGTAGATGATTGTTTGGCCACAACTGTGAGTAGGGATGGGATTTAACAAGAAAGTAGAAGAGTTTGAAGAGGAATTTGTAGAGGTTTTTTTAGAAAAGTTAATGGAGTAACCTGTTTAAGTAAAAACTAAAAAAGTACTGGGGGTCTTGTTCACGAGTGAGGGAAGGACAGAGCGCGAGATGGACAGACGGATTGATATGGCTTCTGGAGTGATACGGACTCTGCATCGGTCCATTGTGGTGAAGAGAGAGCTGAGCCGAAAGGCAAAGCTCTCAATTGAATGGACAATCTACGTTCCTATCGTCACCTATGGTCATGAACTTTGGCTAGTGAATGAAAGGACAAGATCGGGGGTACAAGCGGACAAAAAATTTTTTCTCCGCAAGGCGGCTGGGCTCTCCCTTGGAGCTAGGGTGATAAGCAATGTCATCCGGTTGAAACTTGGAGTAGAACCGCTTCTCCTCTGCATTTAGAGGAGCCAGATGAAGTGGCTCGGGCATCTGGTTAGGATGCCTCAGGGACGTCTCCCTGAGGAGGTGTTCAGGGCACGTCCGACCGGTAGGAGACCTCGGGGAAGACCCAGGACATGTTGGAGAAACTGTCTTGCAGCTGGACGAAGTGGCCGGGGAGAGGGAAGTCAGGGCTTCCCCTTAGGCTCCTGCCCCCGTGACCTGAACTCATCAGCTCAAGTGGCTTTGTATGGCAAACTGTAAGTTTAGTAGCTTCCATGGTGGTTTGGATGGATACCATCTTGCTTAAACATGGAGAAGCGGTTCCAGAACAGATTGAAGTTGATGAATGGAATGTGGCCGCACAGTGGTCGAGTGGGTAGCACATTGGCCTCACAGTCAGGAGGTCTAGGGTCTGAATATACATTGGGCATCTCTGTGTGGAGTTTGCATGTTTTCCCCGTGCATGCGTGGGTTTTCTCCGGGTACTCCGGTTTCCTCCCACATTCCAAAAACATGCATGTTAGGTTAATTGGCAACTCTAAATAGGTGTGAATGTGAGTGTGAATGTTTGTTAGTCTAGATGTGCCCTGCGATTGACTGGCAACCAGTCTAGGGTGCACCCTGCCTATCACCCAAAGCCAGCTGGGATAGGCTCCAGCATCCCCGCAACCCTGAAAATGAATGAATGTGTGGGACCCATAATAGAGTTGATGGAAAATGTGGGGCTTGTTAATTGAAAACATTCACGCTCCCCACCCATTCATATATTAATTTTTGCAATTATTGTGTATATGTTTATGTGCAAAGGGTACAGGAATATATCAGTGGCTAAAAAAAAACAAAAATTGGAGGCACCGCTGGGATGATTAGCGCCTAGCTCGGGGAAACGCGGACACGTGCACGGACGAGCTGATTGAAGAGGACGTGAGCTGCCGCGGCTGTGGTGACGTCAAGGACAATGGATTTGGAGGAGTTAGCAGAGATTGCGTCACACAAATTATGGCTTTTACAGCTGGACCAGCTGAAACAAATAAGTGTGGGGATTAAAATTCTAAGTGAAGGTGTCATGACAAGGCGGGCGTTAATCAAAAAAATTCAAGAAAATATGGACACAAAATATGGAAGAAAATGAAGTTGGAACACATTATGTGAGACAACTATTGGAACTTGTTGAGCAAACCAAAAACGTGGAAGATAGTCAAGAAGAGAAAAATGCAATGAGCACAGCACAACACCGTCATGGGGCAGACAAGGCAGTTAGTTTAGAAGAGAGATGCTCACAGCTTCAGGTAAACAACCAAACATTGCAAGAAGAAGTGAGGAGGCTGAGTGGGAAAAGGAGCAGCTCATCGTCGCAGCAGTCATCAGCTCACCAACATGCGATGACTGCACCTATGAACAGGCTTCCTGAAGTGACCGTCAGGAGAGAATTCCAAATATGTGGACAGATTGGAGAAAAAGGACAAAAAGAAAGACTCTCATACACCAATTTAATGCATCAGATTGACAGAGGCATTAGCGAAAGACAAACCATCACGGATAAGCTTAAATACGTTGAAACAAAACAAAGGCAGGGGGGGTTTAGAGCTCCCGGACTTTTCTCAGTATTTCTTAGCCAATCAACTGCAATATGTCTCCAAATGGCTCAAACCGAGTTATCCAGACGAGCCATGGCGAGATATAGAGCAAGCACTGTGTGATGATCTAGCAATCTGTGATCTACCATTCATCAGTTCAACCATTAAACATCATAAATGTTACAAAAGTATGAACATCAGCTCCACTCTGACAGCTTGGTGGGAATTTCTTAAAATAAACAAATGTTCCCTCTATCCATGTAAGCTGACACCCATCTGGAACAACCCTGACATCCTACAAAATAAAAGAATGATAAACTTTTCTCTCTGGAAAAACAAAGGGATAAAACACTTAGATAATATCATAGTAGAAGGAAAGTTTGTGTCATTTGATACGCTCACCTCCCAATATGGAATCAGCAGCACCAAATTTTTAGAATACCACCAAATCAAATCTATAATAGGAAAAAAATACACGCCCAATCAATTGAACCTGCAAATGCCAACCAAGGTGGCAGAATTCTGTAACCTCTGCGCCCCAAAGTTATTATCAAAAATATATAGGCTTAACAATAAAGCAGAAGATTTAATACACCTACCGACTGCAAAATGGGAAACAGACCTACTCAGTAATTTGGATCAAAACACATGGATACAAATATGTTCAAATACATTTAAAATGACGAAAAACTTAAATCTACAGCTGATTCAGTTCAAAATTCTTCATAGGACTCATTATACAGGACAAAGGATGTTCAAGATGGGTCTCACAAAGTCAAATATTTGCTCACAGTGCACAAATAACTCTGTTGATAACTATATACATGCTGTGTGGTATTGTGCTCCTGTCCAAAGGTTTTGGCTTCAGGTATGTGAGGAGCTGTCCACTTGGTCCAGATGTAATATTCCAGCACACCCCACATTGTGTTTACTTGGCCATTTAGGTGGCATCAATATCGATAATAACACCTCACGTATGGTCCTTACTGCGTTATGCATCGCAAAGAAAACTATTCTCATGAATTGGAAAACAAAAGCCAATCTAAGTATGAACCAATTTAGGAACCTTTTATTAGATCATATCTCTTGTGAGACAATGTCTAGCTCTTTAAACAATCAATTTCATTCTCATTCACTCTGGTCCCCGGTGATTAGCTCTTTCACTTCACTCTGAGAGTTGGGCGGCTGGCGGAGGTGCCGGGGGTATACGGGCCGCTGGGGGTCCCTTGGGGAGGGGGGCTGGGCTACGCTGCTCTGCGGGGGACCGGTGTTTATCTCTGTGAGGCTGGGGTAGGTCTGGTGCCGAGACGACGGGTTGGTGGAGGGGCGGGGGACCGTGGGTTGGGGCCTGGGTCGTGGCCGTCGGGCCCCGGGTCGGGTGGCTGGGCTGGCTGGGTGTGGGTGGGGCGGCACTCCTGGGCCCTGGGTTCCGGGGGCTGCCTCTGCCCAGGAGTGGGGGCGTATCTGACCCCCGGGGGCATCTGGGTTGGCCTGGACTCGCTGCTGCGGGGGTGGATGGGTGCGCGTCCCGGTGCCGGATTGGTGCCTGGGAGGACCAGGGTTGGGGAAGTGTACAGGAGGTTGGGCGTGTGGGTGTGTGTGCGCGAGTGCAGGTGTGTGTCAGTGTGTTTGTGGGTATGTTGTATGTTATATGTTGGGTGCAGGGGATTGAACATGGGTGTGGGCACAGGGAGCAGTGGTGAGGTGTGTGATTGTGCCTGGATGGTTGCTGCCTCTTCGAGTGGTGGGGTGTGTTGCCCGGGTTCCTCTCTGATACGGGGTGGGGATGGCGATGGTAGTGTTCGGGGGTGTGGGCCGCCTACAGTCTCCTAGTCCTAGTCTCCTACAGTGGCGCGCATGGTGGCTAGTGTGTAACATCTGGGTGAGACTGCTCCCGGGCTGCGGTCGTTGAGCGTCCGGGGCTTTGCCTCGCCTCGTGCTGGCCCCTGCCCCGCGGTGGGTCCCGGGAAACAGGGGTGCCTACTGCCCAATGGCTCGTCCTCTGGGTGGGAAAAAAATATATAATTTCCCTCCTAATCTTACTATCCCTCGCGCCCTCGCCCCCCCACTCCCTGCAAACAAGCACATAGGATCTTGGGGAGTCCGCGTGCTCCATGGGGGTGTGCCGGGGGGGGGGTGGATTGTTTCGGCTCCGGGTGTCAGTCGGCGGCAGTGCTGGGAGGAGTGCCTGCGTGCATGCGGCGCTCTGTGGATTTTCCGGCGGCCGGGTATAGTGGTTTGGCCCCGTGTCTCGGGGGAGCTCGAGGTAATGCTGCTCGCTGCATTGGGGGGGGTGGCACATCTAGGTGCATATGTGAAAATGTAGGTGTGTATGTGGTGGCATGTGTGAGTATAGGAACAGGGTTTGGTGTGGGTACTGGGGCTGGGGTGGACGGGTCACGGGGGGTGAGAGGGGGGAGTAGACCCATGGGCCCTCTATGGGCGCCTGCCTCTGGCATTGGGGAAGGCGATGGCCCGCGGCAGTTGTGTCTGGGGTGGCCTGGAGCTCCTGGGGTGTTGGGTATGGCCCCTGCTTTGGGGGGTTGGGTGGCTTCTGGGCCCGCGGGCTCGGGAGCGGTTGTCCTGCTTGCCCGAAGCTGGCCGGCCTCCGGCGGGTGTTCCGGCGGTTGGCGCCCGGGCCCGTCCTGTGGCCCCTGCTCGGCTGCCGGGCGGCGTAGGGCCGGGTTTCCCTTCCACCTCTTCGGAGGGGACTCGCGGTTGCCCCTTGGGGTGGCGGGGTCGGGCCTTCCCCTCTGTGGGGAGCCTGCTGGGGGGCCGTGCTCCGGCGTCTTCCTGGTCGGGCTTTTGGAGGGAGTGTGGTTTGGGATGCATGGCGGTGTTCACCACGGGCATCTCCTCGTTCTCTGTTTCGCTCTGATGCGGTTATCCTGTCACTGCAGAGTAATGTAGATTTAATGTATATTTGTTGCACGTGTCATTTGGATGGTCATTGTTCAAGAGGTTCTGTTTCTTTTCTCGTTGTTTTTCTAGTATGTTTATCATTATTAGCAAATATGTATGTATGTATGTGTGTATACATATATATGCACACTGTATGTGTGTGTATGTATGTATGTGTGTATACATATATATGCACACTGTATGTGTGTGTATGTATGTATGTACTGCATGGATATGTGTATGTGCACAGTATGTGTATGTATGCGTGTACGAATATGTGCATGTATACATGTATATATATGTGTGTGTGTGTATATATGTGTGTGTATATGTATATATATGTATATATATGTATATGTATATGAATGTGTGTACATGAATATAAGTATTATCATTATTATTATGAGTTTTTTTCTTCTTCTTTCCTCTGTATTTTTGCTCATTTTGCTCTGTGACTGTTCTGGTTGTTGCGGAAATCTTGATTATCACGGTTGTTTATAATATGGTTGAAATATGTTTGTGAGGTTCTTCTGCACCCTTTCTTATATCCCCCACCCCCCACCCGTCCCCTTTTCAGGTCAGGTCCGGCATCGAAATGTGGGGCAACAAAATTCATAATAAACGCAGTCAAATGTCAAGGGAGACTCATTTGGATTATGAAATCTCCCTTGGCAAAGAAATTTTGCTCAGCATTTAAATGCAGCTTGACTCACATTCAGCTGTTATGATGCTGGACGAGACAAAAAATAAAATAAAATAAATAAATTAAAAAAATAAGTGTGGACAGTCAGGACATTTTTCCAGAGGCTGTAGGGGGCCGAAGCGATATGGGGGGAAATTTGACGACGTGAATGTAACCATTAGGTCAGTGACTCCCCCAAAACAAGTAGCTCCAATCCAGAGTGAGCAAGATGCAAAGACTCATGAACTTCTGTGTGAGAGAATCAGACAGCTAGAAGTTGAGTTAGCTGCAAATGTGAACGCTAAACAGACCACAGGCGCTACTTATGCTAGCCATCTCTTGTTACGTCACCAACTTAAAAGCTTTAGTTGGTAGGAAGTGCATTGTGGACTGCTGTTTTGAAGGAGTACCAGTAAAAGCTTTGTGGGATACAGGTTCACAGATCCCTATAATTAATGAAAACTGGTGAAAAGTGTGTCTTCCAAAAACCAGGCTAAAAGGCATAGAAGAAATCCTGGGTGAGGATGGAACTCTGGTAGGCAGAGCAGCAAATCAGACACCAATACCTTTTATTGGGTGGGTAGAGTTAAAGTTTGCCTGTTTTGCCTGTGTTGGTATCCAATGAGCCAGGGGTAGCAGAGCCACCAATTATTGGTTATAATGTGATTGAGGAATTAGTACAGCGGAAGATGGAACAACATCCTGAGGTGACACAGATCATTGTCGGAGATGCATTCGCAATTGACTGCAAAAAGGCGACCGTATTTATTGACATTGTGCGTAGCAGTGATGGAAATAGCAACGATGGCTTAGTAAAAGTAGGCAGAATAAAGATGGTGGTTCCAGCTGGTCAGACCAAAGATATCAGGTTCAGTGTGAGAACAGGTGCCCGCCTTACTGAGCAGGAAGTTGTCTTTGAACCAGAACAAACCTTAGAGTTGCCTGAGGGGATCAGGGTTCGAGAGAGCATTATCCGTCCACAGTAGGGACACTGGTCTAGAGTGTCTATCCCAGTCACAAATGAGAGTAGCAGTGACATCGCTCTCACCCCTCGCACAGTGTTAGGATCTCCAGCAAGTCAAGTCCATTTACCCAGTTGATGTCAGACCAGTTAGTGAAAACAAGCCGCCAAGTGGAAATCGTAGTAGCAGCAGAAAAATACAGAGTGATCAGGGAGGTGCTGAAAATAACCATCAACGGTTCGACCAAAACAGAGAACACCTTTGGGACCCTGCAGTACCAGTTGATCATCTGTCCACTGAGCAGCGGGAAAAAGTGAAACAAATGCTTCGAGAAGAGTGTGCAGCATTTTCAAATTTTCAAAAATGACTAAGATGTAGGATGTATCCCATCACTGCAGTTAAAAATTAGATTGAGTGACAATACAACAGTAGACGCACTTACATCTCAGTCCCCAAACCCCTCCACAAGGAAGTGAAAGAATACTTGGAGGATTTGCTGAATCGGGGATGGATTCAGAAGTCCCGATCCCCATACTCTTCACCAATTGTCTGTGTCCGGAAGAAGGATGGAAGTCTGCGTTTGTGTGTGGACTACCGGGAGTTGAACAGCAAGTCAATCCCGGATCGCCACCCCATCCCTTGAGTACAAGACATGCTGAACAGTCTGAGTGGGAGTGCATGATTCTCTGTGCTGGACCAGGGTAAGGCATACCATCAAGGCTTCCTGGAAGAAAGTAGTAGACCACTTACCGCCTTTATAACACCGTGGGGCTTATATGAGTGGATCAGGATCCTTTTTTGTTTGTCTTCTGCCCCCGCTGAGTTCCAGCGCCGTATGGAGGAGTGCCTGGGAGGGTTAATAGATGAGACATCCCAACCCTACTTGGATGATAACCTTGTTCATAGCAAGTCATTAGAAGATTACCTCCATGATATGAGAGAGGTGCTGCGCCGCTATCAAAAACATGGTGTAAAACTGACGCCCAAAAAGTGTGAAGTATTCAAAGATAGGGTGAAATTCCTTGGCAAGATTGTCACTAAGGAAGGATTCTGCATGGATCCTGCGGAAGTGGCGGCAGTGCAAGCCTTGAAAAATCGCAACCCTGAGACTGTGGGAGAAGTGAGGAAGATGCTGGGGTTCCTGTCCTATTATAGACCGTATATCCCAACCTTTCTCGCATTGCGAAACCTCTTTATCAAGTGTTATCCACTGAAAAGAACAAAGAGTGTAGAGTCAAAAGACCATGTGGGAGTAAGCACAGATCAAAAAGCAAGTCAGAGCAGCTTTCCTCAAGTCAGTCAATTGAATGGACCGAACGACACCAAGAAGTAGTTTATCAAATCATAGAGTACCTCATTAACCCACCGCTGCTAGGATACCTCGATTTTGAACAGCCATTCGTGCTACACTGTGATGCATCTCAGGTGGGGCTTGGTGCAGTACTGTACCAGAGACAGCAGGGCAAGTTAGTTGTCATCGGCTACGGGTCGAGAACGCTAACCGCTCCAGAAGCAAATTACTACCTGCATTCAGGGAAGCTAGAATTCTTAGCAATGAAGTGGGCGATTTGGGAAAGGTTCAGGGAGTATCTGTATTATGCACCATCATTCACTGTATACACCTATAACAATCCACTGACCTACTTCCTGACCACAGCCAAGCTCAATGCTACAACTCATAGGTGGATTGCAGAGCTAGCAGACTTTAAGTTTTCAATTAAATACCGACCAGGGAAAGTGAACCGTGATGCGGATGGCTTGTCACGCATGCCACTTGACAAGGAGCAATACATCCAGGCATGCTCACAGGAGATGCAACCAGAGGTAATCACAGCTGTTACACAAACATTACAACTTTAGTCTGATCCACAGGAGCCATGGATGTGTCCAGTTGTCATCGCGGCTGCATGTCATCAAATGGGAAAAAAACGGTTGGCACCCTCAGTGGCAGAAATTTCACCAGAAACATTAAAGAAAGCACAGGAGGAGGATCCAGTCATCGGAAAGGTGAGGGAGTGTGTTTTAACCGGACAATGGCCTCACCTGAAGAGGAGAGACAAGCATGACAAGGCAAGTGTCCTCTTAAGGGAACGAAACAAGTTAAGTATTGACCAGGATGGCATCATGTATAGAAAGTCTGCCACTCGATCCCAGTTAATACTTCCAGCATCATTCCACCGACTCATTTATCAGGAACTACACGAGAAAATGGGACATCTCGGATTGGAGCGGACACTGAGTCTCATTCGTGACCGATTATATTGGCCGCACATACAAAAAGATGTGACTCATTATGTGACGCAAGTATGCAGCTGCCTGAAGCGGAAGCGTCCCTGCAAACCTGCAAGGGCACCACTTGTTAATATCCTAACAACCAACCCATTTGAGTTGGTCTCAATAGACTTTCTTCACCTTGAAAACTGCAAAGGCTGTTATGAGGCTGTTATGAGTAAAACTGCAAAGGCTGTTATGGTCAATCATCTTAGTGGTGATTGACCATTTCACACGCTTTGCTCAAGCCTACACATGCACCAACAAATCTGCTAGAACTGCTGCTGAAAAGATCTTTGGAGACTTTGTGCTCAAATTTGGATTCCCATCAAAATTACATCATGATCAGGGAAGAGAATTTGAAAAGAAACTGTTTTCTTAACTAGAAGAGTACAGTGGCGTTAAAGGTTCCCACACAACACCTTACCACCCAGCCGGCAACGGTCAAGCAGAGAGATTTAATCAAACGCTTCTGTCCATGCTGAGAAACCTATCGGAGGAAGCCAAGTCAGACTGGAAAAGCTCCTTAGCCAAGGTGGTACACGAAGCGAGGCCACAGGATATTCCACATATTATCTCCTCTACAGCCGGAACCCTCGCCTTCGCGTGGACATCATGTTTGGCCTGCCACCAATGGACCAGAGCAACTCTCACAGTGAGTATGCCAGTAAGTGGAGAAAGCGAATGCAAGAAGCATATAAGTTGGCATCACAGACTGCTCAGAAAGGGCAAGACAGGTCAAAGAAGCAATATGATAGATAGATTCATGGACCTGATCTACAGCCAGGATGCAGAGTATTGGTGAAAAACTGCAAAGACAGAGGCGGACCTGGAAAGGTCAGATCTTATTGGGAGGATAAAGTCCACATTGTTGTAGAACGGAAACAGAAAGACAGTCCAGTTTATGTGATTCGACCTGAAAGTGGTTCTGGAAGGACCCGAGTGTTGCACAGGAACCTTTTACTTCCTTGTAATTTTCTGCTCGTAGAAGAGGAGCTTAGGGAAAATAAGGAAAAGAAGAAGCCAACCTCAAAGCCAAACGGATGGAAGAAAAAGCGGACAAGACAGGAAGACGGAGACCCGGACAGCAGTTCAAATAATGTAGATTGTTGGAGAGGTATCACTACACATCCAGTGAAACTCGTGGACCAGCCTAGACACCAGCTGAGAGCAGAAGCAGAAGAATTTCAGCCCAACGAAAGAAAAGGCCTGCAGCACGATGTTGGCAGAGATGAGCGGTCCGACGGTGGTGATGATGGCGCGATGGCGGAGTCAGAGGGAGAGCTTTACTCATATGGAGCTTTTCAGTCTGAGATACATTGCCCGCATATGTAACGGAGTACACCACAGATATCACCTGGCCAGTGACGTCTGCGGCCTGCATGCATGGAACTGGGGATAGATGTCATGCTTAGGGCTGTTGATCCACAGACCGTATCAAACACTGACTCCGACGACGCTCCCTGCCATACTTCAGCAGTTGAAGACTAGAGTTATCTGGGACAGTCGAAAGGTCGAGACGACATTTGCATTGGAGGGGAGAGTGTGCGACAAATGGAATGTGTCGCATTGCACAGGCAGACCAGACATCTAATCCAGGAGAAGTATCCGGCTCCACCGACAGCTGTCGGGATCGATCCACTAATGAAAACAGCCTTCCCGCAACTCCTCAGGAAGTCCAGGAGTTGAACAAAGTGCTTTTTGGTCATCTCCGACTGACGTAGGGATGAGTCTTTAGATTTGATGGATGCTGTTTAAAGAAGACACATTCCCCACTCCACCCCAAGCCCAAATTGCACATCTGAGAGCCCTACCCATGTGCTCACCATCTTGAATCTAAAAGTAATATCAACAGATATACTGTATATCACCTAGAAGATGTTGTACAAATATGAATGAGTAAGATTTTAAAAACTGTGTGAAACTAAAAGATAATTTCCTCCCATTTGGAAATAATGGTAAAATAAATGAACGCATGAATAAATTACCTTTATTTTCATTTTACACAAAGTACAGTGACATGACCATCTCTACGCACCTCGGGCATTTTTTGATCGTTAGCATTATAGCATTATTCATCGAAAACCAGTGGACAACAAGAATTTACCGGTTACTGTGCTTTTCTTTTTATGATTCTGCTGAGGACGCGCATTTGGAAGTCCATTTTGATCAGCAGCAGTATATCGTCATGGTTACAGCCATTTCACTGGTTATTGAAGACCTAGTGAGGAGAGTGGAGATCTTTGACTACATAATGATGGAGGTCTGGCCGATGGATGCACTGCAGAGCAGCATGGAGGCGAGAAGGGTGGGAAGATGAATAATTAACAACACTCTGTTACACTGTGTTCCGTATTCCCATCCTCCATCCTGGAAGGCGCCATCCCAGAGGACTCGGAGAGTAGAGCTTGGCCCGAAACATCAGCCTAAATTTGAAAAAGAGTTCCTTGTCAAACTCAGCAAAAGTACTGTGGATGTTTGAGATGTAAATTTAATGAAAACTTAGAATTTGAGCAATATTTCTCTTTGAAGATTTTTCTAATTATAATTGAATTTAATTGTTTGATTTTAAATGACAAAATAATGATGATCTTTATCCTTATAAACAGCCACTGGCCCTGTTACAATTTCATGTGTTTTCTATTTTAAACAATTCAACTGAAAGCACTTTTGGTTTTAGTGTATACCTCAATTTGCGGCTATCCTGTGCTAATGCATTAACTTGATTTCATTGTTACTTGCTATCATTTTTGTACTTTCTTAGTTTTTGTTTTTATTTTTTGCAGTGAATCAATCTGCACATACAAGTGACATGGGATAGTCCATTGCATGAGAAGGGGGGGGTGGTTGAGCGTTCGAAACGATTATGATAGATTATGCAATTTGATGTGGTTTTAAGCATGCATTTAAGGCAAAAAAAGTAACATGTACTTTAAATTGAAGAAAAAAAACATTAATCAGTTTTTATGATACGTTTGGGGTCACGAGAAAATCTCAGGTCCCTAGGTGTTTGCTTAATTGTAAGTCACCCCCTGTGTAGCTCCTCTGGGAATGCCTTTCTTCATCCTAGAGGACCACCACTGCGCGTTTTCATTTATGGGTGGAATCAAACATCAACATCCATTCACTCCAGCTGATTATTACTGCTGTCACGTGACGCTGGAGGCTGCACATCCTGGATGGGAGTCCACCGACTGAGCTTTGCGTCATGGCAGGAAGAAGAGCTCAGTCATGCAAAGAAGGAGAGATATTATGCAAATCATTTAGGCAGGATGAGTACTGAACTGCTTGGCTTCCATTGTGTGGCAGCGACAGAGAGTAACATTAATGAAGACAAAGTGTCATCTGTGATTGATTTGAATGATGTTATTATTCATATCTACTATATGTAACAAAAGGATTAGACATAGTCTATGTACTGCAGTGTTTTTCATGTTTATATATATATATATATATATATACATATATATATTTATGTGCTGAGTCACACTCCGGTTGACTGTGCCAGCGTCATATTTTATCATAATGAATTTGAATCCGCATGCAACACTACTCAGGAGCCTTTTGTGTGCTTTTGACTATACAATTAGCTCCATTAGAATTTCGACAATGGCAGTCGTTTAGCCTTTTTACGCCACCACAATGGATTTGACAGAAAACAATTTAGTTGTGATTGAAGTTTTCGACCCTATTGGGGTCCCGCAACCCTAATGAGGATAAGCGGTATAGAAAATGAATGTGATTGAAGTGTAAAATCTGAAGTATAATTTAAGAGGTTACACAAAAATATGGTATTTACCATTTAGGAATTAGATATATTTTATGTAGAGACACTCCATTTTGGGGTGTGTGGACATAAACATCCATCCATCCATCCATCCATCCATTTTCTATGCCGCTTATCCTCGATGGCCACAGGGTGGTTGAATGGTTAGCATGTTGGCCTCACAGCCAGGAGGTTCTGGGTTTGAATCTCTGTGTGGAGTTTGCATGTTGTCCCTGTGCATGTGTGGGTTTTCTCCGGGTACTCCAGTTTCCTCCCACATTCCAAAAACATGCATGTTAGGTTAATTGGTGACTCTAAATTGGCCATTAGAGTGTGAATGTTTGTTTGTCTGCCCTGCGATTGACTGGCAACCAGTCCAGGGTGTACATCGCCTTCCGCCCAAAGTCACCATGTTTTTGGAATGTGGGAGGAAACCGGAGTACCCGGATAAAAGCTACACACACACAGGGAGAACATGCAAAGTCCACATATTTTGACTCAAGGGCGTCCTCTCTGTTCAGTTACCATGAATGGAAAATTAGGACTTTTAATCTCAAAATCTCATTTTTTTATGTGGCCCTAATACTTTCCACCACTGAAAAAAAAAATCCCAATGGTAACTCATAACTATGAGATAAAATCGTGAGATAAAAAGTTGAAATTATGAGATAAAATGTCCTAATTATGATATATGAAAGTGCTGATTATGAGATTTAATGTAATTATGAGAAATTGAAATTACGATATAAAAAGACATGAGACAAGAAAGTCATAATAATGAGATAAAAAGTCAAAATTATGAGACACAAACGGTGCATGTGCCACCTTCTTCACTGGAACGTTCACCAGATGGCACTCTGCAAATTTAGATTTTTTTGAATTTCATTATTATGACTCATTTCATTTTTATTTTATTATTTATCTCAAAATGACTTTCTTTCCTTATCGTTTCAACTTTTATGTCATAAATTTGACTTTTGCATCTCATAATTATGACTTTTTATGTCATGATTACAATTTTTATTTCATGAGTTTGACTTTTTTACCACATAAATATAAATTTTATTTTGTAATTTTGAATATTTATGTCATAATTATGACTTTCTTATCTTATAATATTAACTTTCTGTCTCATAATTTCAACGTTGTATCTCGTAATGGCGTTCCTATCTCATAAGTATGATTTTATCTCGGAATTTTGACTTTTTGTCTCATAATTATGGATAGTTTTGACTTTTTACCTCATAAATATAACTTTTTATTTTTTTTATTCTAACTAGGCTCGCGGGTATGCTGGAGCCTATCCCAGCTGACTATGGGCAGGAGGCGGGGTACACCCTGGATTGGTCGCCAGCCAATCGCAGGGCAGACAAACAAACATTCACACTCTAATGGACAATTTAGAATCGCCAATTAACCTAACATGCATGTTTTTGGAATGTGGGAGGAAACCGGAGTACCCGGAGAAAACCCACACACGCATGGGGAGAACATGCAAACTCCACACAGAGATGCCCAGCGGAGAGTCAAACCCTAATCTCCTGACTGTGAGGCCAACATGCTACCCATTCATCCACCGTGCGGCACTTTTTATCTTGTAATTTTGAATTTGTATGTCATAACTATGACTTTCTTATCTTATAATTATGACTTTTTATCTCATCATTTCAACTTAGTATCCCATAAATATGACTCTTTATCTCATAATCTTGACTTTTTGATCTCACAATGACTTTCCTATCTTATAATTATGACTTTTTATCTAGTAGTCTTGACTTTTTATCTCACAATACTTACTTACATACTTACATAGACTTACCAATGGGCTATTTCTTTTTTCGGTGGCGGGAGAGAAGATTTGAAGATTGGACTGTGGCTTCCACAGTCAAATCTTCTACTTTTGCAAATATAGAAAATTACCTCGGGGGTGTCTTACTAGAACCCACTGGCATTAACAGCTGTGGCTGTGGGCAACATCCTGATGTCGTTTAATTTGATCAACTCCACAAGATGGCATTACCTGCATCTGCAACAGATCAATCATGGTATATGTGTTTTCTTCTTAATGCTGCGTCTTATTACACCAGTGTCCAGATTAAACTGGGTTGTATTGATCCTGGGTTCAATGGAGCCTTCGCCACCGAGCAGCAGCCACAGATCACCGCAACTTTGTCCAAAATACAAACAAAAGGACAGAGATGCTTCTGAGAGGTGCCCGTTTTTTTTAACAGCAGTGTGACCACGGAGAGACTGCAATGCAATCATCAGCCCTCAACATGGACGCTCAATTCACTTTTCATTGAAGTGATGAACGTTTTATCTCCCCTGATCCTCCATGCGATCCCAACAAAACGACCTGACAAGGTAAATGGGTAGCTAAAAATCAATTTGCACTGACATCTTGGCACTGGCGGGCACCTTGGCGGACACAGAGAAAAAAAAATTGCATGTAACTGAGACATTAAGGTAAATAAATATCCAAAAGCACAATAATAATCATGTTGTAAAATGAATACAATTGTTGAATTTGCGGCCTCCTGATCTTTAGGCCCACAAATCCAGTGGGTGTCGAGTTGGAGGAAGCAGACTATGATACTACAACGGTATCCAAGGTTACGATTTATTCCTAACAAACAAACCTAATACAACGGAGCTCCGGTCTTAATACAGAGTCAGACGAAAAAGCACAGCCTCCCTTCCCAGCTTTTACACATTTTTGATGCAAATGTAGGTTGATCGATAGCCAAAGGGAGAAGACAGCGCTTCACTTCGAATCCTGGGGGACCAATCAGATGTTCTTGGGCGGTGCCGGTTAGATGATGTCGGGTTGGTTTCTTTGCATCCGATGACTGCTGTTTTCAGGAAGCATCCCGTGATGACTTGCTTGGTGGGGACCTGAACGTTCACCTTGGCTGGAGATCCATTAACCACAGGAACACGTTATCTCCTTTCCTGTGAGTGTTTAGGAGAAAACATTCCAAACCCCCACTTTCTACCATCAATCTGTCACTAACAACTATGAACTCTACGTGACCTTTGCATTAAAAATATAAGTTTACTATGAAACTATTAATATTACACTACGTGTGTGTATTCTATCTCTAAGTGTGATTATATGTATAGCAAACATGCATTTAAACATATGGTGACACTATTCTCTTATAGCTACAGTATGACAGTATGGGATGGTGCTGACTGTAATCTACTGGCGGCACTGGTAAGAATCGGTCTTCCAGAGCAATCCTCTACCATAAACATTCCATTGTCCCTGGTACAGATTCCCACAGGAAATAACACAACCGTAAAAGATTTAAACAGAACTAAGTGAAAGGTCTATTTTAAATATAATACAATGATATGACTACGTATGATTAAGTATTATTAAACAGCAACACATTTCATAATTATAGTTTAACAGTATTTATTTGTGTGACTACCGCAAGTGCCCACAGCATACTACCCCATCATTACCCTTAGCAAATACCAACATAAGTGAAGAATAAAATCAAGAAGAATAAAACAAGACATCAGGTATAAACCCTACACCATGAAATATCCTTCCAAAGTATCTAATATTGGGCCAGATGGAATGGATAATTCCCTTTTATTTTGTGGATCATTTGCTTCAAAATTAAAGAGACCTCGGTGGTTTTAACACACTGGCCCCAAATGTCAAATTTGTCATTTCTGGCATGTTGCCTGTAAAATGAACGACTCAATGCTCGGCCTCACATCGACAAGCAGAATGCAGGAATTGCGTCCATACTTTCAACAAGGTGCTCTCTCCCGTCAGTGAGGTGTCTTACAGTGGGAGTTTATCTAAAAGGCACATTCTCAGCAGCTCCATTAACCCGAGGCCGTTCATCCATTAGTATGCACCGATGCACAGATGAAATAACTGCCTTGCTACCTAACCAACACGGTAATGCAGCACACTGGTTGCACAATGATGCAATTTGCAATCAAAATAGTTGACATTGGTAATACAGTATATAGGCTATGCTAAAATAACAAGCTGTCACTCTGTTTCATAAATGCAAAATCAATTGTTAATTTTGTTGCAATTGTAAACCCAGGGCGCCAAGACTGCAATTTCAACACTCTGTTAGCTTGCAGCCTAGCACACAAAGCAATGCAATGCACTACCAGCTAAAATTTGTGTTAAGAGCTGCTACTTACGGGCAGGCATAGCCGAGGACAGCTATTTGGGGGCTTGGGTCAATGAGGATAAATCTAAATAGCATTATCAGAACCAGCTTTAGGAGCGCACTAGCTGATCACCAGGAAAGGTTTTCAACACATCAGTAAACCATGCATACATTATAACAATGTAATGTGTCTTATTTATTATGTATTGTGCCAAATATGACATGAACATCAAATTAAAAGCACAAAATGAATACAGACCCACCACCCACCAGTGTGAGCCTGAACTTTGCTTTTTTGAGAAGTGCACAACACAAATAGATACAGTAGATATGCGCATTAGCACTCAATAAAGTCATCAACTCTTACCTTTATGCATTCCCACATAGTAACAGCATTTGGGACCAAATATGAGGGCAAAGAAACAGTATAGAGGTTTATCTGTGCATTGTGGGAGATGATGAATTGCAAAGCTGGATGGTATGTTCAAGGTCCATGTAACAAAGTCACCGGTAAACTGAAAACACTAAAATCTGGGGGATTTCTGTGTATTATTAAAAAACATGATATCCCTTTACAAAAAACAGTTTATTTACAAACAATTTTTAATTTTATTGTGTTTTTTTTTTTTATCATTGCGACTGAACATTTCCCTGTATCCGTCCATCCATTTTCTATACTGCTTATCCTCATTAGGGTCGTGGGTATGCTGGAGCCTATCCCAGCTCACTTCGGGCAGGAGGCGGGGTTGATTCTATGACAGCACAGCTTCTTCAAACCTTTTCACGAGGATATTTTCCACAATGTGGAACGTTTTATGAATAATAAATAGATTCAATTAGGCTCACTGCACTGAACGGGACAAATGGTTAATGGCAATCATTAAAAAACAATAATTAACCATAACTATAAAATACAATATATGCATACTGTTATAGAGCTAAATCTATACAGCTCTAGAAATGTATTGGGGGTACAAAAGCTGTAAAATTGGCGCAATGTCGTTCTCCTCAGTCAGATTAACCCAAATGTCATTTTTATAACCTGCAGGCCTGAACTCTCAGTGCAGAGCTTTGATTTCTAGATTGAAATGTCGCAAGTTACAGTCATCCAAGACCGTTGTAGGTAATGACCATTGATTCGCAAGAAAAAGGGTGCATTTCTGCTGGCACCAAAATGGACCCAGGCCAAAGAAAACAAGTGCTCTTTTCTGTTCATGGTCTTATATAGTTTTGTTCTGTTGAAATAACAGTAGAATATTCAGAAGAAGGAAGTGTAGACAGACACATTTGACCACAAGAAGTCTAGATACAGACTTTGTTGTACGTCAACAAACAGAAATTAATCTTAAACAGGCTATAAAAGTGCACAGATAAGAACTTACAGGACAGCACAATATGAGATCAAATGTAAAAGGTGCAGCAACATCGCGGCGTTACAGATGCGGTCATCGCTATCGAGACACGTTCGTCCTTGCTAGTCATTTCTAAGGTATTGACTAATCTGATCTAACGTATTGGAATGGTTGGAATGGGCAGGAAAAAGGCTTCGAAGAATGCAATGGAAGAAGACGTGCCAGGGATCAGGCACACTATGGGTGATAACGGTGATGTTGAACTGAGATATGATATCTCTGTAAATAGCAATATCACTTATCAACATTTACAGCAGAAGGGTTAAATTTAATGGTACTTACATAGCCTCAGATGTCACTCATACGCCGCGTGGTCATTATAGTTTGTTGCCTTCAGGTCAGAGATACCGATCACTTGCATTCACAACGAAGAGAGCTGTCAGGTTTTGCACCCGCATCCATTCAGCTCATGATGGCTGACTTATGTGCATATACTGTATGTGCATGTATGGGTACATAATAATAACAATGCCTTACACTTGTAATGTGCGTTACAAAGCCTCTGAAAGCGCTAACACTGAGGGCATCATTGTTCATTCACGCCACACTTGGTGATGGTAAGCCAATTAAGTAGCCACAGCTGCCCTGGGGCAGACTGACGGAAGCGAGGCTGCCAGTGTGCGCCATCGGCCCCTCCGACCACACACATACCACTTTCGTACTAGGCGATGTGGGTGAAGTGCCTTGCCTAAGGACACAAGGAAAGTTTATTTCCTCCCACTGTGGCACCTTGCTTTTCTCTGAGGTCTCCCATCCAAATATTGACCAGGCCCTGCCCTGCTTAGCTCCTGAGATCTTACAGGATCTGGCTAATTTACATGTATGATGAATGCGCTTCACGTATGTACATGTACATGGTTGTCCACACCACTCCTTGACCAGGGATTGCTTTTGCTGTTGTTTATTTATTTCTATTTTTAACATGATTAATTTTTTTATTACCTACCTATCACGTATGGTTGGTATTTGTTGATTGCGTGTGGTATAATTGTGTCGTGTTGTTTGTGTGAACTGTACAAACAGTGATGCTCTGCACAAACAAAGTTCCTAACGGATAAATAAAGTTCTTAAAGCAAAGTATAATTGTGATGTTGGATGATATAAGAAAGTAGGTAGCCAAATAGCAAACAGCGTGAAGCAGTGACAACCTTAACAAAACACATTAAGGACTTGAAGAATGAAAATGTATCACTTTGTAAACAAATGGATGGGCTGTAAGGACAAGTGGAAGCAACAAAGTTAAAGAAAAAAACGATGAAATGGATTGTATGAAAAGCATTATATCGCAAGTGACGTGCAGAGTGGATGATTTGAGCGGTCAATGTGCATGAACCAATGATATCGTGACTTGGCTTCACGTAACGCGCATGTCGTATGCTCGTGCACGTGACCAGGGAGGACAAGATGTTGCTCCAACAGAGCAACAGGTGGCTACGCGTGGAGAGGGGTAAGCTAAATGAAACCATCGTCTACATCGATGAGAATAAACAATAACAGTAACAAAACTGGAGATGCTCTGATCACGTTGCTGTCAGCCGGATCATCCGTGAGTGGGATCGGCCAATACCAATCACATGGATTAAATGTACATTTTCTATTTATTTATTTATAAGTGGTTTTGTCCAGAGAGGTGTGATTGGGAGGAACGGCCGCCCTGATCTTAACCCGAGCGGTGTTTTGTTATTGGACTTCTGTGCTCGTCACGGATTGTCACCATTTTCAAACACCATTTTCAAACATAAAGGTGTCCGCATGTGCACTTGGCACCAGGCCGGGTGATGTTTCGTGCCTCCATTGTCGATGTGGCTGATCTGAGCTGTGGCCCTAAGGTGGTCGGTGCCTGGCGTGGCGGTAATCCCAGAACCCGTTGGTGGACACCAGCGGTGAGGGATGCCGTCAAGGTGAAGAAAGAGTCCATTTTGGCCCATTGGACTCTGGAGGCAGCTGACAAGTACCGGCAGGCCAAGCAGTCCGGTGCTCTGGCAGTCACTGAGGCAAAAACTTGGACATGGGAGGAGTTTGGGGAGGCCATGGAAAATGACTTCCGGATGGCTTCAAAAAGATTCTGGACCACCATCCGCCATCTCAGGAGGGGGAAGCAGTGCACAGTCAACACCGTGTATGGTGGGTACGGTGTGCTGCTCACCTTGACTCGAGATGTTGAGGACCGGTGGAAGGAATACTTTTAAGACCTTCTCAATCTCACCGGCACGTATTCCAACATGGAAGCAGTGTCTGGGGACTCTGAGGCAGGTTCTCCTATCTCTGTGGCTGAGATTACCGAGGTGGTCAAAAAGCTCCCTGGTGGCAAGGCACCGGGGGTGGATGAGACCCGCCCGGAGTTTCTTAAGGCCCTGGAAGCTGTGGGTGTGTCTTGGCTGACACGCCTCGGCAGCATTGCGTTGACATCGGGGTTGGTGCCCCTGGACTGGCAGACTGGGGTGGTGGTCCCACTTTTCAAGAAGGGGGACTGGAGGGTGTGTTCTAACTATCGTGGGATCACACACCTCAGCCTTCCCGATAGGGTCTATTCAGGGGTTCTGGAGAGGAGAATCCGCCGGATAGTCGAATCTCGGATTCAGGAGGAGCAGTGCGGTATTCATCCCGGGCGTGGAACTGTGGACCAACTCTATACTCTCGGCACGATCCTCGAGGGTGCATGGGAGTTTGCCCAACCAGTCTACATGTGTTTTGTGGACTTGGAGAAGGCATTCAACCGTGTTCCTCGGGGAATACTGTGGGGAGTGTTCCGGCAATATGGGATATCAGACCACTTAATCCAGGCGGTTCATTCCCTGTATGACCAGTGTCAGAGTTTGGTTTGCATTATTAGAAATAAGTCGGACCAGTTTCCAGTGATGGTTGGACTCCGTCAGGGCTGTCCTTTGTCACCGATTCTGTTGGTTACTTTCATGGACAGAATTTCTAGGTGCAGCCAGGGCGTTGAGAGGTTTCAGTTTGGTGGCCACGGGATTTGGTCTCTGCTTTTTGCAGTTGATGTGGTCCTGTTGGCTTCATCAAACCGTGACCTTCAACTCTCACTGGAAAGACTCAAAGCAGAACCGCTGCTCCTCTGCACTGAAAGGATCCAGATGAGGTGGAAGAGGTGGATAAGCAGAAGAAAATGGATGGATGGATGGGGTTTATCCAGAGCCGCTATTAGACACTTAAGAAATTTACAATGTAACCAATGGAAGCAATAGCCACTTCCATGTGGGAGAAAAAAGAGCTCCAAACTAACAGCATTGCTTGTTTGTCTTAAAAACTAAATATTTTTTTAATGGGAACTGGCCGATCTATCGAAGCACCCCAAGACACAACGCAACGCTGACACCAAGAAGGCCACGAATTAAGGAAGCAGCAGAAAATTCAAGGCACATACCAAACCAAAGTAATGTCTCAACCATGTAACATTATTGACGCCCAGTGACCAAAATACTAAACATAACTTGTCTTTCAATATGTTTTGACTAATAACTGGGCATGCTCAGCCACAAAACAGCGACCGTTTAT
The DNA here is from genome assembly GCA_024372805.1 of Oostethus manadensis. Lineage (NCBI taxonomy): Eukaryota > Metazoa > Chordata > Actinopteri > Syngnathiformes > Syngnathidae > Oostethus > Oostethus manadensis. The sequence goes on along the minus strand of QODF01000076.1, from coordinate 1,861,083 downwards.
TAATTCATTTTTGAAAAAATGCAATAGAGCGAGAGAGTGTTGTTCAAACTGCGATGTAGCAAGGGACACTTAGCTGTAAAAGAATCTGGAAGAATAAGAATTTAGAGCACCTTCAACCAGATTAATCCCCTTTATGTGTGCCAAAGATTGTACATTACCTTATAATGCTCAGGGCCAGAAAGAAAACTTCTGAGAACATGGTGTCCTCAATTGCTAAATTTGCCATTTTCATTAAATCAAATAAAGCCACAACCCTTGTCAAGCAGCAAAGGTGGCAGAACAGAAATGCTATTTTGTGGGAAGTGCACACTTCATTAAAATGCATCTAAATAATGCTGTTACACAAGAGATGTTCCACTGCTGCAAGCTGTTTAGTATGCGTTTTTAGGGGGAGGCAAATCAACAGAGGATTTCCATCTCAACTCTCTTGCTCTTTAATTTATTGATTTTTTGCTGCACCCAGCACCACTTTGCAAGTTGCAAGTAAAAGACAAAGATGACACAGATTTTATTTTTTTGCTCGGACGTCACCTTCAACAAAGACGTTTCATTGGAAGTAGTGCAATCTTTAACTCCAAATGCAACTTGACCACAGATCCACACATGTCCTGTAGGTTGCAGTAATGTGCAATTCAACATGGAAACCAGTTTCCACACACAGCAAATCTGCTGGATCTGGTGGGCTCCAGTGCAAGTGGACTATAATGTGGAGAAGTGAACCTCATTAGGGTCGCAGGTATGCTGGAGCCTATCCCAGCTGACTTTGGGTGAGGGGCGGAGTACTCCCTGGACTGGTCGCCAGTCAATCGCAGGGCAGACATACAAACATTCACACTCACATTCACACTCTAATGGACAATTTAGAGTCGCCAATTAACCTAACATGCATGTTTTTGGAATGTGGGAGGAAACCGAAGTACCCGCAGAAAACCTCCTTGATCCATGTGCCACCATCGATTTTGCATTATCTTGCTAAATATAAGCTTAAATGACCTTAAAAATGATTAACTTACAAGTTAATTGTGACGTCCACCAAAACAGAAGTGTGTATTCATGCCGGGCAGGAGTATTTAGATTCACAAATCAACATCAGTTGCTATCTGTCAGAGGCTAACTAACCAGCCAACAACTGGGATCCAAGCTTATAAAGCACGGATACGGCACGATGTGCAATACTTGGCTCACAATAATGATAATATCTTAAGAAGATGAAAGGATGCCACAAAAAACAATATCATTGTTTGTATGCCTTATGTGTGTTTGCTTACCTGTTTCATGTTCTGCTCTCATGCCATTGTAGGCAGTGTTCTGTCATGTGACCCGCCCGGTTTCCCTGTGATAGCTCCACTATTTGTTGAGTGATGGTGTTTACCTGCCCCTGCCAGTAATGCTGAACTTGTCTACTTTTTGATGTCTTGTCATATGCTGTAAAATATGATTTGTTGGACTGCAAATGGCCCATGGGCCACGTGTTTGAGACCCCTAGAAAGCTTTCATGATGTTTGGATATTGCAGAAGTAAAAACATATATAACTAAATTAGGCTGAAAAAAGAAAATGGGACAAGCATCTATGTTCTTAAATTTAAAAAAAAATCTGCATTAGCCCTTGATCTCTGCAAGACTGCAGACTCTCATAAATCCATAACAACTATACCCAGCGGGATTGTGCTTGTAATTAACTCACAGTCCTAGGAGGTGGGGCCTCTTGCATTCTCAATGATCACATAGCCATCACGTGACACTTTTTTTGAAGGAATGAGGGTGGAGGGGGACTGGAGCATCGTAATCGGGCTGATGCGCACAGCAGCCCATGCTAGAGCATCCGCCTTACTCCTCCTCCTCCTCCTCCTGCCTCTGCTCCATCTCCTGCATGCAGCTCACATTGGCGCGGTTCCCGCTTTCTTCTTCACATCATTCATAGCGCTGCTTCTTCCTCGTCTTCTTCTTGTAGTAAAAATACTGTGGTGATTGTGTCATCAGTTACGGGGGTTGGTCCAGGCACAGGCAGAGCATCTTTTGCTTGCTACAGCAAGGTAGGACAACTTTTTATTTTCTTTCAGTCGAACTGAACACATTGTGCATTACAGTAAAGTCTGATCTGCAAAGCATGTTACCCTTTTTGAATGTCATGTTGTTTCTCTATAAACACAAGATTTTCTAGTTTTAACAATCCTGCCCCATTTTCCCAACTGTTTTATCATAGCAAGACCATTATATAGAATATTTTTGTCATTGTAATACAGCAGTGCCAGCCTGGCACCTCTTCCTTCATACTGGTCACACACTGCTGTGTGATGGCATTTCACCTCTTAACCAGGAACTGTTGAAAGTCAAACAATGTCTTCTTCTTTTCCTTTCGGCTTATCCCATCAGGGGTCGCCACAGCGAATCAATTGCCTCCATCTAACTCTGTCTTCTGTATCCTCTTCTCCTGCGCCAACTACCTTCATGTTCTCTTTCACTACATCCATAAATCCCCTCTTTGGTCTTCCTCTTGGCCTCCTGCCTGGCAATTCAAAACTCAGCATCCGTCTACCAAACTATCTCTCCTCTGGATATGTCCGAACCATCTCAATCTGGCCTCTCTGACTTTATCTCCAATACCTCTAACATGTAGTGTCCCTCTGATGTGCTCATTCCTGATCCTGTCCATCCTGGTCACACCCAAAGAGAACCTCAGCATCTTCATCTCTGCTACCCCCAGCTCTGCCTCCTGTCTTACCAAACAACATCGCTGGTCTCACCACAGTTTTGTACACCTTTCCTTTCATTTTATTAAAAAACTCTTCTATCACACATCACATCCGACACTTTTCTCCATCCATTCCAGCCTGCCTGCACACGCTTCTTCACCTCTTTTCCACACTCTCCATTGCTCTGGACTGTTGACACTAAGTACTTAAATCTTCCACCTTCTTTATCTCTTCTCCCTGTAACCTCACTCTTCCACTTGGGTCCCTCTCATTTACATGTACTCCGTCTTGCTGCAGCTGACCTTCACTCCTCTCCTTTCCAGGGCAAACCTCCACCCCTCAAGCTTCTCCTCCACCTGTTCCCTGCTCTCACTACATATCACAATGTCATCTGCAAACATCATAGTCCATGGAGATTCCTGTCTAACCTCGTCCGTCAGCCTGTCCATCACCTTAGCAAACAAGAAGTGGCTCAGACCTGATCCCTGATGGAGTCCCACCTTCACTCGGAACTCCTCTGTCACTCCTGCAGCACACCTCACTACTGTCTTACAGTCCTCGTACATGTCCTGCACCGCTCTAACATACTTCTCTGCCACAAGTCAAACAATGTGTCTGGCGCACAATAAGGGTGAACAACAGCAGAATAAGCAGTGAAGACTTTTACATGGGGGAACACCCATTGCTGTGTTAATCATCCCGCAGTGTGTGTTCCTTACAAGTGGAGAATCTTTTACCATGTTAATACACAGGTTACCCAGAATTGCTGCAACAGAAAAAAATGATAAATGATTGATAAATAAATGATTTATATACCTTAGGGGAATTTGATTTGAATAATGTCAATTGAATTCAGTGTTACTTAAATATCAGCATATCCATTTAGGGAGCAACTACTTTTTCACTGTCATGCATGCCGCTCTACAAAATTCATAATTCTTTATGGGTTTGATTGGATTTGGCTTTGGGACAGTGTAAAAAAGGCATGCAGCATTTTTCATGCAATCCCAACACATTTTTTATATTTTATTTCGAAAGATGTTGGATGGTTGCTTTCCCTTCTGACTTAAAGTTGATTAAGAGTTGATTCCAATGGTAAATGTTCTCTCAATTGTATAGCACTTTTCCACGTTTAATGTGCTTTGACACCGTTTCCTCATTTACCTACTGATGACGCAGCATCAGGAGCAACTCGGGGTTCAATATCTTGCCCATGGGTACTTCAACATGATCACGGGAGGACGAAGGCTCCAACCAGCAATCTTTAGGTTGGGAGAACCACTCTTACCACCTGAGCCATGCCGCTATGCGTACATACAGTAGCTCATCTTATCTTGATATTTATCCAGAAGTACAACCCCTGACATCTTAGGAGGATGTGTCTTCTTGTGGACATTTCGGCTGGTCCACACAAGATGAAATTCTTGTCTGAGCTCCTTTCACCCTTTTATACTGTGTGTGTCACCCACTGGCGACCTGCAGAGACACAGGCTTCATGCTGTGTTTGTGTGTGTATGCGTGTGTGTGTGTGTGTGTCGGGCACTCTGCAGGCTGCATGCAATTAATGTGACCTTGCAGCGCACTACGCAGTCTGGCCTATCACCGTTCTTGAATGTCAAAGCTGCTGTCCATCTCTTGGCTTTGCTCACTTTTCATAGTGTACCGGTAAGTAAACCTCCTCTTTGATCTTTGCATATCTTATGTATTGTGGTTTTGACTTGCAGTGGTGCAATGATGGTTGGTTGGCAAAACGTGCTCAATATTATCTTGGTAAAGAGTCTCCTGTAGTACAGTAAAAGTACAATTATATTAGCAGGCATATGCAGAATACATGGATGGTATTTTTCACTTGGGTTTTCTAGTGTTTGCCTTTAGCATTACACCCCTTGAGACCATCCTCTTGTATTTCTTCAACATGAATATACAATTTGATATTCTTCTTCACCAGGAATCCATGTGTTTACATACAGACAACAATCTTTCCACCTTGGTGGAAGTCTGCACTGTGAATGAGTGACAATTTATTTGCATGTTAAGGTGAACGGATTGCACCATGAGGCATGTATAGGAGGTCAGGAGTCAGGTGATTATGGACTAAATAAGAAGGATGGTATTTGCTGAGCTTTTGCGTGTGTGGATGTAGGGCATTAACACAATGTTTAGACATGTGCTGTCACATAATGTGAACGTCTATGAACACAAGTCTGTTTTTGTGACCCAAAGTTCCCAACGTAGCCCTGTCCTTAACGCACTCACACACACGCACGCACCCCCCCCACACACAGACATGCACTTTGTACATTCTATAGTGCATGTAACTGGTCCTTACTATGATGGCTGACATTGACTTCCATAAATGATGAAAAGATGACAGAATGTCTGACAAAGTAGATGAGGGACAAATGCTGGTGAAAAAGCACTTTACATTTTTCATTGTTGCTGAGGTTGGCTGCAATAAGATAGTCATTTGAAACTTCTTAAAAGATCCCCTAGGGTTATGGAACAAAAAAGTCAACTTGTCGACCCCAAAAAATGTCACTGGCCCTGAAGAGGTGGGTCCGATTGGCCGTACCTAAAGACACAGGTTTATCCCCCGGGTCAAAATAAGGTTGTCACTGGTGCAGGGTGCAGCCCAATAACCATCAGAAACTATTTGCGAGAGAAGGTTTTTAAAGAAAAACATTTAGTGGAATCATCCACAATCCTTATTTGAGACATTGACCTATCACAACAACAAATTTTGCTGGATGATAATTCATTCATTCATTCATTTTCTATACCGCTTATCCTCATTAGGGTCACGGGGATGCTGGAGCCTATCCCAGCTGGCTTTGGGCGAGATGCGGGGTACACCCTGGACTGGTCGCCGGTCAATCGCAGGGCACATATAGACCAACAACCATTCACACTCACATTCATACCTATGGACAATTTAGAATCGCCAATTAACCTAACATGCATGTTTTTGGAATGTGGGAGGAAACCGGAGTACCCGGAGAAAACCCACACACGCACGGGGAGAACATGCAAACTCCACACACCCCTAACCCTAACCCTAACCCTAGGAGATACCCAACGGAGATTTGAACCCAGGTCCTCCAGATCTCCTGACTGTGTGGCCAATGTGCTAACCACTCAGCCACCGTGCGGCCTGGATGATAATTTTCCTACAAATTATTGTTGATAATAAAACATTTTTGTGACCATTTTTTCATTACTTATATGGCTTAGTAATTAAAGTATTTCATATTAAAAGCAGTTAACTTTTCAAACTATTTAACATTGTAATTGGAATGTCAAGAGCTTTTAAATTTAATTTTTTAACTTACTTTTTCAATTCAAATTAAAAAAAAAACAATCAAAGAAACAAAAAAACTCAAGGAAAATAAAATGGACTGTGTCTCTTTTAGCAAAAATTGCATTTATAAAATAATAAATACCTAAACTTATTATAACTTATTACTATTACTATTATTACTTATTACTTATTACTAACTTATTACTATGATAACCAAAAATATTAGTCATATTTGGACCACATATCTGTGGTGACCAAGTCAAATGTAATGTTTTTTATGTTTTTCAACATGTCTCGGTCATACAGATGAGAAAATAGCTGTTGATGACATGAATGTGTACGTCCTCCCAGGCAAATATTACTGTCTGTCAAGCATTTCTAAAATGTGGGCTTTACAACAGTATTGAAAGGTTGCATTTCTTTTGCTATGTAGCGAGTGACGCTGTCTGTGAGTGTGCACCATTTTGCACTGTTTTGTGTGTATTTACTTTGCTGAGCAAATGCCTCAGTAAGCGTTGACTGTCGAAGGCTCTGTTGTCTGGGGCATTCATCTTAGAAACCGTCACTTATGCGCCTTTAAGAATCAGCACCTCCAAATCCAAGTCCATGGTTCTTGCCCGGAAAAGGGTGGCGTGCCATCTCCGGGTCGGGGATGAGGTCCTGCCTCAAGTGGAGGAGTTTAAGTTCCTCGGGGTCTTGTTCACGAGTGATGGAAGGATGCTATGCGAGATAGACAGGCGTATTGGTGCGGCGTCTGCAGTGATACGGACTCTGCAACGGTCTGTCGTGGTGAAGAGAGAGCCGAGCCGAAAGGCAAACCTCTTAATTTACCGGTCGATCTACGTTCCTACCCTCATCTATGGTCATGAGCTTTGGGTAGTGACCGAAAGGACAAGATTGCAGGTGCCAGTGGCCGAAATGAGTTTTCTCCGCAGGGTGGCTGGGCTCTCCCTTAGAGAAAGGGCGAGAAGCACTGTCATCCGGGAGAAACTCGGAGTAGAACCCCTGAACCTCTGCATTGAGAGGAGCTAGATGAGGTGGCTTGGGCACCTGGTTAGGATGCCTCCCGGACGCCTCCCTGGGGAGGTGTTCAGGGCACGTCCAACTGGTAGGAGGCCTCGGGGAACACCCAGGACACGCTGGAGAGACTATGTCTCTCAGCTGTCCTGGGAATGCCTCGGCATCTGCCGGGAAGGGCTGGACGAAGTGGCCGGCGAAGTGGGGAGAGGGATGTCTGGGCTTCCCTGCTTAGGCTGCTGCCCCAGTGGTCTGACCTCGGATAAGCGGAAGAAAATTGATGGATAAATGGATATAATAAAAATACAATCCTGCTGAAAAACCCTGAAAAAAAATGCGGTCGCGTCCCTGGAGCTGAAGCATTAAGACGCAAAGATGTGTTGTTATGTCAGCCAGAAACGCCAACTCACATCTCCAATTTTCATCCTGCAAAACTGGAGTCTTTTCCTTTACTGTCCATAAACAGTCACATTTCCTTGCAGAGCTCAAAAACTCTGTTGGGCACTTTTGCATGACTCAGCCAACGCACCTCTGTTCATTCTGCATCTTTACCCGCATCCTTCCCACAAGTCCACTTTTCCCCGCACATGGCCGGCGCTCCATCTGTTGTCATTCCAACAGGGCGGTTTCATGTCGGTTATACTTTGACATACATTTTCAAAAATGTCTTTTACCATGCATCGATTTAATGTACAATATTTCCTCTCTAACGCACAAACTGGAGTACACTCCACAAATGAAGATGGCCAGCCGGGTAGTGTCCATCACGTCAGTACTTTTAACCACAGCAACAGAGTAGGCAAGAAAGTTTTTCTTTTTCTTTTTTCAGTCAGCTGTGTTGTTAAATCAGTGGCCAGCTCACAAATGCGCTCAGTAACCGTTTTTCTACTCATGGCTTACATTGGCAAACATCTGCTTTTTGTCTGGACACAAGACATCATTCAGCTCTTCAGAAAACCTCCCTTGGTAAATGAACGAGCTGATTTGGCTATCTACTCCGCCACAATAAAACTTGCAGCTTCACCTTGGGATTTCGCTAGGGTGAAAATTGTCTGCTGAGATGTCAGATTTTTCTTTAACTCTTCTACTTTCTGGAAGTTCTGCACCATGTTCAGTTTTTTCAACTTTGTGTCGTCGTAGATGAAATTCTTTAAGTACAGCAACATTAGCTCCACCAATAAGACACAAGGAGTTGCCATCAATGTCAGTAAACATATACTTTGCCTGCCATTGGTTTTGGAAGATTCTGTTTTCCAAATCAACATTCACCATTGTTTGGGGCTAACTGTTAGCCTCAAATTGGTGCTGCAGAAAAGACGCTCGGCTTGATTGGTCAGCGACTGTTTCGGGCTAGTGCTGCTGACCTATCGGCAGCTTTCGCGCTGCATTATGTGATCTGCAGTTTATATGTTATCAGCGCTTCATATTGCATTAATAATTACAATATAATTAGACCTGACCTGAAGGTCAGGTCAGGTATGGGCGCACGATGGGAACACGCGTGCAAAGGCACTTCGCAGCATCCACTCGGGCCTTCCACACCCCAGGCCTTCTCCGTGCAGCACTCCAGGCAAACGCCAGTCGCTGGACAAGTCGCTGCGGGATCATGCGTTGGTCCAACACCCTCCACAGGGCAACCCTACTGACCAAATCGAATGCCTTCTTGAAGTCAACATAGGCGGCAAGAAAACTCACATCGAATTTACGAAGGCGCTCTGAGTACTCATAGCGCAAGGATATGGTCTACGGTGGACCGCTCCGGAGCGAAGCCGGACTGCTTTTTCTTATAGACTTAAACGGCACTGGGTTTCAACTTGATGGCATGCATCTCATTTAGAGGGAGGGAGTATATTACCTTTGCCATCCTAGTGACCCATGAAATGACTTTGGTGAGGCAACACAAAACTTATTGTGGAGGTTAACTCTGCAAAATAGTCCCTGAAGACTCTTTGCTATATGTCCATTTTTATTGTATATGTCCACATGCATCTATATGTGGAGAAAGTGTTTAGCCCAGTGGAAGGCAATTAAAGGGGATTTATAGCACTCACAACGTGCCCAATGTGGAAGGTAACAAAAACCAATCATGTGCATCACTTCTATGGCAGCGGCCACCCACTCATCTCTGTAATTACACACACCTACACTTAATTGATGCTAATGACATGTCTGGATGTGGCTGGGGTTTGTCGGCCCAGCTGTGCACATCTGTGAACCCTGCACCCCCCACGCCCCACACACACTCCCAAAAGCTGCAGCAGGTTGAATTCATCACAGAGCACCCCCTTTTAAGCCCCCATTTTTCACAGCCCCAAACTTGAGGCTTTGTGCCACAAATGACTCTTCTCACTTTCCCAAATTTCAGTTTGTGCATTTTTGCCATTCATCTTTTTCTTGATCATCCACGGCGTGACATCGTTAACTGTATCACTGTTTATCTCTGAGCAGATTTGCTAAGTGAAGGATAGTTTAATGTGCTGTGATGGGGTAAGAGCGCAAACAAGGGCTTATTGAAATTAATATTTCATGCTCTTTGGAGAGCTGTGGTATAGAGCAATAATGCAGTGGAGTCCCATTTAAATCTCAATTTCATACTAGAAACATACTCAGTCGGGTGCAGACCTCCACCAAGGCTGATATATAATGTTAAATACAGTGGAACTTTCAAAGATCTGTTCTTGATTCATTGGAGAAAAATTGAGCTAGTATTAATCAGTTCCAGAGTCAAACTGTCTAAATCATGTACAGGCAATGTGTTTTTACATATTTATGACATATCTTAGCATTTTTGAAGACATCTTAACTGTTATGCATCACAAATTTTATTACATTCTTAATGTTACAGAGTAACACGTGACAGCCAATACAGTGCCGTAGTGTTACCATAAAAGCCAGAGAAAGGTGCGTAATGCTCATATAATTGTTACGTTTTTGCTGTCGTGGCATGGTGTACGACCCCGAGGATGCAGAGAGCTGGACGCCAAGCCGGTAAGGATAATGTTCTTTTAATGAAGAATCGTGCTGCCGAGCAGCGGCAGCGGGATGCAGGCAGCCAAACGACACTAACACGAACAATAAACAGAAGACAATGCTCCAACAACAAAACGTGCGCGCACCTCAACTTAAATAGTGAGGCATAAACAAGAAGCAGGTGTGTGTAATTAAAAGAAGGCCGAAACCAGCGAAGGCAGGAAACACATGAAAACAGGAAAAAACAAGAACACAGGCATAATAATAGAAAAAAAACAGATTGACACGCACACTAACACCCGGAGAGTGACAATACTGATGTTATCCATGGCAGTAGTTCATCTGTCCGAATACATGGCGCAGAAAAGCCATACAAATGTCAAAGACCACGCAAGGAAAAACACACGGATGCTGACACAATATAATGGATTTTTCATTGAACCCTGCCCCTGGTGCTCCATGGAGTATTGTGGAAACCAGTTATGTATTTTTTTCTTAAGCCTAAAAAACACCTATTGAAAATAGCCACTCCTCCCTGAGCTACCACCTTATCTTGGTTGAGTTGTTTGCGTGTCCCAATGATCCTAGGAGCTAAGTTGTCAGGGGCTGTCATGCCCCTGGTATGGTCACCCATGACAAACAGGTCCTAAGGGAGGGACCAGAGAAGAGTGGCTAAAAAGATCATGATGATGGCTAAAAAAAAAAACACTTTGTTTTCCCTCGGCCGGACGCGGGTCACCGCGGTCCCCCTCTGGAACCAGGCCTGGAGGTGGGGCACGATGGCGAGCGTCTTGTGCCCGGGCCTGCACCCATGGGGTGCAGCCCAAAAAGGTAACGTGGGTCCCCCTCCCATGAGCTCACCACTCGTAGGAGGGGCCAAAGGGGTCGGGTGCAAAGTGAGCTGGGTGGCGGCCAAAAGCGGAGGGGTTGGCGGTCCAGTGGTTGGCCACAGAAGCTAGTTGTCTGTACGTGGAATGTCACCTGTCTGGTGGGGAAGTAGCCTGAGCTGGTGCGTGAGGTGGAAAAATTCCGGCTAGATATAGTCGGACTCACCTCAACGCACAGCAAGGGCTCTGGAACCAGTCCTCTCGAGAGGTGCTGGACTTCATTCCACTCTGGTGTTGCCAGCAACGACAGGTGACGGTCAGGGGTGGAAATTCTTGTTGCCCCCAGGCCTGAACGTTGGAGTTTAACCCAGTAAACGAGAGGGTAGTTTCTCTACGCCTCCAGGTGGGGGGATGAGTCCTGACTGTTGTTTGCGCTTATGCAGCAGTTCAGAATACCCGCCCTTTTTGGATTACTTAGAGGAAGTACTAGAGAGTGCTCCCTCGGGGTATTCCCTTGTTCTACTGGGTGACTTCAGCGCTCATGTTGGCAGCTACAGTGAGACCTGGAGAGGTGTAATTGGGAGGAACAGCCCCCCGAATCTTAACCCGAGTGGTGTTTTGTTATTGGACTTTGTGCTTGTCACGGATTGTCTATAATGAACACCATGTTCAAGCGTAAGGGTGTCCACATGTGTACTTGGCACCAGGACACCCTGGGCCGCAGTTCGATGTTTGACTTTGTGGTTGTGTCGTCGGACTTGCGGCCACATGCTTTGGACACTCGGGTGAAGAGAGGGGCGGTGCTGTCAACCGATCACCACCGGGTGGTGAGTTGGTTCCGATGGTGGAGGAGGATGCCAGTCAGACCTGGCAGACCCAAAAGCATTGTCAGGATCTGCTGGGAACGCAGAAGTTTCAACTCCCACCTCCGAGAGAGCTTTGACCATGTTCCGAGGGAGACAGGGGACATTGAGTTTGAGTGGGCAATATTTTGCGCCTCCATTGTCGATGCGGTTGATTGGAGCTTTGGCCGTAAGGTGGTCGGTGCCTGTCGTGGCAGTAATCCCAGAATCCATTGGTGGACACCAGTGGTAAGGGATGCCGTCAAGCTGAAGAAATAGTTCTATCAGGCCGTTTTGGCCCATGGGACTCTGGAGGCAGCTGACAGGTACTGGCAGGCCAAGCGGTCTGCGGCTCTGGCAGTCACTGAGGCAAAAACTTGGACATGGGGGGAGTTCAGAAAATGGATGGATAGCCATACATACTTCGTTCTGCTGTTCTTGTTACCTTAGAAAACCTTTTTGGTATTCCGTGGCGCTAAAGTTGTGTTTCATCAAAATGTTTTCAACTGTACCTCCAGGCCGGCCTTATCATTTCTGGTCCTGTAATGAATTCTTCATCCTTCTCTAAGGCCTCTTCACTACATGTCGTTTGTGGTGGCTTGTTTCTTTTCCTCGTGATTTGATGCGGCCCTGGCGCTTCTCAGAGACACAGGAATCCATTATCCCTGCGAATCATCACCTCGACAGAGACGGAGCGCCTTATTGAAAATTCCTCCTCTTTCATTACATGCTGGTTTTTTGGCTTGGATATTATGCAGAACATTATAACATACGCTTCTCACTGTGAGCTACAACAGGTCCTGGGACCATGTGGTCCTGGATTGCAGAGAACATTTCCAGGCTAAGTCAGAGGACGGAGAATATCCTATTGGAATTCTGTGTGCGAGCCAATGTGCAGCAATGCAGTGGAGCGCTAAAGAACTGCTGCACTACTTACATGAATGCATCATACCGTATATGCAGTCCTTATTCTTATGGGACATTATTCATCACGTTTGCTAGATTACTAAGAAGTGTTTGCCTGATTACAAAGATGAATTGCAAAGATGAACCATTGACCTCAGAACCCAGAGAGCTATATGGTGAAACATGGCGTCACCCAATGTTCCCTTTTTATGTGCCGTGTATGGTAATTTACGCAATATGTGTTTCCAATTATACGACAATGCTCGACTGTTGTGAAAGAAAAATGGACTCACAGAGCACTAACATGTTACAATTTGACCTTTCTTACTTCCACCACCTGAGGTCATATTCTCATACCGTATAGATATATGCATTATTTAACATGTTTCAAATGTTAATTCATACTAACTGACATGAACCAAGAAGTGAACATTGCCATCAAAAACCCCAACAGGGCGGTCTAGGCTTGTGACATCTCTATGCTGTTTCTGTCATTCAGTGATGTGGAATAAGATCGGGAGCTTGGTGAACTTGCTTACTGGTCCCTTGCTTGTTGGACTCATTGACATGTGATGTTAATTTAGCCAATTCAGCCTCCTAGGCATGTTAACATACACCCCTTTAGCCTATTGTTTTGTGTGCTATTGTGTAGTTGAATAAGTTGCTCTTCCATATGAAATGTCTCTTCCTGTGCTTGAATTTTGTGGAATACATGTTTTAATAAATGTGAATTAAAATCTAGTGCAACTTATATGCTGTATGTTTATTTTTTCTTTATGATACATTTTTTGACTGATGCGACTTATATTCTGGTGAGTCTTGTAGTCCAGAAAAAAAGACAATATGAGGTATGTACAATGTAATGACATGCAGTAGAGATTCTGTGTTATGACTATGACGCTTGGTGGAGGTCTGCGCTCTCCGAGTGCTTGTTCTAAGTTGTAGTTATTATTGTGCATGTTGGGAAATCATCTAAACCACAGGTGTCAATGTGTCAAACACAAGGACTGGGGGCCAGATGAGGCTCACCACACCATTTAATGTGGCCCGCGAAGGTCTGAGAATAATGTGTCAAAAATGCACTCAGCTTTTTCTTTCTCAAAGTATTTGTTATTTCAGTTTGAATATCCTGAAAACTTTGTTGTATTTCTGCAATTCAACTTGAAAGGTGAGTTTGACATTATATAAACAAAAAAAAATAATGGGCCGCACAGTGGTTGAGTGGGTAGCACATTGGCCTCACAGTGAGGAGGTTCAGGGTTCGAATCTCTGTTAAGCATCTCTGAGTGGAGTTTGCGTGTTCTCCCCGTGCGTGTGTGGGTTTTCTCCGGGTACTCCGATTTCCTGCCACATTCCAAAAACATGCATGTTAGGTTAATTGGCGACTCTAATTGTCCATTACAGTGTGAATGTTTGTTTGTCTGCCCTGTGATTGACTGGGGACCGGTCCAGGGTGTACCCCACCTCTTGCCCAAAGTCAGCTGGGATAGGCTCCAGCATACACGAGACCCTAACGAGGATAAGCGGTATAGAAAATGAATGAATGAATGGATGGATTTTGCTGAAGAGGTCTTGCAGCTGAAACATTTTTTTCAAATGTTTTGAGTTTGTGGGTTTGTGGTTTTTATAAGCTGAAAATTGTAATTAGCAAAGTTACAAGAAACTGCTTGAGATATGTCAATTTGCGTGTAATGGCTCAATAAAATTTGTTAGTTTCATCTTTTATGTTAAATTGCCAAAATAAAACAACTTTTACTCAATATTTAAATTTTTCGGGTAGTACTGTATTTGTATTTTATTTCATTTAGCCATTTTAATGCTTGAAAATGCTTTATTTGGGCAAAAAAATACGTAAAAAATGCTTGAATATGTTTTTTTTTTAACTAATAAGCTGTATTCAACTACAAATCAGCATGATTTATTACTTAATATATGCTTGAAAAATCGTGATAGAGTTAAACTGCGAAATTCAAAAAGGGATGTGGCGAGAGATGACGGTATATTAATAACGTATATTAATATAAGTATTTATAAAGACTCTGATTTGGGTGTTAGATTGCTGTATAGATTGATAAACAGGTGATAAAATGTGGCATCCACCAGGAGTCCTTTTTAGGTCCTATGCATTATTCTAAGTAATATATTATTAAGTAATTAATTATGGAAGCATAGCATGATTTTGCGGGTTTGAAGTGATCCACTCGGGTTTAATTAGCATTCACTGCTCCAATCCCAAGTAGAAGCCTTTGACTTCACTAGATGGTCCTTCATGTTAATTCTCCAACCATCTTAATTTATTCCCACATTGATTCACTTCATAATGCAAAGAGCTCTTCAGCCTTGATCAAGTGAGCTTGGACACCACAGCAGAGCACTGTGTGGAGTTTTGGGGGAAAATGTTTACAAAGCACCAATGACTACGCTGATGACATTCATCGTACTTCAGCTGCCAGCTTCTGTTTCTTGAGAAGATTGCAAATTTGTCACCTGTGTAGTAAGGTGAAGTCATGGCCAACTCCTTCCATTTTCGCCTGCACAGACACAGAAACAACACAGAAACAACACAGAAGCAACTCAGCCATCTATTTCCGGGGCTGTAATTGTAATGGGACACTTTCATCAACAACTCACATTTTTCAATTTGTAGGAGGAACGAGGCTGCACCGGAATCAGACAAAATGGACACAATCCTGATTGGTTGTTTGATGAGCAGTTGCATTTCAGCTTCAGATGGCCTTTCATTCACATATGAATGAAAAATGTTTCATTTGTTGACAGACAACATCTTGGATCCTCACTGCTTTGTCTCTCATCCTGGTGATGAAACAAACCAGAAACAGAATATATATTTAGGCGAAAAAGACTGAATATTGAACCTGTCAACTGGACTGCAAGGAGATGTCAGAGCGAAGGCAACATTCAGCCAGCGGAATAATGCAGAGTCACGTCACAAGTGAGGAAAGTGGAGTTTACGCCAACGTGGAACTCAGTGCATCACTTTCAAGCCTGGAGGGCACATGAGTCAAGCATCTTTTTCTGTCCACAGAAGGAATGTATTCTTAAATATCTAGTTCTTGTGTTGTCTTCTATTGGTATACAGTTGTTGTATAAAATGTACCATACAAATCACACAGTACACCTCTATGTACTCATATATAGCAATGTGCCTTTGTTTACTCAACTGCAACAAGTTGGCATGTATTCGTTATAGGGTGTTAATTTTAACAGTAAATAATTATATATAATTATGGATTACATTATAAATCATGTTTTTTTTACATGTTAAGCTGAATATCTTTTACCAACAAGAATGAGGCCTTAATTGGAATCTTGGAATCATTGAAGAGGGACATTACATACAACCTTGTAATTTTTTGGCTTTAATAATGATTTGGAATGCATGAGAAAGTGGGAAGAAAAACATAACTTTTTCTTATTGGTTTATTGTCAAGTGTATTGTACAACACAGCAAATGAAACAGGTTTCTGCCTTTTATGGCAGAGGGCACGGGTTTGATTCCCAACCAAGCTTGTGTCAAGAAGGGCATCCATCCATCCTTTTTCTATACCGCTTATCCTCATTAGAGTCGCGGGTATGCGGGAGCCTATCCCAGCTGACTTCGGGCAGGGGCCGGGGTACACCCTGGACTGGTCGGGGTCAAGAAGGGCATTCAGTTTGAAAACAAAGCCGAATGTAACTGACTTGCAGTGGCAACACCTCACCTTTTCCTCTTCTTCTCAGTTGGTCTCCTAATGCGATGCTGTGCCGACTCCATCCTTGTATATTCTCTGCCAGCCTGTTAGCCTCTGCCAAGCCCATGCCAGTCTTTCAGCCCCCACATAGAAGGCCTGAGCTGCCCTGTCCTATTCTTCCGTTGACTTTGTCCAATATCATTACCTTCGTCGATCTACCACTCCGCATCACATCTTATTCAGCGCCTACATGTTTGTTCTTTTTGCCGACCACCGTATCCTGAAAATCCGTTGGTAGCACCATATCTGGAAAGAATCCGTCCTCTTTTCATCACTTTTCCATGACTGACTGACATCCATGACTCACTTCAATACGTGGCGATGGGGGAGATGATGACGCGTAGCGGATGGACCATGAGAGTGATACTAATCTTTCCACTTTTCCAGACAGCCGGCAATCTCTGCACCGCATCCCTTCCATCGCTAATCTTCTCCTGATCTCTGGAGTGCTGGTGCTCCTGCTGTAAATGCATGACTCCAAACACACAAAATAATTGATCTTGTTGTTACTTGGCTCTCTCTCTCTCATACGGTCGACGATCCAACTTGTTCTTATCCACCACAATCTTAGTATTGTTGACGTTTAACAGGAGCCCCTTTGTTCAACTTTCTCTAAACTTTCTACACCATGCATTGCACATCGTCTCCTCAGCTGCAAACGAGAGTTGTATCATAGGCGGAGCGAAGGTTGTTCAGCCACTTGTCTGCAATCTCTACCCCGCTCTCAAAATCAGAAACAGCTCTCGTAATGTGTTCCGAATAAATTTTGCACAGGTGAAATTATGCAGCCTTCACTCACTCCGCGTTCAATGTCTTCCACTGATGTTCCCACTGCTGACTGGCAAAGATACTACTGATAAAGACGACCAGATGCAGAAACTCCACGGTCCTCACGATGCTCCACAAGTTAGACTGGCTGACACAATCAAATGCCTTAGAGCAGGGGCCGCCAGGTAGCCCCCCATGACCACATGAGGCGCCCATAAGCCTGCTTTTCAGTCAGTCAGGATTTCAGTGAATAATGTGAGAACACTAGAAAGAAATGCATTCTGAAATACAAAAGGTTAATTGTGGATACCACCATGATGTTAATGTTCTAAAAAAAGAACCATATTCAGTTTGTTTGAGTTAAAATAAGCGATGAAAATTAATTCATCGTTGTAAATTCAAAAAATTAGTAGCTCTTGGCCATTTTCATTTTGTAATAGTAGCTCTCACAAGAAAAAACGTTGGTGACCCCTGCCTTACATGAAGTGAGGAAACACTTACAGTACATACCGTAGTGTTCTAAATAATAGCAGTGCAATGCAAATAACCAGATGAATCATTGTTATTAGTATATTTTTATTGCTACATGGCAAACAAGTTACCATGTGGTGCAGTAGATTCTCAGAAAACAAACAAGACCCATCATTCATGATATGTATGCTCATAAGCCTGTGCAATTGGGTCGAAAGGGATGTGTTAAAAAATAGCAGTGTCTGCCGGTGACTTTACAAACACAAAATTATTTTATACAAACTTTTTTGTTTTTAGGATTTGGCAATCCTGTGAATCACTAAACTAATATTTAGTTGTATGACCCAAAGTCAGCTGGGATAGGCTCCAGCATACCCCGCACCCTAGGTTAAGCGGCATAGAAAATGGATGGATGGATGACCACAGTTTTTTATAACTGCTTCACATCTGTGTGGCATGGAGTCAACCAACTTGTGGAACCTTTCAGCTCTTATTCCACTCCAAGATTCTTTAACAACATTCCACAATTCATTAACATTTCTTGGTTTTGCTTCAGAAACAGCATTTTTGATGTCCCCCCCCCAAGTTCTCGATTAGATTAAGGTCGAGGGGGTGAACTGGCCACTCCATAACAAGATTTTACTGGTTTACTAAGTTGGTTTGAAGTCAATGTCTTGTTGAAACAACCATTTCAAGGGCATGTGTCACGGTTTCGTCTTTGCACGGTGGTACGACCCCAAAGATGCGGAGAGCAGGACCCCCAGCAGGTCAGGAAAATGATTTTTAAGAAAGAATAATGCTGCTGAGCAACGGCAGCAAGAAACAGACAAGTAGAAACCAAAGACGACAGGCAACAATTGACAATGCTCCAACAAACCAAGAGTGTGCACACCTGAACTTAAATAACCAGAGCTAAACGAGAAGCAGGTGAGCGTAATCATAAGAAAAGACAAAACAGGAAAGGCATGGAAAAACATACGAAAAATAGGAAATCACAAGAACCTAGGCATAAGAATTGAAACTAAAAGACACTGTCACGCCAATAAAAGTGCAGATCGCTACAGTACACCCCCGTCAAGGACGGATCCCAGACGTCCCAAAGTCCAAAGTCACAAAAAGAAGGGCAGGGCGGCGGGAGGACAGGGGATGGGTCACTGGCGGGACCCCTTACGGGGGTCGGCCAGGGCGGAGACCCAAGCGAGGCTGGCGAGACGCCTCCGGGGATCGGCTGGGACGAAGACCCTAGCGTGGTCAGTGGAACCTCTGGAACGGACAGGGCCGTGGGAGACGCGACTGGAGCGGACAGCGCCATGGTAGACGCGCTCAAAGCCAACAGCGCCATGGGAGATGCGACCGGAGCGACCTGTGCTCCAGGAGGCGCAACAGGAACTGCCAGTGCCCTGGGAGGCGTGATTGGAGTGAACAGCGGCATGGGAGAAGCAACAGGAACTGCCAGCGCCCTGGGAGGCGCACTGGGGCGGACAGCGCCTTGGGAGATGCGACCAGAGCAGACAGCGCCATGGGAGACGTGACCGGAGCGGCCTGTGCCCTGGGAGGCGCAATAAGAACCACCTGCGCCCTGGTGCAACGGGACAGTGCAATCGGAGACGCGACTGAAGCGGGCTGTGCCCTAGGAGGCGCAACAGGTACCGCCAGCGCGGTGGGAGGCGCGACTGGATCGGATAGCGCCATAGGAGGCGTGACTGGAGCGGCCTGTGCCCTAGGAGGGGCAACGGGAACTGTCAGCACCCTGGGGCCCAATGGGAACCGCCAGTGCCCTGGGAGGTGCGACTGGAGCGGACAGCTCCGTGGGAGACCCGACTGGAGCGGACAGCGCCATGGGAGACGCGGCAGCAGACAGCACCCTCGGAGGCGTGACAGGAGCACCTGCAGCAGACGGCGCCCTCGGAGGCGTGACAGGAGCGCCTTCAGCAGACGGCACCCTCGGAGGTGCGACAGGAGCGGGTGCAGCCGGCGGGAACTGCCGTGGATGAGGAGCCGGCAGGAACTTGCATGGGCGTGGAACTGGCAAAGTCTTGCTGCGGGGAGCCGTTACCGGCAGCAGCTGGACTGCAGCTGCTGACGGGAATTGCCGTGGACGTGGAATCGGCGGAGTCTTGCTGCTCGGCGCGGCTACCGGCAGCAACAGCGCGTCTTACGCTGCCCGATAAGACGCACTAGTCCCCCCTTCAGAAGGCGCCTTTTTTTTCCATTACAGGAACCAGGAAAGGGTGTAGGGAGGCGTGGAGGAGGGCACGAAACTCACCCGGTCGACATCCCCCGGCTGGCACCCATGCCAATGGGACAAGCGTGCTGTCGGACCCCACACCATGTCATCCACCTCTTCAGGCTTAAATCTTGCCGATTCCTCCTCCATGGCCTTGAAGATCTGGAGGGTGCAAAAGTCGCTCTCCGCAAGGTCGTGTTCATGTGGTTGGAGCATTCTGTCACGGTTTCGTCTCTGCATGGTAGTACGACCCCGAGGATGCAGAGAGCAGGACGCCATGCAGGTCAGGAAAATGATTTTTAATAAAGAATAATGCTGCTGAGCAACGGCAGCAAGAAACAGACAAGTACAAACCAAAGACGACAGGCAACAATTGACAATGCCCCAACAAACCAAGAGTGCGCACACCTGAACTTAAATAACCAGAGCTAAACGAGAAGCAGGTGCGCGTAATCATAAGAAAAGACAAAACAGGGAAGGCAGGGAAAAACATACGAAATATAGGAAGTAACACGATATGTCAAAATATGTTTGCATATGTCAAAATATTTTGACATATGCAAATTGATCCATGTTTCCTGGTATGCGATAAATAGGCCCAACACTATAGTAGGAGAAACATGCCCATATCATGATGCTTGCACCACCCTGCATCACCGTCTTCACCGTGTACTGTGGCTTGAATTCAGAGTTTGGGGGTCATCTCACAAACTGTCTGTCGTTCTTGGACCCAAAAAGAACAATTGTATTCTCATTAGTCTACAAAATGTTTCTCCATTTCTCTTTAGGCCAGTTGATGTGTTCGTTGGCAAATTGTAACCTCCTCTGCACATGCCTTTTTTTAACAAAGGCGCTTTGCGGGGGATTCTCGCAAATAGATTAGCTTCACACAGACGTCTTCATACTCTCACAGTACTTTGAGGTAACTTCAGACTGTCTTTGATCATCATGGAGCTGATCATTGGCTGAGCTTTTGCCATTCTGGCTATTTTTTGATCCATTTTAATTGTTGTCTTCCGTTTTCTGCCACGTGTCTCTGGTTTTGCTCGCCATTTTAAGGCACATCATTTCAGCTGAAAAAGCAAAAAGTTTTTCCACTTTTTCGTGTTTTTCTCTCTTATCAACTTTTTATACATTAAAACTTTTTGATGTATGCTGTTCTTTTGAACAATGTCTTGAACGACCCATTCTAAGTAGGATTTTGCTTGCATTGACAAGGACATTTGTCCCTTTTATAGGAGTGGGTGAAGGAGTTTTAGATCAGGAGTTTTCGGGCTGTTTAGAAGTCCCATTTGCTAACACACAACCTCCATAACAACTCGATACCGGGCTGGACAGGTAGTTTTCCATACCTTAATTGGTAGCATCTGAACTGTAGGTGCTTTCCCTCCCTTTTCCCTTATTTGACCTCAGACTTGAGGGAGGCTGTTTTTTTGCCACTTCTGTCTGGTTAAATGCATTCTGCCCACCACCACTGCAGTATTCCACCCACTTCTCTTTGATGTCCTTTTCTTTTCTTCCTTGTCATGAATGACCCCCTGACAGAAAGGGAAAGAAATCGCAGTGGTAAGGAGAAAAGTGCTCAGCCAGCATTAATACCACTGGTGAATTCATTGTAAACAATAGTATGTCAAGTGTAATGCCACCTTGACATGTGCACGTGAGTTTACTGTAGATGGCACGCCTGAAAAGCATAAGGACTAGTTTGCGCACTGTTTGCGTTCTGTTTATGCATATTTATGCCATTTGTGACTAAAAAGGGTGCAATAAAGGAAAGCACCAGGTTCCTTCCTGGGGGGTTCAGGTGGGATTGGAGGTGGCCATGTGGGTCCCAGTCCTTTCTGCCTCACTGCACTAGTACACTCCACTGCACTAGTGCATATAGGACATTGGGGGGGCTGTCCACGTGGCGTGGTGGGGTCCATAGCTGGCCTCTTTTATTTATTTATTCTTGTTTTAACTGCACAATAGGCACAATCCCATCACATACACGGGTGGAGTGTGCTGGATCGAGGCAACTCCTGCCTGCCCTGAGAAACCTATTACCGGGCTTCGCTGGGGCAGCGGTGGTGGACCTGTTTGCTGACTGCCGGCGCATGGTGGCTCACTCTTGGTGGCCTGGCTTGTGGGGAATTTTTATCTGGTTCATCTGGTCTTCCGGTGGGGCCGGTCAGTGCCATCTATCTAGTTCGTATGTTGTCTTTTACTAGTATACAGTTGTTGCATAAAATGTGCCATACAAATCACACAGTACACCTTTATAATGGCATCGTGCCTTTATTCGCTCCAGGAAGATACCATGCATGTCACTTGTTTTTGCATCAGTCCTTCATGGCCTCTGGTAGTATAATAGTCGGTCGTGAAGTCATGTGACAAACTAGATGAAGCCAGATCGATTCTTCAACCTCTTGATGTTTTTTTTTTTTTGCTAATGTTGAAGATGGTGTCCAGTGCTTGCAGGCTGCTCCACTGCTGAGGCTAGCTGGTTGTGCAAACAGGGCATATTCCCCAGATGCATGCTGAGAAGCACAACACTGTTGTTGATATTGATTGCGACACAGGCACATGCAACAAGCTCAAGGGATGCTCCATGTTTATCTGAATTTAGCACAGATAAACAGCATTCCCATCTTGCGTAATCTCCCGCTTTTTAAAAGACAGCTATTCAGATTGAAACAACCCACTGTGCACTTTGAAGAAAGACCTATAAGATGATTATCCAGGTCTTCTCATCAGCACCTTGTAATTACACTCAGCATCATTCATGTACACAGCTTAGTGAAGTAAGATCGCTGAGCGGCCCCACCTCCTCCTCATGCTAATTAGGATTAAGATGCCTACCAGGTGTGTTGCCGATGCTAAAGATAACCATGATGGAACTGTGGGCTGCAAATTGCGTAGCATATAGCGTGATGTGATAGAATAACAATGTTGTAGAGGAAAAAATAACAAGGAAACAAAGCAATGTCTCATTTTGTCATACAGGAATGGTTTTTCATTCCTGATAAGAGGAAATATACATCAGTGCAACTGAATGGGAAGCAATACAAGAAGTATATCACACATAATAATGCCCGGTTTTAATTGTCATGATAGGTATTAATTTAATAATACATTAATATATATATATATATATGCAATAAGGTTTTTAAATAAATATATAGAACTTATAAAATGATGTGTTAATTAGTTAACATTACATTTTGGTAGCATCTATCGCAGAGTCATAAGAGTCTGAACTCAAAGCTTTTGAACGTTTGAGGCACATTATTGTAGAATTTATTTTTTTTGTTATTACGTATTAATTCATTTACTAATGCTTTTCTTTTTTTAGACACATTTGGGCATTTTTATGACTCGCACTAAAAACTGTTTATTTGTTAAACTCTGCAGATTTAAATGGATTTTTGTTGAGTTTTATTGTTGTTGTTTTTTGCATCAACATACACTAGTATTCTGGTGGAATATTGGTTGTACTTTGTATGATTTTCCCCCTTCCTACTTTTGTACCTTTTCCCGAAGGAACTCTCTTCTGACTTTTAATTGGTTTAATTGACACTGTTGTGTGTTATAGCATCCAACTGTGGGTTTGGCAAAGTGCATGCATGTGCCATTTGGCCTTTTGTCCTTTTATTTATGTACTATGTGTTGTTTATTTTATATATAAGTGAATATGTCTCTTGAGCCTCACAGGTCGGTAGCAAAATGTGATGTGCATCATATATTACATTTATTGTGTGTTGGCGTCTGACTGTGTTGTTTGGACGGTGGTACTTTTAGCTTGTATTGACAAGTGCTGATAATATGTGTACTACACTTGTATTATCTAGATTAATTTGTTTTTTCCTATCATCACATCCTATGCAGGAAGACACAAGCTGACGGCTGTTGTTTTTTTCTTATGTGTATTTTTGTGCTCATGTCAAGCTGCCCAGTTGTGCTCCAGGTGACTTTCTGTGGTGTTTGAGGTAGCTGCCGTGCCCTGAACTATATGTGTGCTTTGAGATTATTGCTAAGCAGCTGCAAGAACACAGCATGCTGCTGAAACAACTTTGATGATTGGCTAACAAAGTTTCATTTCGGCATATTAGGAGGATTTCTTTCCCCCTGTAATGTTAAATCTCAAAACCTTCTCCAACCACTGACAATTCAAGCCACCCTCTACAACCGTGTCACAATAAATGATTGGAGGGGCATCTGTAAAGTTGCCCTTTCTGTAACATGTCAAATGCTCCTTCTTTCACGTTTCTTAATAACAATCCAGCTTTGATCGTCTTGAGGCTTGAATTTGGTTGCATTACACGTCTTCCGCAGAGCCACCTTGCACGTCAGGAGTCCTGCCTATTGTCTGAGTTAGATGACATCTAATCCAATTGATTAGCTCGGAGGATTTGGTTTGGACGACTTTGTCAATAGTAGTGGTTGCTTCCCTATGATTTACCACTTCTGTCTTCATACAATTAATTTGCTAAATCTAATCATTCCAGGCAGACAGCAGGAGAGTGGATGGAAAGTGAAAAACATAGTATGTATAGTACTGTGAGTACCGTAAAGTCTGTATATATTCTGTATGTATAAGAGGCTACTTTTTCTCTTCGACTTTTAACCCTGCAGCTTATACATCGGTGCGACTAATATGTGGCTAAATGCAAACCTTGTGACATTAGTTTTAATTCAGAAGTACTACTAATTGTTTAAATACTGTGCCACTCGCGGGTCAGTGAGAAAACGGTAGCAGAAGCCAATCATGAGCTATCAGTGCACTCACAACAAGCTTATCAACCCACTGGGAATTTCTGGAGGTCATTATTGTATATACAGTATAACGGTAAAACATTATAACAGCCTGACTCACTGCGTCTTCTTACAAACAACACTAAACTCATCACACAGCTACTTAACAGTCCATTCATCCATTTTCTATGCCGCTTATCCTCACTATGGTTGCGGGGGTATGCCAAAGCAGTTTAGCAAGTATATTTCAAAACAGAGCAGCAACAGAACCAATGTTGTAATAGCGGTAAGGTGCAAACTTTTCAGCCAACATTAATACCGCTTTTAAGTTCCTTGCAAACAACAAAACAAGTGTAACGCTTGAGTTTCACAGTCGCCATACTAACATGTACCAACAAGCACAGGCAGAGGTAGATAAAGCTACAGGTTACTGACCTGACCACTCATGACACTTCAATTACAGCTACAGCCATCTTGCGTTAGTTTAATAAAAACTACATCAGGAGGTTTCCTACAGCCACAGCTGTTAATGTCTAATTAGGTTATTTGCTATTGTAGACCACACACTCGACACATGTTGGTGGTTAAATGAATAGAGTCCTTTTTGTGATAAAGAATATGAGTGGTGCTCATACTGAGCAGCCAGGAGAGAGGTGCACATGTACCGTCTTCCAATGGTGCAAATGGTTACCAACACACTTTTCCTTTTTGCCATTACTGGTACTCTTTTGATGATGCACCACAATCACTATTATTGTGATTGTGGTGTTTGATAATTACCTTTAGGAGTTTTGAAACACATTATTCCATTAAATTGTACCACTGCACTGTCGAGTTTGCACTGTACATAAAACTGTTGCCATGATGATTTCTTCAGGAAGACACAAAAAGCTTTGTGCTTTGCTTACAGGCATTTGTCTGTCTCACCTTTATTTATCATCTTTGGTGATTGTATCTCTGCACTGTCTCACACACACACACACACATGCAGACACACTATCATACATTCTCTGGATGATAAGCTGGCGTCTCAATCGGCATGATAATTACACCGCCTGAGTCAGGAAATGTCAGATGAACATGACAGACTCAGGTGTGAGTGTTGCGCAGAGCGTGCCTATCAAGAAGCTGTCTACACCAAAAAAGACGCTCAAAATGTTCTTTCTTGTCACTGTGCAGCAGGGACGGACTGGGACTTCCACTCCACATCTTTTTACGACACCGACCAGTTTTATTCTCACCTCAACACAAAATCTACAACGTGGGCAGCAGCAAATAGGTTGAGCACAACATTTAATATATATGTTGTGTTGTGTCTGCAGCCGCATGTTCCGGGCCCGGGAGATTAGTTACCATAGTTACCAAGACAAGGCACAGCAATAAATAAACAGCCATCATCCTACCCAGTATTGATCAGCCCACCGGGAAAATTCCAGGTGCTCTCGATGGCCAGTCCACCCCTGGGTGAGAGACATGCAGGTTGCTGTGCCATGACCATTTCATCCATCCATCCATCCATCCATCCATTTTCTATGCCGCTTATCCTCATTAGGGTCACGGGGAAGCTGGAGCCTATCCCAGCTGGCTTTGGGCGAGAGGCGGGGTACACCCTGGACTGGTCGCCAGTTAATCGCAGGGCACATATAGACAAACAACCATTCACACTCACATTCATATCTATGGACAATTTAGAGTCGCCAATTAACCTAACATGCATGTTTTTGGAATGTGGGAGGAAACCGGAGTACCCGGAGAAAACCCACGCACGCACGGGGAGAACATGCAAACTCCACACAGAGATGCCCAACGGAGATTTGAACCCAGGTCTTCCAGATCTCTTGACTGTGTGGCCAATGTGCTAACCACTCAGCCACCGTGCGGCCCCATGACCATTTCAGTACAAGCCAATCAAAGCAGGGAGCCTGAAACAAATCCCACCTATGTTTATCCCAGTAAATCTGTCACAATATAGAGGTTAAAGTTTAATTTTATAACTTAAAGCTTAGTCTTGCGCGTATTGCCTCTTTTGTTTGTTTGTATGGCTTCAGTAAGATGAATATTTTAGTCCTGCTTTTTCTTTATGCAAAGTGAAATAATTGTTGTTGATGTAGTTTAACGGCTTGTGGGCTTTTAGCCACAGGAAAGTCTGTCTTATGCTAAAATAATTGTCTGGTGGTTTATAAAAATAAAGCAGCTGTGAATAATTTTTTTTTTTTTTAGTGAGTGCATCCCAAATTAACACAAACACGAAATAAGGACTGAATTATCAGGCTCACACTGGAACACTATATGTAGGTTTTACAAGTATAATACAGGCGGCACGGTGGATGCGTGGGTAGCACATTGGCCTCATAGTCAGGAGGTTCAGGGTTGGAATCTCCGTTGGGCATCTCTGTGTGGAGTTTGCATGTTCTCTCCGTGCAAACTCTCCGGGTACTCCGGTTTTCCCCCACATTCCAAAAACATCCATGTTAGGTTAATTGGCGACTCTAAATTGTCCATCGCTGTGAATGTGAGTATCTACTGTATATGTGACTGGCGACCAGTCCAGGGTGTACCCCGCCTCTCGTCTAAAGCCAGTTGGGATAGGCTCCAGCATACCCGCGACCTTAATGAGGATAAGGGGCATAGACATGAATGAAAGTGTAATACAATTACACTTACATAGTAATTTTATTAGAAAAAAATCATATTGTTATGACTGTCTTCATTTCAAATATAGACAAAAAGCATCTAATTTGGAGTAAGAAGTCATCATTTCAAAGAGTAAATACTAAAACTTACAAACAAGATCAACGTAATTGGTACACCTGAATATGGAATGAGTGTGGATCCGAGTATGCGGAGGCAAGGCCAGCACAAAGTAAGTCAAGTAAAGGTGCCAGACATTGTGTAAACCGGCCTGTGGGGTTTTGGTGTCGTGTGCGTCAGTCAGCCAACTTACTACTAGACCGCCTGCAGTTCGCTTTGTGCCAAGAGTAGACCAGGTTAGAGTTGGCGAGCTTTCAGTGCACCTTCAGCAAAGCCTTTTGGTATAAAATTGTCACTACGCCAGGCTGAATCAGTCGGCATCTCCCCCTGCTGCGCAGCTACACCCATCGCAGCCGCCTCGGTCTACCAAATTACCAAATTGGCTGCGCACTGTGTTACGCCAGACAAATTTAACACTGCGCAGCCTGCGTGCGCCAAGCTGAGCAATCCAGGAAATTAGAGTCCTATGTCTCTCAACTGGCTAGGGAATGCCAAAAGAACCGCCAAGAGAAACTGGACCATGTAGCCGGGGACAGGGAAGTCTTCCAGCTTTGGCTGCCTGCTCGAATAAGCGGAAGAAGATGGATGCATGATGTGGTCCTAATGCATATATGTATAATTGCATAAAAAATTCCCTGGCCTTTAATTAGCCGAACACTGATGGCTTTTTGTTTTAAATTATAATGGGGATGTTGTGAAAATAATACACTGTGACCACTACTCCTAATTGCTTTGAAATGATGGATAGTGTTATGCATTATCATATTGCTGGCTAAATAGCATAACCTAGTGCTTTGCTTTTTGTCCACGTTCCATACATTTGGCATTAGCACGACAAAAATCAACAAATCAAACAAAATAACATAAATCCATTCATTCATTTAGTTACTCATATTGTTGAAGGTGACAGCATAAATATTTATGACTAGATTATGATTTATTTGGGAGGCGATGTGGCAGTGTGAGTCAGGACAATGCTCAATTCTCCTCAGAAAGGATAATTGAATGGCAAATTAACTGCATCGCGTTGGTTGTCTTTTGTGGCTTTTTGCCTAAGTGAGAATTGATGACCGGCATGCCAACAAGTCAACACAACCATGAGCGCAAAGGCCGCCCTGGGCTGCTCCTGGTTCAAGTTACGCTCATGTTACAAGATGTGCACCGTTTACAGCTCGGCAGGTGTTCTATTCAAGGTGTCCTCCTCCGTGGAGCTTGTAAAATCCACTGAGCTGCTATTTTAGTGCAACGTGAGTGTGCACTTTCTGGAGATTATCCTGACATTCACGCTGAGGTGCATGCAGAACATCTCCAATTTGAGGAGGAAAGAGTCAAGCAGCAATTTTACTCTGCGTGATGGAAAAAGACTAAAATAGGGAAGTAGTGAATTTAAGACTTGAGTGGAAGTAATAAACTATGTGACATTTTCTAGGGGAAGGGTAATAACTTTCACTATTCACACCACACTCTGTTTCCTTTTTGGTGGATTTAAAACATTTCTGCAGACTCTAGATTGTGTAGTTTTGAAATGAAAGCCAAAATATTTTCTTAATAACGTTTTTTTTAGTTGACTTGGGTGTGCACGTCTTTATGTGAGACTTAACTCGAGACTTGAGATTACAGACTTGAGACTTACTTGAGACTTGCTAAACACACTCCCACCGCCCTAGGTTCTAAGGACTTGTGCCGCTCACCTTGCGCGCTAATTCCTCCTAATTAATTCCTAAGTCCTCTGCTGCTTGGAGAGAATGAGAAAACACGGGCACACTTCAAGAACCGCATAAGAGTTAAACTTTGATGCAGAGACAAGGAAATCACTCCAACAAACCTTAACATTAAAAATCCTATACAAACCAACCAAAAATGCAGAAAAACAAATAAATAAAATGATAAGGGTCATAGCAAACATCTGCCATATGAGCCAGTCTTTTTCATGGAGGACTTGGAAAGCACAGCACAGCGCCTATACACTGGAAACCCACTTTTTGGAAAGGCTATATTAGAAAAAATAAAAGATTGATTCACACAGGAACTCAGAGAACCTCAATAGTTTTGGACTCTATGAAAGTCCAACATCAGAACCAAAAAAGACAGGCAGGAGGAAGAACACATCAAACACACACTCACAAGCTGCCAGTATCCAAGCAGGGTCATCAGGAGAACATCATGGAAAAAAGAATGAAGAAAAAATCCAAACCAAAACCCAAAAAACAAAAACGTCACAAACTTATTATACAGCAGGGGAATAACAGAACCAATGCAACATAAAAAAATAAATAAATAAACACAGCAGTAAAACCTCACATAAAAACAAGACAGCTGCTTGTACACCCAAAAGACAAAATGGAACACAGCAAAAAATGCAAAGTAAGTCACAAAATCCAGAACAAATCATGCAGGAAGACTCACTAAAAGCCAAAAACAAAAAGCAGAACAAGAAACCTTAAAATCAGCCATTCGGATAATTGTGTAATATAAATTTGAAGGACTGGGACTGGGACCAAATTTCTTGGAACAAAAACAAAAAAACACAAATGATAGATTAAGGAGACGATCAAAATAAGGAGTGGACCTGTAATGTGAGCTTGGCCCCACCTATGAAGTACATCTGAAAAACGACATGTCACAGTGGTGAGTTGACCCTTCTGAAGATGACTGAAGATGACAGTCAAAACCTGTGAAGGTAAAAACTCCATCTAATAGAATGGAACCTTGGTTAGCGTCATCAAGAAGGTCCAACTCTAATCAAAACATCATCAATATTTCCCGTAAGAAATAATGTAAATCAAATCAATCTGTTCCAGAAAGCCACACATTTTAACACAAATTTATTTTTATACTTTTGCAGTTATAGTTTTACATGCAGAAAATTAATTGAAATGCATATATCTTCTATACCGCTTATGCTCATTAGGGTTGCAGGTATGCTGGAGCCTATCCCAGCTGACTCCGGGCGGGAAGCGCGGTACTCGCTGGTCTGGTCGCCAGTCAATCGCAGGGCACATATAGACCAACAAAGACATACATCCATTCACACTCACACCTAAGGACAAGTTAGAGCCGCCGATTAACCTAACATGCATGTTTTTGGAATGTGCGAGGAAACCAGAGTACCCGGAGAAAACCCACGCACGCACAGGTAGAACATGCAAACTCCAACCAGAGATGCCCAAAGGAGATTCAAACCCTTATCTCCTGACTGTGTGGCCAACATGCTAACCCCTCGACCACCGTGTGGCATGAAATATATATAAATATATATAAATGGCCGCAAACATGCCAAAAACATGCATGTTAGGTTAATTGGCCACTCTAAATTGTCCATTAGAGTGTGAGTGTGAATGGTTGTATGTCTATATGTGCCCTGCGATTGACTGGCGACCAGTCCAGGGTGTACCCCGCCTCTCGCCCAAAGTCAGCAGGGATAGGCTCCAGCATCCCCGTGACCCTAATGAGGATAAGCGGCATAGAAAATGAATGAATGAATACATTCAAAATTATGAATGAAATATACATGCATACATGCATGCACAGTGACATGCACGGTACCATGTACACATGCACACTTACCTTCATTGGATACGTAATTGTTGCCAAGGACAAGATGTAAAACTACAATCGTAAAACTATAAAACCAATTTTGTGATTTGAGGAGTAACAGTGTGGCGTAACAGACATAGCAACATGTTCAGGTCGGCAAAATTATCGAGTGTATTTTCTATTGAGAACTCTTTCAAAGATAAATCTTACTGGGTCTCGAACTGAGTCACTCTGAAAAGTCATTAATCCCATAATGTGGTCCCTGGGGGTCCTCCTGGTCCTCCTCCTCCTCCTCTTCAACTCAGTAGTCCTTCCATGAAATAATAAGCGCTCGTCCTCGCCTTTCCTCTGCTCTTGATTTCTCTCTTTTATTTGTTGTAATGGGCTTCTGCTGTTGGTTGGCTTCTCCTGAGGACGACTTGTGTGCCCTGCTGTATTTTTCTAGAAGGATTGTCTGTGTTTTAAATTGCAGAGCTTTAGCCTCACTCTCAAAAGTGCCATCATGCTTCTACTACTGTGTTTGTGTGCTTCCGATTTGTTGTTCTCTCTGAGTGGGAAATGTGAGATGGGCTAATGGCACCAGTCATGGACCTTTAAAGGAGATAAAGTCCTAATGCCTTGCTCGTCAGCTCTTTTCTCCTCCTCGCTTGCTGCTGTGAGGTCATCATTTGACGGCGGCGTCTGGTCTGTCTGGATGCCGGACGTTGTGTATGTCAAAGAGCAATCAGTACTTCCTGCAAGAGGTTCCTCATGCCTCCAGGCTGCTCAATTAGACTGCTTGCTTGCTGTTGTTGCAATGAGACACTTATATCTCCTCCATCAAGAGCTTCTATTTGTCTGTTTATGTATTCATTCATTCATTTTCTATGCCGCTTATCCTCATTAGGGTGGCAGGTATGCTGGAGCATCCCAGCTGGCTTTGGGTGGGAGGCGCGGTACACCCTGGATTGGTCGCCAGTCAATCGCAGGGCACATATAGACAAACAACCATTCACACTCACATTCATACCTATGGACAATTTAGAGTCACCAATTAACCTAACCTGCATGTTTTTGGAATGTGGGAGAAAACCGGAGAACCCGGAGAAAACCCACACACGCACGGGGGGAACATGCAAACTCCACACAGAGATGCCCAACAGAGATTCAAACCCTGAATCTCCTGACTGTGAGGCCAACATGCTACCCACTCGTCCACCGTGCATGTTTATGTTTGTAATGGTTGAATGTATTTTGAACATGCATGCATTTTCCAATGAATGATACATGTTTATGCATGTTCAAAATACATTTGGACAGCTTGGTCTTAGTCTTAGTCTTGGTCAGAACTCGGCTCTTTACTTGCACCTCAAAGAGAAACAGTGCTTTTTTGAGTATAAAAAAGTCCTTCGAGACAGCGGGTTTGAAAGAGGCGCCATCTCTGAAATGCGAAGGGTTCTGCGACACCACTTATCCTTTACAAACAATGCTGTCTTTTCATCCCTTCTTAAGAGATTCAATCACTTAGTCTCTAGCAAATAACAAACACGACGCATCCACTTTCGATTTCAACTGATTTCAACTGATGGAATGCTAATGAGGGTGGTACCACCCATACGACTGTCGCAGGCTGGCAAAGGTTTTATGCTACCATAAATTAACTGTTGTTTTGCAAAAGAGTGAAACCATTCTTGGTTGGGGGAGGGTGCCTTTAGACACTTGGATCCTGCACCATCAAAAAACACTGTTGTAATGGTGGTAAGGACAAACTGGTCAGACGGCATTAATACCATTGATAAGTTCATTGTGAACAGTACAGAAAGTTTCACACAATCAGCTGAGTGGCACAGCCAACATTTTACAGCACATGCAGAGCTAAAGCTGCTAGCCAGGTGACACTTGCTGTAGTCACCTGTGGGGTTCATTATTTTTTACAGGTTAGTCCAGAATAATCAGTTTTACAGATGAATCAGTATTACCCAAAAGCGCAGGTTTTTTAACACCGCCATTACATTTGAGTAAAATTACAAACAATTTTCATTCATCCATCTATTTTCTTTCATTTAGCTGAGGTTGGGTTGCGGGGACAGCAACCTAAGCGGGGAAGCCCAGACCTTCCTCTCCCCGGCCACTTTATCCAACTCTTCCCGACACATTCCGAGGTGTTCCCAGGCCAGTTGAGAGACATAGTCTCGCCGACGTGTCCTGGGTCTTCCTCGAGGCCTCCTACCGGTTGGACGTGCCCTGAACACCTCCCCAGGGAGGCATTCGGGAGACATCCTAACCAGATGCCGGAGCCACCTCATCTGGCTCTTCTCAATTTAGAGGAGCAGCGGTTCTACCCCGAGTCTCTCCCGGATGACAGTGCTTGTCACCCTTACAGTATCTTTAAGGGAGAGTCCAGCCACCCTGCTGAGAAAACTTATTTTGGCCGCCTGTACCCGCAGTCTTGTCCTTTCAGTCACTATCCAAAGCTCATGACCATAGCCACCACTCAAACCACAATTTTCATTATTTGCATTAAGTTGACCAATTTGTTGAAAGGCAGCTTAATGCATCTTATGTGAGATTTGACAAACACACCAAAAAGGACATTGGTACTCATTAGGTATTCATGAAGTACTCCTATACAATGAAATTACGTATAATACAAATAATACTCAGGTTTGCACTTCCTGTTGGATGTGCAGGTGTAATGTTTTGACAGGTGAACGTAGACTTAAATTTCATTGTACAGTTTGTGCAGAGACAATAAAATGTCTTTTCTAAGACTTGGAGTAGACTTGGTTGATTCACTGAGTGTGCTGTACCTCATTATGCAGACTCAGCAACAAAGCCAGCAGCCTAATTTGCATTCAACAGATGAAGTATTTGATGAAAGTCTCTACTTCATAAATTGAATTTCCCCACCGATGACGGTTACCAAGACTTTTAAATCAGAAGAGAAGAATCAGAAGAGAATCAGAAGAGATCATATTACAAGATCACTGCCTCTCTTTGAAGCCAGGGCAAAAAATTAAAATAAATCCAGCGGAAAGTTTTTGACAA
Source organism: Oostethus manadensis (assembly GCA_024372805.1). Taxonomy (NCBI): domain Eukaryota; kingdom Metazoa; phylum Chordata; class Actinopteri; order Syngnathiformes; family Syngnathidae; genus Oostethus; species Oostethus manadensis. The sequence goes on along the minus strand of QODF01000076.1, from coordinate 1,827,262 downwards.
AAACACAAGTGCAGATAGCACCACCGCCGTGTTGTCCTTGCTAACTCGTCAGGGGTCTGGCTATGTGAGCGAGGCTCTTCAATATTTAACCAGTCCCGCTTCGTCGTTCCCTCTGGGGAGGAAGTGTACTGTAAGTACGCCATCGGCTCGCCAGGCCTTAAAGGCACTTAGAGGCGCTTCTGCGGCAGCACTTGAAGATTAACTAACTATACTCTCGATCAGATGGCCACTCTGCAGGCATTATATGCAAATGTGTCTTTGCTCTCAATTTCTCCAATATCAACTGCCGTGTTGATATTGGGAAAAATGTTGACCTTTTTGGGTTTACTTTTTCACTATACTGTCTTTTTATGTGTAAATGCTAGAAGTTCATTCTAACAGTACAGCTATTTAGTAGCGCAACTGACATCAGAGATAGATAAATGTGGATGTTGACCATGATAGTGCAAATGCAGCTACTATCATCCTTGTGGAGTTAATTAAAAACTACATCAGGATGTTGCCTACAGCCACAGCTGTTGATGCCAATGTTTTTTGGGCCAGATGCTAACTTGAGACCCCGGGGC
>QODF01000076.1:1740769-1817329 GCA_024372805.1 Oostethus manadensis | reverse complement strand
GCGGAAATGAGTTTTCTCCGTAGGGTGGCTGGACTCACCCTAAGAGATAGGGTGAGGAGCTCGGCCAACCGGGAGGAGCTCAGAGTAGAGCCACTGCTCCCTCACATCAAGAAGAGCCAGTTGAGGTGGCTCGAGCATTTGGTCCGGATTCCTCTCGGTCACCTCCCAGGTGAGGTGTTTCGGGCATGCCCAGCCGGGGAAGACCTAGGACTGGCTGTTGTGACTATGTCTCACAGCTGGCCTGGGAACGCCTTGGTGTCCTCGCGGTGGAGCTGGATGAGGTCGGCGGGGACCGGGAAGTCTAGACTTCCCTACTGAGACTGCTGCCCCTGCGACCTGGTGGTCGAAAAGTGGAAGAAAAGTGGAAGTGGAAGTGGAAGAAAATGGAATGGTAGAGTCCAGTAGAGTAAACAAATATATTGCCCTTATTTTGTAATACACTTTGAACATCGTTTAAATTGGGTGGTCATTGACTGATTTCTCTGATAGCAACATGGTCCAAAGAACCAGGAAGAAAGGCTAAAAAGAAGACTGACAACAACAAAATGGAAACTCCATTCATCCATCCATTTTCTTCTGCTTATCTGAGGTCGGGTCGCAGGGGGCAGCAACCTAAGCAGGGAAGCCCAGACCTCCCTCTCCCCAGCCACTTCGTCCAGCTCTTTCCGCCGGATGCCGAGGCGTTACCAGGCCAGCTGAGAGACACAGTCTCTCTAGCGTGTCCTGGGTCTTCCCCGAGTCCCCCTACCGGTTGGACGTGCCCTGAACACATCCCCAGGGAGGCATCCGGGAGGCATGCGGAGAAGGCAAAACCAGATGCCCGAGCCACCTCATTTGGCTCCTCTCAATGCAGAGGAGCAGCGGTTCTACTCCGAGTCTCTCCCGGATGACAGTGTTTCTTACCCTATCTCTAAGGAAGAGCCCAGCCACCCTGCAGAGAAAACTCATTTCAGCCGCTTGTACCCGCGATCTTGTCCTTTCGGTCACTACCCAAAGCTCATGACCATAGGTGAGGGTAGGAATGTAGTTCGACCGATAAATTGAGAGCTTTGCCTTTCGGCTCAGCTCTCCCTTCACCACGACAGACTGTTGCAGAGTCCGCATCACTGCAGATGCCGCACCAATCTGCCTGTCCATCTCACGTTCCATCCTTCCCTCACTCGTGAACAAGACACCCACAGCATCCAGGGCCTTAAGGAACTCCGGGCGGATCTCATCCACCCCCGGGGCCTTGCCACCAAGGAGCTTTTTGACCACCATGGTAACCTCAGCCCCAGAGATGGGAGAACTCGCCTCAGAGCTCCCAGGCACTGCTTCCATGTTGAAAGACGTGTCTGCGAGATTGAGGAGGTCTTCAAAAGTATTCTCTCCACCGGTCCACACAACATCTCGAGTCGAGGTCAACAGCTCACCGTCACCACCATACACAGTGTTGACTTTGCACTGCCACCCCCCTCCCGAGATGTGGTCCAGGATCTCTTTGAACCCATCCTGAAGTCGTTTTCCATGTCCTTTTCGAACTCCTCCCATATCAAAGTTTTTGCCTCAGTGACTGCCAGAGCCGCAGACCGCTTGGCCTGCCGGTACCTGTCAGCTGCCTCCAGAGTCCCCTGGGCCAAAAGGGCCTGATGGGACTCTTTCTTGACGGCATCCCTCACCGCTGGTGTCCACCAACGAGTTCTGGGATTACAGCCACGACAGGCACCGACCACCTTACAGCCACAGTTTCGATCAGCCGAATCGACAATGGAGGCCCGAAACATCGCCCACTCGGACTCAATGTCCGCTGTCTCCCTCGGACCATTGTCAAAGCTCTTCCGGAGGTGGGAGTTGAAACTCCTTCTGACAGGGGACTCTGCCAGACGTTCCCAACAGACCCTCACAATGCGTTTGTGTCTGCCAGGTCTGACTGGCATCCTTCCCCACCACCAGAACCAACTCAACACGAGGTGGTGATCGGTTGACAGCTCCGCCCCTCTGTTCACCCGAGTGTCCAAAACATGTGGACGCAAGTCCGACGACACAACCACAAAGTCGATCATCGAACTGCGGCCCAGGTTGTCCTGGTGCCAAGTGCACTTGTGGACACCCTTATGCTTGAACATGGTGTTCATTATAGAAAATCCGTAACGAGCACAGAAGTCCAATAACAAAACACCGCTCGGGTTAAGATCACACCTCAATCACACCTCTCTCTGTCTCACTGTTGCTGCCAACATGAGCGTTGAAGTCACCCAGTAGAACAAGGGAATCCCTCGAGGTAGCACTCTCTAGTACTTCCTCTAAAAGGACTCCAAAAGGGCTGGTATTCTGAACTGCTGTTTGGTGCATAAGCACAAACAACAGTCAGGACCCGTCCCCCCACCCAAAGGCGAGGGAAACTACTCTCTGGTTTACTGGGTTAAACTCCAACGTGCAGGCTTGAAGCCGGGGAGCACCAAGGCCTCCGCCTGCCACCCAGCTCACTTAGCACCCCTTTGGCCCCTCCTACGAGTGGTGAACTCACGGGAGGGGGACCCACTTTACCTTTTTGGGCTGTGCCCGACCGGGCCCCGTGGGTGCAGGCCCGCCACCAGGAGCTCGTCATCGTGCCCCACCTCCAGGCCTGGCTCCAGAGGGGGACACCGATGACCCGCGTCCGGGCGAGGGAAAACAAAGTCCAATGTTGTTAATCATCATTAGGGTCTTTCGAGCCGCTCTCTGTCTGGAAACTGTGCAGTATAATACTGCAACATTCAGAGCAACAACCCTACAATCTGACACAGTAATGTCATTCATTTTCAGTCAACTTAATATTAAAATTATTTTCATCCCTGTTTAATCTGAAGTATACCCAGCACAGCAAGTATCCATAATACTGTCAGTCATTCATCTTCAGATGCCGCCTAAAAATCCCCATTTGGTTTTGAACAATTATTGCAATTGTTCTGGCAGTAGAAGTGATTTTCCTCTGCAGAGGTTTCACTGAATGTCTCTCGCCGTGGATGTGACTAGTTAATGTATAGTATAATGCAGTTATCCAGCAGTGCTTAAGGGGTTCCTGAACCTCATTTCACAGTGCACTTTCATTAGCACCCCTTTGCCAACCCCCTCCGCTTTCAGCTAGGTCCTCCAAGTCAAGGTTGACGAGCACTTCAACCCATCGTCCGTGTCCTGAATGAAGCTGACAGGCAAAGACTAATTACTCCCAACCGCCCCTTTCGCTTTCACCTGCCTCTCACAGATCATTACCAAATGTCTTTTTTTATTCCTCGCCAAAGACATGTTTTAAGGGATAAGGTGGAGATGTGCACTTAGACTGAGTTAGTGAAATGACGTCTGGCTTGTGATATTTAAGCCTTAATACCTCTGCCGGGTGCCCGGAGCATGATGGATGATGAGGGGGAGTTGATCTTTCCAACTAATATAACAGAATCACTCTGTGGATGGTAGTAGCACACATTTCCTGAAACCACCAGGACAAATAGTTGCATGCTGTGGTATGTTATGGACTAAATCCTAGAAGACACAAAAGTCTTTAAAAAGAGGAGACCTTGATGAATACGCATTTGGTATAAGGTCTTGGTTTGCGGGAAAGCTACACAGAGAGCAAATATCTCACATATTTCACAAAAAAGTGCCCGATGATGGAAAGTGAGAGACAAATGTCCCAGACAAACCTAATCAATGTCCATATCAATCCATAGTAGAGCAGGAGGACCTTGGAAAGGGGACAACTGGGCCTTTGCGGGACACATTGCTGTGGTCCATCCTCTATGCTTGTGATTTGATTTATGGCCCGTGTCTGGCCAGAGTCCAGTTGGACTTAATTGAATAACAAAAGGTTGACTGGAGAGTCACGGGAGCGTCCAGCATTGACGCTGGTTCGGAGCGGGACAAAAATGAATCAATAAACCGGAGTGGAAAAAACCGGCTTTAGAGTCCCATCATGTTAGAAAAAGTGCTCATAAATAACAAGAAGGCAAAACCGACAAGAAAATGAAAAAAGTTTTACTAGAAAAGAGGTGGACCTTAGATGATCAACATTCAATTGTAAAACAAATAAATCCGTATAAAAAACCCAAACACATTCACATAACCCTGCATTCTTATGAATATACAGTGGTCCCTTGGCACATTGCGATTCTAATTTCACGGCTTCCCTCGCCGTTTTTCACAGGTGAATACAGCCCAGTAAAGGTCAAAACATGAGCATAATGAAGCAAAATTATTTATACTATATGATATATAGTATAGACTCTAGATTTGAATAAAGAATAATAATAATAAAGCATAAAAATGGCTAAATGAACAAGAAATTAAAAGGCCGTATTCAAATGTTCTCTACATTGGTCACTAGGTGTCAGTATTTATTTGGTGAGACAAGCACCAGACTTGATTGCCAGAACAACCAACTTTTATTGCAGGTTTAAGTGATCCCATAGCAGGTATAATCATCACAGTTCTAATAAACACAATAATAAAATGGGCTATTTTTGCTCCTGTAATTCAGCTAAAACTCAACTCTAAACTCCTGACGTCACTTCCTGTTCAGAAGTCTGGAACATTTATTTCAAAACACGTAAGCATGAGTCTTATTTATATCTTAAATGGCTTATTTTCTCTAATTTTATCTATGTTGGGTGATACAAATGTAACAGGTTTTCATTGCCATAACTACGAAAATGTTCTGCTTTTAAATCAAGCAATCAAATTTCTCAGAAATTCACTTATCATGTTTGGGTCTGGAACCAATTAACTGCAATAACAGGGATTACGGGCCTGTAAAATGCAATATTTGGTTGTTTTATTTTATGTCGCTATGGACACACCAGCGACTCAAAAAGTGACTCAAAGGTTGTTACCAAATTACCTAACAACAGAGGTGTTATGGCGTTAATTCTGAGCAATGACATCAAACTGTCGAGCAGCTGAGAAATACAACTCTGCCAGTTACTAAAACAATCCTAAACTACTACAACAATCATCAAACAATCTAAGCTAAAACTAAAACAATCATTTCATTGTCTTAACAAAAATGATGCCGCACGTTTGACCTCTGTTACGAGTGTAACGCTACAGGCAACCACTGAGCTATATTTTGGGTACATTTGTTGTGATCAATGATTTTTTTAAACATTAGGCATGAAAAAAATTCACTCCAGTGGCAAGTTCTCCAATATATACAATTCTCAAAAAATCAAAATATTTTCACACAGAAAAACTTAAGGAGGCCACTTTGATGTGTACATTAAAAATCCTAGAAGCAATCCAGGGTAGGTCAGTATATTGTACTATGAGATATACAAGCTGTGTGTTACAGGTGACAAGGCACACTTGTCTAATTTTTAATAATTAGGGCTGTCAAATGATCAGACTGAGAAGTGCTGCCAGATTAATCGGATCAATCACAGTTTTCAAATGAATTAATCGTGATTAATCACCATTTGCAACTATGTCTGAAATATGTGTTATGATTCCGTGTGGAACTGTCAGGTGCTTCGTGATAGATGCAAATAAAACCTTTAATTACACACGAGCAAGTGGAGGCGCTAACAGCACTGTAGGTAAAAGGCGAACAAAAAGCTCTGTCAAAACCCAAAAAGTTGTACTGGGATGTAGCAACAGGTAAGCCGAAGCGTCTTGGTGACGCCACGGGTGAGTGAAACAATGACAACAGCACCAATGAACCAGCAAAGTCAGAATGACTCTGCTGGACTGTATAAACCCACAGCGCAAAACTGGACGGTCATTGGATAAATGGTGGGCTTTGTCCCGCCCATCGGATGCTCAGCGTCTCTGGGGGTCTAAAGGGCAGTGGGCTGGCCCGACCGCTTGACTTCTGCATGGTGAGGCGGAATCCTTTTGTGACTGACAGTGAGATGAGCCATTCAGCAATCTTGAAGTATAAACCTCCGACTTCTGTGGATGTACAGCGGCTGCTCACATACTGTAGCGTTGCCGACATGAATGCAGCTTGCCCGGCCACGGTGGGCGGCTCTTCCTGTTGTACATTCTGGTTTTCCCGGTCATGATAGGTGCTGTAGGCAGCCGGTACGCCCATCTTGCAATTGAAGTGAGTGGGCTGCAGGAGCCTCGTCCGATGCCTACACACGTACGTCCCCGGTGAGTGAAAAGTATGACGGGCTCGCATGAAACACACCCAGCACGCACGTGTCGCACGCCACACTCACAATCCAAAGGCTACCAACGGAGGGCGAGCGTCCGACACGTGGGTGTCACCAATCACTTGCTTTTTTTAGGGTTTAAAGATGCACTAAATATGCTCTCTGCTTTTACTTTTGCAAGATATTTCAGATCGGTGCGTGTTTGGCCAAAGTAATACAACTCCTAAAGCTGCAACTAAACCATTTGCCTTTGTTATGATGACACAACTCCAAAAACAGATTGGCAGAGGGCGATGAAGCCAAATTAGAACGCCCCCCTTTCATTGGGCCGTTCTTCCCATCGGAAAGCTCAGAGGACTCTCATCAAATAGAGGAAAACACACACGCCCAATGGGGGCGACAACAAGGGAGGAGGGAAGTGCTCAAGGTGAAGAAACAGTCACGGTTTAGTTCTCTGTCTTATGCTGCACCGAAAATTAGAAAGCACCCCGCGAGGAGTCTCATTAGCTGCTCAGCAGGATGTTTCAGAGGAGGAGAAGTTTCACATTTGGCGCCTATGGAGGGTAAGATGGACGTTTTTATTTAGACATAGTGTAGCGTCTGCGCACCTGTAGCAGCAAGAGAGTTTCTCTCAGTGACTCTGGCGCTGCGCCTTTTGCAGGTCAAAGGTTAGAAAAGGTCTCGGCGAGCACAATTGAGCTGCTGCTACTTCCTGTTAGATAGCAATTTGCTGGCTCATTGGCAACAAGGGGTGCTCGTTAGCGCTATTAATGGCCGACTAAGCATGCACACCAGTCGATGAGCTGACAGTTCTGTAAATGAGATCTTTTTTACTGAGGAGGTAATGCAGGCTTCTTGATTCCATCACTGCATTTGAAGTGAGTGCAGCTTGAAAGTAAAACAGGCTTGAGTGTTGGGCCAAGTGAAGGTGTGTCAATGGTTATGTAGCTGTGAGAATCGTTGCTGTTTGGCACACCGTGAGCAACGTCACGGGAGCTCGATGTGAGACTGTTCTGGCAATTCTAAAACAAATAAAACCCAGTATAAAAAGCCCCAAAACATTTAACATTGACACACTCAGAAATATACTGTATACTAAATATAAGACTCCTAGAATCTCGTAGTTTTTTGCAAAAAAACAATGTAAATATTCTGATTTCAGCCTATGAAAAGTGATTTTTTTATTTATCTGACTAGGGCCAAACCGATTGCTTGATGCTACATAACAACACGCTTAAGTAATCAACTAAGAAAATGCTGCCATAAAAATATGTTTCCCAAGTTAGATTACTTGGGAAACCGGTGGGAGGAACCGGGTACTCCGGTTTCCTCCCACATTCCAAAAACATGCATGTTAGGTTAATTGGTGACTCTAAATTGTCCATAGGTATGAATGTGAGTGTGACTGATAGTTTGTCTATATGTGCCCTGCGATTGACTGGCGACCAGTCCAGGGTGTAGCCTACCTCCCGCCCAAAGTCAGCTTGGATAGGCTCCAGCATACCCGCGACGCTAATGAGGATAAGCGGTATAGAAAATGGATGGATGGATGGATTATGAAAAAGTCAGAAAAATAAAGTTACCATAGGTCAGTTCGTGTTTTAAATACGCCCTCTGGCTCGTTTCATGTTTTGCGCTTGTTGTATGGGTGTAAGACCCTGCGGATGCTTTGTGTTTGTTATGAATAAACAGCATGATAACTTTACAATTTGTTTATTGTGGTTATTTGCATACTGGGTTATGCTATGAGATGATGTTACCAAAATATTAGACAGCAACCTATAATAAATGTAATAATGTAACCTCTTTCAAAAGTTTTTTTCATATCACTAGCTTTGAAAAGCGTCTTGAATGCGTGAGTGTATAAAATCTACCTTTACCTGTGTTTTTGTGTTGTTGGCACCAAACAGAGTGTGTGTCACCTGTGTCATCGCTGATAAGCAGTCTGGTATTTCCACTGTCAACACCCCACACCAGCAGCAGCACACATAATATCACTGCTGGTGTAAACACTACCTTAGTGGTGTGTTCAAAGGTGAGCAGCAGCAGGAAAAAAACAGTAACACTTGATTTCCCACTTGCTTTTATTTCTTCACGCCATTGTAGCTCATTCAGTGTGTTTTTATTTCTTGACAGCACGCGTGATAGCTGTAATGGTGTAACATTCTGAGGTTAGGAAGTTAAAATGTAGAGAACCTACACAGTTGGTGGAGTCAGGAAAATGTGCACAGCTACAAAGATGAGTGGAGAGACCGAAAGATGTACTGTACTGTATAATCCACTGTAAATGTGTTTTTTACATGAAACAGTGCAAGTGGCTGAATGGTGCACCCACAAGGTGCAGTGGCTGAATGGTGCAAAACAAAACAAACTGAGTGTGCATGCATGAACAGCTATGGACCAAAGTGCTTTTTAAAATGTGCCTTATCTTAGAAAACCACACATTTCTTTAAGCTTAAGTGTCCCATGGTAGCAGTCAAACAACACAGCATCAAAGAAACGCCACACGCCACACAATAAAACATAAAATAAAAAGTACAAAACAAAAGAAAAAGCTGCATCTTAGTGTCTGTACCGCAAGACTGTGTTTAACCCAGTCGTTCTCAGTTGTTTTCTGTCACACACACCCCACCCCACCCCCACCACCACCACCAGGGGCCAGAAATGTTGTCGCATTCCCCTCATTTGAAATACTAAGTGATATCTATTTATCTGTACAAACTGAATTTGAGACAGCCACCAGGAAAATCCAACAAAATGGAGAGCTGTGAAGTGTATTCAAGAGTCAAATGGCATGTTGAGTAGAATAAATGTGGACATGTTGGCAGGCTTACACTAATTTGGAAAGTACTCCCTGCTTACCTACCCCCCGCTCCCACCCCCAGGGGGCACCGCCCCACTAACTTCGCAACTGACACATCAGTACGATTGTGACTGGTATTGATGCCGACTGTCTCTGTCCATTTTCTGCTGTGTGGGGCAGTAGCGCCTTTTGAGTTGCCGATAATACAGCTTAGCAAGTGTGACTGACATATACCAATTGTTTATTGGGTTTGCGCAGGAAATTCTGCCTAGCAGAGGTTGCTGCGTCTGCTCACCAGCAAATTACCGTTTTATCATGGATCATCACCTTGACCTTTTGTCTATTTGCCTGAGAGGTTCAGTGCATTGCTGTTGGATATGGAAGTAAAAGGACAGAAAAGACATAACCTACCGGTCCTGAGGGCCAAGTCCATGCCAGTTGAACTTAACCTGCACTTTTTGCACTTTACTTCCAGACTCCTACGCCTGCACTGGCAGCCGTCCTTTCCCATCCTTGAGTCAATCCCAGTGTGGATTATTAGTTAGAGGCTTGCAGGCATCAATGCTGATAAGGAAAATGGAAGAGAAAAAGAACAAGGATCAGTGGAGGAAGGCAATGCAGATCACGTTCATCTGGATCTCTGGGGGGGAGGGTGACTGTGGCCTACATTGTTTTTACATGTGGAAAAAGAGGTCACTAGTTGGAACTCAGTGAACTCATATCTTTTGCTGCTGAGTTGGTGGATGTTTAAAGAGAGCTGCTATTAATTCATGATGTGTGCAGAGCATATGAGGCTAACCAAAGCCAATTGTCTTTACAGAGCTGACAAGCACGTCTCCAAGACCAGAATCTCCTTCTGGTAAGTCCTCCAAAGCATCCAGCCTTTTTTTAGGCACCGCCTTCAATGTAAAAGGAGTATAAGGTGACCATGACATGTTTTTTATTAGCTCTTGCTTTAAGTGCATAATATTACCTAACCCAAAAAGTCAGGGTTTATTATTAATCTTATATTGCAAGATATGGCAGATATATAACGGTGGTGGTCATTTAGTGACCATAAAAAGGCACAGTTTTATGTTTGGAGCATAAGAGCTAAGCAATATTACATCTAACATCTGACGTTTTATGAAGGGATGTGTGGGTATGCATCCCAGAATGTATTTAAAAATACCTCTCTGACAGTGTCAATCAAAAGTGATTGTGATTGTTTATATTTCAAAAGGTCATTTTTTCTATTACAGCTGTTTTCCTGGATGTGGTGTCCTGTTGCTGTACCCAATGAAGCTCCATGTTATTGTATAATGGGAATGTGGCATCAAGTATTTATACCAAGCCCTACTGGGAAGACACTGTTTTGTGTTCCGTAGCTTTAATGCTAATGCTGAGAATAACAAACAAGCTTCCAACTTGCATGTTCGTAGCTGAGTGACGGATAGTTGGTAGAGCACCAGGCTTTATCTTAAGATGTGTAGCGAGGCCTGTTTCTGCTGTCCTTTGTCTAATGGTGGGCATATACAAGGGGCGGTCTCATTTAGCTGGGGGAGGTTAAGAGGTGGTATCGTGTCCATGAGGAAGGGGTTTTTCTTTCACGATGTCCTGAAAGCATGAAACATTTCAAAAGTGAGTCTTTGAGCGCCTCTTCTCTCTATAGTGGAGCAAAGAAGTGAGGGATATGATAGATTTGGTGGTAGATTCATACAGACTCTATGGTAGGGGTGTTCAGCCTTTTTTTGCAAAGTGCCGCAAATTATTTGAAAAATGTTTTTAAACAAATGCTGGGCTGGGGCGGGGCAACAGGTAGCACTTTACATTTTTTTAAGCAACCCATATAGATATGCAGACCTTTGTTATTCATTCATCCATCCATTTTCTATACTGCTTAAACCTCATTAGGGTCGCGGGGATGCTGGAGCCTATCCCAGCTGACTTTAGGCGAGAGGCGGAGTACACCCTGGACTGGTCGCCAGTCAATCGCAGGGCAGACAAACAAACAACATTTGTTATATTTAAAGAAAAATCCGCGTACAACTCAGATTTGTATACTGGTGACAAGGCGTATTATGAAAAAAACATTCTACTTACGTTTGTTTTACTCTAGTCCGGTACTTCCTGAACCATAAAGAGTGGACGGTTAGAGCTGCATGTCTCATATGGAATCACAGGAGTGCCAAAACAAAAAGGAAATACATGTGGAAATATAAAGAGAATCAACAATACAAACATATACAAATGTAGTCATATTGTAATTCCATTTTGTCATTGCTTTTTGTGTATTGTTTTAGTTTTTTACATTTAATCCTTGATTTTCCTCTTTTGTCGATGTGTGTGTGTATATATATATACTGTATATGTATATAAATATACATATATACTGTATGTATATTTATATATGTATACACCACACACACAGAAATATTTCAACTTTCTTATTATGTCTTTATTTTTATATAACATTAATAATTTTAAAATATGCATTCGATTCTGATATCGATTATTCCAAAGTGAAATCGTCCGATAACAATCAGATGGATTAACTGTAAATTTTTCAATTTATTTATGATAAGTGTTATTGGCATTAGAAGTGACGGAAAGTTTAATGCAAAGGTCCTCTATCTGCTAGACCCAGAAAATAGGTAATTGTTACAAAATAAAAGGCCCAACGTGATTTGTGTTTCATGGGGCCCAGAATTCCTGTCTGTACCTGTGTGTCCAGGGGTAGGGAGTACATGGCTTTAGGTTAATTGTCTGAAGCGGCTGTAAAAAGTTTGGGAACCACAGATTCAGGATTCAGCTACTTTTTTTCTAAACATGTTTCTTTTGTTTTTTCAGTGGCAAAAAAATAACTTCAAATAATTTATGGGACCCAGAAAGTAGGTCTTATACCATAGATAGGATATAAGGAAAAAAAAGATTGATTATGTTATATTTTCTCTCATCTGATTTGCATTTTTTGGGAGGAAGGGGTGGGGGGGGTAATATATATATAGCCCAAGTGTAGTAAAAATGCCTGTTTACGCTCTGTAACAGTAATTAGTTACTAGTTTACTAGTTATTAGTTAGCATTAGCTAACTCTGTAATAAAATGTATTTATACTATGACTTTATTAGTGTAATATTATAGCTTACCAATAATAATATGTTAATAATAAAGTAAAAAAAACTGTTGAAAATATTTCATTTTTATGCCTTAATATTTAAACTTTATGCTACTTTTGTCTTGACTTTATTCTCCTTATATTTTGTGTTTGTTCTTGTAAAAGTATTGTTCCTTTTCTATGGTTGCTGTTGTTTTTTAAGTTTTGTGGTATTTTTAGATTGTGTTGGAACAAAAGCCAATTTTGCACAATAGGGGACCTTTAAAGACTAAGATTTTTGGGGGGTCTGTCATGCTTTTGTCCCTCGGTGGACGTTCACATACTGTATGAAAGAAGGAGAGAGAGAAGGGAACTTGATGTTCTGCTAGGAAGAGAGTCTCCTAGCACGAAGTCGCTATTGTGTGACTAAACACAGCCACAAGAGCAGATGGAAGAGAACTAATACCAGCCGGCTGTGGAGAGTAGCCACGTTTATACTCCCACCAACAAAAACTGCAAGGTTCTAACAGTTACTCATTATTACTGCAGTATCACTGTACGGTCTGTAAAAGATGGGATTACTTCATAACTCTTTGCGATGCTTTAATTGACACAATTTTCTGCTAATCTTTCAGGGTTTGATTTATTGGAACGATGTTTAACACAACACGGCCTGAGGTAGCAGAGTTCAAAGGTCATCCACATGTTCTCATGTTGTCGAGTTGCTCGACTCATTGGGTCACCACAGGAGGCGAGAGGACACTTGTTGTGCACAGCGTCATCAATTAAGATGCTCATTAACCTGATTGCCATCAAGGCTGCCTGCACCTCACTGTCTTTGCCTCCTGTGATGAGGAGCACGTATAATCCATGCTAAATGCCGTGACATTTCTTCCGTAATTGTCATTCCGGCTGTGCAATGATGCGCCTATTCCCTCTGTCTTAAGGAGGGAATTATGAGGTAGATACAAGACATTAAATGGACTGTTGGATGTCAATAGTGATCATGTTGGCGATCAAATTGAATGATTCCTTAATTAGTTTGCTGGCACTCATTCAAATATATTATGAAGGTTTTAAAATAAATGAAAGAGTCGCTCTTTTCATAAAGCCACATTTAGGAGTTTTAATATAACAAATCCGCAGAGGGCGCTACCACTCAAGATGCAAAGCCTTTGCAACCAGTCAAAAACAATGCAAAATGACTGACATCAAATGGATTATGGACACATAATTTACATTTTCCACAAGACTGCAAATCTGTTTATGGTGGTGGGTTGCCTGGATGTGGGGCACAATGGCAAGTATCTGGACGCCGGGCCAGAAAAGCCAACACAGGTTTGGGTGCAGAGTTGAATGGCAGCTAAAAGCATGGACCTTGGCGATCCGATTCTGAGCTTCATTGGTCTTTTGGTTTGTGGAATGTCACCTTTCTGGTGGGGAAGCAGCTACAGGTGGTGAGCGAGGTGGAGAGGTTCCAGCTAGAAATAGAGTCCTCATGTTGGCTCAGATGGTGGGAGGATGCCGGTCAGACCTGGCAGGCCCAAACGTATTGTGAGGGTCTGCTGGGAACGTCAGAAGTCCCCCGTCAGAAGGAGTTTCAACTCCCACCTCTGGGTGACCTTCAACTCTGTTCCGAGGGAAGCAGCAGACATTGAATCAGAGTGGGCCATGCTCCATGCCTCCATTATCGAGTTGGCTGATTGGAGATATGGCTGTTGTGGCGGTAATCCCAGAACTTGTTGGTGGACATCAGCAGTGAGGGGCCTTTTTGGCCCATGGAACTCCAGAGGCAGTTAATGAGTACCAGACGGCTTTGAAGAGATTCTGGACCACCATCCACTGTGGGGATCGTGTGCTGCTGATCTTAACTCGATGTTGTGGACTGTTGTTATGGAATACTTTGAAGACCTCAATACCACTGGCTCACTTCCGGTGAGGTAGCAGTGCCTAGGGACTCCGTGGTGGGCTGTCCTATTTCTGGGGTTGAGGTTGCGAAGGTGGTCATAAAGTGCTTTGGTGGAAGGACTCCAGTTGTGGATGAGATTTGCTCGGAGTTCCATAAAACACTGGGTGCTGTGGAGCTGTCTTGGTTGACCAACTCTCCACCATCGCGTGGTCACTGGGGGCGGTGCCTCTGTATTAGCAGACCAGGGTGGTAGTTCCCCTTTTTAAAAAGGGGAAAAGAAGGGTGTTTTAACTATTGTGGGATCACATTCCTCAGCCTTCCTGGTAAGGTATATTCAGGGGTTCTGGAGAGGAGGGTCTGCCAAATAGTTAAATCTCGAATGTAGGAGAAGCAGTGTGGTTTTCATCTTAGTCCTGAAACTATGGATAATTCAGCACTCTGATGGGTGCATGAGATTTTGATCTACCAGTGGATCACACAATCACAGGATTGGAGAAAGCATTTGGCCGTGTCCGAGGTATCCTGTGCGGAGTATGCCAAGAATATGGGGTACCACCTCATTCATATGGTTTGCTCCCTGTATGGCTGGTGGCAAAGCTTGGTCTGCATTGCCGGCAATAAGTCTGACTTGTTTCCAGTGAGGGTTGGATGTGGCCAGGGTCGCCCTAGTCTCTTTTAGGCTACCCTTTGACAGAACCTCCAGTTGCAGCCGGGGCGTTGATGCCTGCAGAACTGGGTCTCTGCTTTTTGCAGATGATGTGGTAAAGCTGCCTTCATCGGGTCAAGATCTTCAGTGCTGTTTTCTGGTTGAATACAACCTGTTATTAGTAAAAAAATATATATACATGTTTAGGCACATTTTTTCCCCTAAATAAAGCATTTTCAAGCATACAAGTGGGTAAATGAAGTAAAATACAAATATGAGACGCATTAAATGATGTTTAGTATTTTACATTGGTCACTAGGTGTCAGTAATGTTACTGGCATAACCCAATCTAAAGGTAAAACGCAACTCTGAACCCCTGACTCCGACTTCTGTATTTAGAAGATCATAAAGAGGTCTTCTATGCTCTAACTACGAGAATAAATCAGGAAAGCTACTTTGCGGTAAACCAAAAACCCCAAACCTTTATACAGACAGACTTGTTGGGATTGTGCAAATGTAAACATGTTGTACGTTTTTAAGCGCCGTATGTAACAAAGTAAACCATGGTCAAATCAGCAGTAAATACTGTAAGTACTTATTTGTGTTGCTTTGCTATTCTGCAGTTCTTGATATCAGCAGGAATTTGGCTGGACTTGGTGTAGTGGTGAGTCATGTGTGGGTTGCGATGTAGCATATTGATCTCTACCGGATGAGTAAGAACATCTTGTGTTGCCTCCTAAAATATAACACAAAAAATTACACAGATATACCAGCGTGCTTCAACAAGCCATGTGAGATTGTAAGTGAATGGGTGAGCAAATCTGCAACATTTGACAGCTTGCTGCAACTAATATTACGCCCCATTTACAAGGGGGTTTAGGATAGTACTTTCTGTTATACTTTTTTAGATTAATAAGCAACATCAGGTACTTTTTCTGTTATACTTTTTGAGATTGATAAACGACATCAGAGCTCAAATAAGCATCATAACAAAGCAGGGGGCAAATCATGTAAAAATAAATGAGAATGCATTCACCTCAGGGATGAGGAATTGCAGCGCAGTGGGAGGCTCTGGAAAGCAGACTGGGAGGGAGAGAGAGAGGGAGGGAGGGGAGGGAAGGGTTGCTCTTCTCAGCATCAAGAGAGCGAGCGAGCTTCATCTCTACCAGCAGGTGATGGATTGCGAGTCGCACACATCGAACAGTTTGTGGGACTTAAAGGATGCGGTGTAGTGTGCAGGTAAGGGTTGCTTGAATTTTGCTCATAGATCTTGCTCTCAAATGCAAATGACAAGATGGCAACGCTACGTGTTGTGTTCGTGTGCATCCCAACTTTTCACGTCTGTCTCTTCCAGTGTTTTGAATGGCCTCTGGTTAAAGACTCCACCTTCACCGTGCATTAAGATACCGAGCTTGATTAGATTCGTTGCTCACCACCCAACAGACCTGCAAAGCTTTTTGGGTTACTGCATGGCTTGGAGCGAGACCATTTTGCAAAAGTGTCTGTAGTGATGACACTAAGTGTTGCAATGTGTCCCGACAGCCTGTTTTTAAAAAATCTATTATAAAAATCTATTATCTCCCTCACTTGTTGAAAGAAATCAATCAAAAGGCAGTTTGGCACCTCTTGACCTATGACCATCCCCTGGATGAGCCCACCCTATTTATACAGCCACCACTTCAGGGAGGACAGCTTGTGAAAAAAAGGGTTGACTACAAATGTTAAAATGCACGTTGAACATCTTCCGAATATTGGTCAGCTACAGAATATGGAGATCATTGTCTTTGTTTTAGTGAACATGCTTCCCTAGTGTATTGTTCCTGTTAAACTGAGTTAACTGTGACTCACATACTGTAGCTATACTACCATACCAGCTACTAACTCCTTAATGTTACGTTGCATGTAATGTTTGGTTTCCATTACCTTGACCACTATAGTGTTATGTGCATTTGTAAAAAGTGCACAATAGCTCTTCTTAAACACAGCTCATTAGCAAAGCTAAAAAGCAAAGCTCACACACACAAAATGGCGTGTTCCCAGTAGGGCTTTTGGCCAACACACGACCAATTTACTATTGTACCTTCAGGGAAAATTGTGTGATCCAAAGAGAACTGTGTAGTATAAACTTTCAGGCTAAAAGCAAATGTTCTTCAGCCCATTCAAGAGTGTTGAAACAAGGTCACTGCGGAGAGGATTTTGGATTTTGTCATCCTGAGAAAGCCTGTTTGCCTCTAATGGACCAAGTTAGTCTTCCATTAATAGACAAGCCTGCACTAGCATAGAGGACATTGATGCGCTGTCTGCCTCTTCCTGTGCTGCCGGCGGCTTCCGGCCATTTGCCCAAGCGCTGCATCTTTAGTGCCGCCACACATGCATTAGTCATTTTCTCACAGCATGTGGCCTTAGGTCAGCGATACACTTACACAACTGTTGGGTTTTGGCTGATGAAACCTGAGCTTTAAGGTGGCGCTCATGAAACATGTTTCTTTGCACTAAATAGCACAGCCATCATATTGTACTATGCAGGGCTTTTCTATTAGGGATGGCCACAAGTGCTTGGTGCTGAGTCAAAGAACTGTTGCATTCTCTATTGCATGGTTTTCATCACTTCTTTGCCATCAATGGTAGCCTTCTAAAAAGTCAAATAATGCATTTCCTGTTCTATGGTTATTACTTTATAGCACCCTTCTAAAAAGCCAAGGAATGTTGCACATCCTGTTCTATGGTTATGATCCATTTGTTGCCATCAATAGTACCATTCCAAACAGCCAAATAAGTAGAATCTGATCTGGGGAGATGTTTTTCAACTTCAGACTAACTGGGAACAACTTGGGGGTCTATTGGACGTTTTGCTTGTATGTGCTGGTCAGACTTAACCCTGGCTTATGCTTGCCGCATGTACGAATGTGGCAGAGACAACTTTTGCAGGATTTGGAGTCAGTGCGTCAAGTCCCAGCTGTTTGCCCATATTTTCACAGCCGATAGGGGGCTGTGTTACTGTATAGCATGCATACAACGATTCACCATAGTAGAAATAGAAACCATTGTTTACAACATGGCAACAAGCATTAGCTTAACAAGAGGAATATTTTTTTATGTTTATTATTGCTAGAGAATGGAAAGAAAAAAGAGATGTCAACTCTCCCATTTTGACTTCCTCCTTGTCTCTTCCAAGAGTGCCAGCAATTTCCCTCCAAGAATTATTGACAATCTGTTGTTGTGGTCTTATGAGCTGAATCATAAAGATGTGTTTTCGAACCTCCGCCACCAGGAGCTCTTGCTCCGCCAGGTTTTTACACGCGGGGCTGTCCGTGTAGCTAGAACATTTCTAAGGTGTGCAGTGCGAAAAATTTTGGTTGCACGTACGCACGGTTGCAAAAGTGATTTTGGCCATGCGGACCAGCAGATCCGTCAAGCCTAAACCAATCTTTAGGCTGCATGCAATAAATGTAATTAACGTTGTCTGATAACGCTGAAACAGGCCCGTTCATCACCATATTAAAGATCCCAATCAATACAATTACCATTACGATGAATACTTAACCACATCACGCACGACTATTGTTGAACAGGGTTTTGCAGTATGGGGTAATTTTATGCTGGGTTCACAATGTGGCAGTTAAGTTTCCATTTAACCTTAGTAGATGTTACTTGTATGTTTCCTTCACTTTCTCAAAGGTGGATGGGAGATGTAGTCCAAAAGGTCCAGAAAAATCTAGGTTAGAGTTCCCTTTAGAGAAAATGTGCTTTTCATTGGCAAGTGGCCTGAATGGTTTACCTTCACAGGGGCTACTCTACCGCTGACCTCCCTGGGGTGTGGGTCGAGGGGTGGAGTGGTTTGGGGCGGGGGGCTTTGCTGTGCCCTGCAGCAGTAGCGCCTACTCACCGTCCTAATTACATTTGTGTTTTAAATTCACTTTGTGGCACATTCAGCGTTTTGCGCAAGCTCATTTGCAGCTGCAGCACACTCACCCTTGGCCATGATTGGCCACGACACAAAAGCTGGACTTCATCGCTGAGTTAATGACCCAGCAATCTATGGAGGTAACACGAGGAATTACTTTGCAAGGCTTTGTGTCCATTGTAGCAATTTTCTGCTGCCAAGAGACGAGTTTAAAACATACATTTTTGCTACTGAGTATGTAAGTGAGGAGATTTTTCTTTTTTTTTGGCAGTGGGTAAGAAAGAGCTACTTTTTAAGAGGAATAAACGCAATATGCTAAAAATGAGTCATTGGACAGCTATGCACTTTTTTCTGCAATTATTTTGCATCTGTCTATTTGTCCAATAGTTAAAAAAAAGCTGGTTGTCAAGAGGGCGTCTGGTCCGATATCCATGTGTCATTTGTAAAGTGTGGTTGGCTGCAACATCGGTGGTGGAATCTTCTCTCTCTTCAGTAAGCTGCTTATGGTCGGTTTGTTATCTGAGTGGACACACACACACACAAAAAATATAAAAAAAATTGTTGAAAACAGGTTAAGCACAATCAGGTCCTACCTGTGGCTATGTCACACCTATGTGGCTTGAGCTAACATTCATGACAACACAATTATGTTTTGTCTTCAGTTTGAAGCAATTCAAATCAAATGGACTCATTGGCATCAACCAAAAGATGCTGCAATTCATTCTGGCCCAACTACCATAAACACCTATTACTTGTCCGTAGGTAGATTGACTGGCGACCAGTCAAAGGTGTAGCCCGCCTCTCGCACACATGGTCAGCTGGGATAGGCATACCCCTGCGACCCTAATGAGGATAAGTGGCATAGAAAATAGAAAATGGAATGCTAGGTTCATTCCAAATTGGCAAACCTTTGACAAAGTACAATGGACTGGCACGCCAAATCTTTTAGTTTTTACTAACAAAGTGGAGGAAATTGGATCTACCCTCGCCTAGCGCAGGCGTCAGCCTTGTTTTGTGTTTAACTTTGTTTGTCTGCAACTGAGGGGCTGTCCACACAGACATGTTTTCAGGTCAAAATGGCAAAATATTCTATTGTTTCAGTTTTTCATCCACATAGAAATGACATTGTGGTTGCCCTGAAACTTTTTTAAAAAAAAGGTATCCGTAGTGAAAATCTGAAAACTCCGGCTTGCCGATGCCATTTAGACAATCTAACCGCTACTTTTTGAAAACAATGACACCACCCCTATTTTCATCACGTGACCAGAAGTAACAATCTGACATGCCAACATAATACCTAAATATTTCAACTGGCACGACTCACCCTAATCAACGGCCTCCTGGTATTCTGTTGTCTTGTGAGGGAGAGTGACTCAAAATGTCAATCTAAACAAGCCCAAGACGATGGACTTATGGGCACGGATTTTTGGGCATTTTTTAAGGCATGAACAGAAGAGGTGACAATTTGCCAAAGGACACATCAACTGGCCTAAAGAGAAATCGAGGAACATTTTGTGAACTGATGAGAGTAAAATTGTTTTTAGTTGACTACATGCCACACAGATAAGAACCCGTATTAAGAAACTGTGGTCATACAACTAAACTAGTTTAGTGATTTCACATGATTGTGAAATCCTTAAAGTTTGTACAAAACCGGTTTGAGTAGTAAAGTCAACGGCAGACACTGCTATTATTTTAACACACCCCTTTCAACTAATTGCCCAAAAGCACAGCCTTATCAGCATGCATATCATGAAAGCTGTGTCTTGTTAGTTTTCTGGGAATCTCCTGCACCAACTGGTAACTTGTTTGCCACGTAGCAATAAAAATATACTAATAACATTGATTAATCTGGTTACTTACATTGGACTGCTATTATTCTGATAAGGTTATGATAAGCCATGTTTTTTGTTTACTTTTAAGCAGAACTTTGAGATCAAGACTCTTTCCAACTTTCCAGCAGTCTTGAGTGCAGCATTAGTACTTGTCTGCATACAGATGAGCGCATGTGCTAGGTCATTAGGACTGTTCATATTTCATACAGAACTCATAACAAAGATCAACCTTGGTATTTTACCAAGAGGAAGTTGAGCTAGTTGAGTCTGCGCCCAATTGCTGAACTCACTCACCAAGAAAAATTATTTTTTTAGCCCAGTTATTATATGATCAATAAAGAAACAGAGATGTGTGTTATAGTAGACTCACATGTATGTTTGGTTGCTTGTTTGATCCATGGATGTCGCAAAGCCTTTTCTGGGGTTAGTCGCTTTGTTGTGTCATATCTGATTAATGATACACAATCATTTCATGGATGTTCAGCAGCATTATATTTTTCTCAGGGAGGGTCAACCTACTCGAGACAGCAGCGAATGAAATCCAAAAACTTTGGATTTTTTGACTTCAGTCTCATGGCCAGGTGATTCTTTGGTTGCTTTTTGTCTTCAGCGTCCGAGCTCTCTATCACAAGCAATCAATCATCATAGCATCCCCGCCGCCAAGGTGAGGAGAAACAATTATTTAAACCTTTTGCTCACCGATGCAGTAATTTTTCTTGCTCGCTGCAGCCTGCAAGTCAATAGGTGGAAGACCGAGCACCTACAGTAAACAGTCACAGTCATTAACCTAAAAACGACAGCAGTCCAGAGAATTGAATTATTATGAGTTATTACCCTTGTTATGCAGTTAAAAATGTCCGCTTTGTCTTTGCCTTTAAAAAGAAACAATCCCCAGTCCAGCTCAGCAAGTGTGCAGCCAAGGCTCCACATGTCCGAAGCTGTGGTGCAACATTTGCCAACCAGGCGCTCTGGAGCCATGTAGGCTAGCGTCTGATTGGTGGGCCGACCTGTGGGACAAGAGATGCATTTCATGTGGCTTGTAAAATGTCACCATTACAGCGGTCAACATTTCTCACCTCTTATGAAGATGCTCCCACCAAAGTCACTCACTGCTGCATTGTTTTCTTTGTCCAATAGGATGTTTTCCTGAAAGTTCCATAAAACATGTTTTCGATATTGATATATTTAGTACACTTTTCTCTAAAACCTCACACCTGAAATAATTTATGTTTTTCTACAAGGTTGCTACATCTCAAAATGGTTAATAGTCCACCTGCCCCCCAAATGGAGTTCCCCATGGTTCTATTTATGGACCTACCAGATTTGCTATTTACATATTGTTGTTGTTTGTCGTCAAAATAATAATAACTACATTTGGAAATACAGTAAATTTCCTAAAAAATAGCTGGGGAATTAATTTATCTAAACTGCAAAAAGGGTGACAGGTGGAGAGAGCCTGTTTATTATTATGTTATGTCATTATAGGTATTATTTATAAAATATAAAAACTCATTTTATACAATAATTTCATTGTTGTAACTTTAATAAAGATTTGGGAAACCAAATGGAAAAAAAAAGTGCAAACAACCACACGGTCATTTATCAACTACAGGTGGTCAAAGCTTATTTACAGCTCCCATAAATTCATCTAATTTTTGGTCCATAACCATGGTTAGGGCGGAAAAATTCACAATGTGCAGCTCACATCCAGCCACACTACAGCAGGCTGTTGAGACCATCTTTAAAGATAAAGGTTGTTTTGTAATATCTACTCGAACGTTGTGAGGAAAAGGAGTTGGTTGTGACACAATCACTTTATTGGAAAAACAAAACAGGTTACTGTCAGCAGCAAACATGGCAACACAACATCAGTAAGCTCAACTGTCCTTAGCACGCAGCCATCCTCCACGAATGGGACATCCTCCATGTCACATTCACAGTCTAAAGTCACCAAACCCATTAGTACACAAACCAGGAATTTCCTGTATCCTTCAACATATTTGAAGGATCTGATGCTGTGAAAGGGGCAGTAATAATTTTACAGTGTAGTGACTTTTGGTTTGTCTTCTATTTTTTCATTTAGTATTTAATGTCCTTCATGTGTTCTGTGTACAGTTTGAATGACTTCGAAGGTAAGTTTGGAATAAGATCCAATTTACACCAAAACTTGACTTGTGTCAGTCTAGAAACGGAATTTACACATAATCTTGAGGACCACCTCAATATAGCACAGCAGCAACAGAACCAATGTTTTAATTTTGCTAAGGATCAAACTGCTCCAACATCATGAATAACACGGATGGGTAAGGATATCCGATATCGAATAGGCCGATATTGTCCAACTTTCAATTTCCAACTCCGATACCAACCAACATGTGTGGTTTGGGAAATTAAACATCTGAGAAAAACGTGTGATCGGGCATGGCAAAGCATGACTCGAGAAACTCCACAAGTTTAGTAAATCTGTCGTCTTGCAGTATGGGCTGGTTATCCAGTGCAATACACTCCATGATTTTCCAACTGATGGCTTTGGCTTTGGCAATTGGCAGTATTGAGTCTTACTTCTGTTCATTGCAAATCGCAAGTTTAATAATGACCCTAGTGACGTTAAGCAGCATAGAAAATGAAGGAGCAAGCAAGCTTGTTTTTAAACTAGTCACCCACGGTTGTTTATACATTTCAGACGCAGTTTGAATTTTCCTGCTGGAAAATATGGGAGCCCCTTATGCCCATTTTTTTAATTATCTGACCAATATTACATTTTTATACCAATATCGGACACCCCTACTGAAGGGTTAAGTCTGTCACCCAATGGGCTATCACGCTGACAGCTGAACAGCGCAAACAACATTTTAAAGCACATGCAGAGGTAGATCAAGCTGCTGTCTGCTGATCATTAATGATACAGCAAATCATATATACTACCATCTTGTGGAGTTAAACAAATAATCAAATACAGTATATCTTAGTATTATTAAATTGCCTACAGCCATACTTGTTAATGGTATGTAGTTCAGCTGGAAATATAGAATAAGTCATTTTTAAACAAGCATTTTGATTCTTCTCTTCACAAGAAAATTGTTCAGTCAGTCTTAAACCAGGATTTGTAAAACTTCAGGCTGTATTTCACTGTCTCCAAAGTCCATAAACTTGCCTGTTCTATTGCTATGGAAGATCAGCATATTAGCCATTTTACTAAAGATCACTTTATGTCTTGCAGCCTTGTTATTTTTTTTGGAATGTTGAAAGCCAAAACAAAGTTTTTACTTTGAAACAAAAACAAGCTTACTGGCTTCAGGTCACCATGGATGAGCTGCATGTCTTTGAGCACTTTCAGACACTTGAGCACATCAGTGGCATATTTCCTGATATCGGCCTCACAGAGTCGTCGCAGTTTGCTTTCTACTAAGGCTTTATGGAGGTCCTTTCTAACAGGAAAGAAGATGCCAATGTTACTAGGACATACAGTAAATAAAAAGGAGAGTGACAGTAGGCTTCAACTCACTCAAAAAGCTCAAAAGTAATGCAGAGGTGGTTACGAAAGTAGAAGTGCTCCTTCATGTGGACCATGTTGGCTTTGTTGGTCTTGTCTAGCCGCTGTAAAGTCTTTAGATTGTCTAGCTCTGTCTGTGCAAGCTTATGACCTCTGGAAATACAAACATTCTCACTGCACTGTCAAAACAATGTATACTGGACACTAAAAGGTTATTACTGATCGAAAAGCAAGTAGCTCTCTGAATTCTGATTTGTAGATTCAGTTTGAATTATTCAGAATTACAAAGTTCAAATTTTGCTGCTTAACTCTCATGGTTTTTCAAAAATATTTTAATTGATCATTCATTTAAAAAACAAATTTCCCATTCCTATTTCCCAATAAGCATTGTCAAGCATAAAATGTGGTAAATGATCTAAAATATAGTGGAACCCCGGGATACAAAATTAATTCGTTCTAAAAGGATATTTGTAAACCGAAATTTTTTGTAACCCGAGCAACATTTAACATGTAAATTGGCTAATTCGTTCCAATGACCTGGGAAACCCTTCATACAATGGGAAAAAAACACTGTTCTGCATTTATCCTGTATCAATAACAAATATTGTAATACAAATGTAATGTAATAACAAAACCTGAAATTTAATATTAAGTTAAAATTCTAAAGGTTTCTTACCTTTAATATGCAGCAAAGTGCGGTACGGCATTTAAACTGGCAGCGATAAACCAATCAGAGAACATTACGTCATACTTACGTGCCCTTCCGCCATGCCTCCAGTAAGTATCCTACCCGTATGCTGCAGAGCAACATATGTGAATGGATTGTGGATGCCTGGGCTAACGTATCTGCTTTAACTCTTGTCCGAGCTTTCGCAATAGCCGGCATCATTGCTGAACAACCGGACGGCGAAATTGCCCAGCTATCAGTTCAGTTCGTATTCCGGGGCATTCGTATCCTGAGGTTCCACTGTGTACTAATATAAGGTATTATATAAGGCAGTGGTTCCCAAAGTTTTTTGCAGCGCCCCTCTTTTGGAGATAAAATAATTAAACGTGTTTGTGGTAGCCCCGCGCCCCCCGTCATAACGCCGGGGCATCCTTGGCGGAGCGCCCTCCGATTTGAAAATTATTGTTAACAGGCATCAAATGACGCATTCAAAGATGTTGACGTAGGTGTCACCAGGACATCACTAGGTGTCAGTCAGGTTAGTGCAATGTTTGGTGAGACACAAAATCATCTGACTTACTTTATTACAGGTCAAAATTATATTATTTTGTACAATAATAAAATCCCCAGCCAGCATTTAGACCAATCGCCCTAATCGTCTGACCGATCCAGGGTGTACCCCGCCTCCCGCCCAAAGTCAGCTGGATAGGCTCCAGCATACCCGCGACCCCAATGAGGATAAGCGGCATAGAAAATGAAAAAGAATGACTGAATATTAAAATCCCTAATAAAAACACTAGGTACTGTTGAGGCCATAACCCACAGAAAGATAAAACTCTGAACTCCCGACGTCACTTCCACCCCATTCGTCATTTGCTCTTCTCACACATTTAGATCAGCACATACAAAAGTCTCATTATGTACCTTTGTATTATAATACAAAATACAAAAGGTAATGGTGGCTATAGGGCTTTTTTTCATGTCTGGAGGGCTCTAACTTTAAAAATCGCATTTAAAAGGTTGCAAGCAGGTTTTCTATGCTCTAACTGCAAAATGTGCATACATATTCATAAATAAGGAATACTACTTTGCGGAAATTCACTTATCACGGTCGGGTCTAGGACCACTTCACCGTGATAAATGAGGGGTCACCGTACATGTCGGACAGGAATGTGTACTTTTAAACTACCTATTTTCACATCTTTTCACTCATACATTTTACCTAGAATTTTCTGTTAGCAAAAAGAATGACAGGAAAACGTTATGGTGTTTTTGTTCATGTTTTTCCCAATGCATTGCTACATTGTTGTCTTACTCAGTCGTGTTTCGAAAGACCTTGATGGCGACAAGCGCCATGGTCTTGTGGTCCTTGCATTTGAGCACTTTTCCTGCAAGTCCAGATCCCATCACCCCCAGCACCTCAAAGCGGTAGGCCAGGTGGTCGCCAACCCTCTGCCAATGAAAACAATTAATTCTTCATTCTGTCATCAACTCAAAACAAATACAAAATGATCGGCTGTAAGTGAGCCACTCACCACTTTGTAGAACCCTTTGGAGTCGTCAAACGACTCGCTGTCCTCCGACGTGACCTCTTTCGAGTGCCGGGGTTTCTTGGCCTTCTCTCCGACATACCACACGTGCCGGTACTCTTTGATTTCGTTCTGCTCGTACGCCGTCAGGCATCGCTTGGTGTCTCGGAGAACCGCTGTGCACCATAGAGAGCATCGTATGTAGATCATAGTAATCACTCAAGTGTTTTGTTGATGGTAGCAGGAGAAAAACGACTGTCATGTGAGGTACTTACATTCAGGAGTCCTGACTTGTGATTGGGAAGTGAGGATTCTGTTCTTGTTTATCTGAATAAAGAATTCAAACTAGGAATGTTAGCTGTAACAGATGAAGGATGGCACTTATATAATTATATACTTTTGTTAGGAATTGAACTACCATCCATGTCAACAAGGTTATGTTATAGTCGCCTCATTTTGAAACAATCCAGGCAAATTCACTTGTTGGAAGCAGCCAGCAGAGGGTGCAAATAATTCAGGTTTCTTCAGTTTGCTTACCAAACAGGCTGCCATAATAATTACCGTATACTGTATGCCTCATTTAACGTCTCGATTCAGTAAACCGCTGAGTGTCCTATAGCCGCCAGGTGTGTGGTCTACAATAGAAATAAGATCCTGGGCCTTTAGTTAGCAACGGCCGAAAAAAATTGGCATTGACATCTGTGGCTGTAGGCAACATCTTCATGTAGTACAGGCAGTTGCTACATTTGTTGTATCATGCGTGGTAAGCGTCAAGCAGCTTTACCTACCTTTGCATACAATTTTTAGTGTTGGTTGCGCTACTCACGCGGGTTACATTTGCTGTATTAACCATGAATGACAGCACCTTTTATGCTGGCTGAGCAATTTGTTGCTTATTGATATTACAACATTGGTTCTGTTGCTGCTGTGTTGAGCTTTATAAATTAGCATGCGGTCAAAGAGCTGCATTTTCTTTTCCACTTTCTCACACAGTCCAAATCATTATTATTTACAATAATGCCATGTCAAAAATTAATTTTAAGTATCTAATTACCCAACTAGGCAGGTGTGCTTTGTGTCATGCTGACAAAATCAACAGGATGGAAGTCTAGAGTTGAGGTTTTTTTTGAAGGACTTACCTGTTCAGCAGGCGTGGAGACTGTCTTCTGCTGAATCATATGGATTTGGGGGAACCCCAGTTTGGTTGTTTTGTGCGGGGGGGTTGATGGGAGCGATGTTTGCCAATGATGGGCTGCTTGGGTGTTTTTGGTTGACTTCAGAGGCTCCTTTGTGATTCTTGCGGTGAGAGGGATCTGTATTTTTTACGCAGAAATGTTCATTTGATCAACGATAATGTCTAAATGTATTTCCAGTAATTAAGACTGGGTGTGTCAGGACCACACTCAGTTCACGAGACGACATGAGACACGAGATTGGGTCTCTGAGAACGAGACAAGACGGAATCTACAAATGTAACTTGTATTTCATTACACTTTTCTACACTGTGTAAGCTCGCGGCCGTGCATCCATCTACTGAGACAAAGACTGTATGACTGACTAAAGGGCTCACTCTGTTCATGCCGTTGTTCTATGGAACAAACATGCCAAGATGCTGAAAGCAATGCAGAGTAAATCCTTATCCTGCCTATTTGGATGCGAGAGATGTGGAAAACCGACATGCATGCACATGGAAATGTATTAAGGTCTGCAAAATGATGTACTTCATTTTCATCAATTGTGTGATCATCCCAGGTTTCGTGCCACACTTTTTCTCTGAACGAGAACTTTTGTTACATTTAAATCTTGCGAGATCTTGAGGCACTCCTAATTAGACACATTCTCTGAAGCTTCTGACTAAAACTGGCCTAAATATGCTAACAATGTCTAATTTTGCAGCGATTAATCCTCGGCACATCATAAAAAACTTGTAAAAAGATAACTGTACAGTAACTGTAGTATAGAGCCCTATAACATCAGTTTCATTTTTTTTCCAAATTTTGTTTTTTTCAATTTCATTTTTTACCTTTCAAACTTATTTTACACGCAGAGAGTATGTGCTTTTTGGGTTAGTGAAGAAAATGTCCTAGGATTTTTGCCACCGTTCTTACAGGAGGCGGTTAGTGTTGGTAATGAGACCCTGCCACGTTTGAGCTGTCCCCCGAATAAATAAATAAACCCTCTACACCCTCCCTACACGAACATTTCTTTCCATTACAATGACATAATTTCACTTTATGCGAGATTCCGCGTTTAACAGTAAAATCTGTTTATATTGGCCAATTCCTCCGTTCCCTAGTATTGGGCCCTAGTACTGCACAAGTGTGCCTTAAGTTGGCCATGATAGAAGGTCACTCTTAAGTGTGCATTTAACTGTATTGGGAGTGTTCGGAAGTGGTCCGAATACCAGCCAGTATTTGCTGTGACCAACATTTGTCTCAAATACTGTATAAACCAATCCAGAGGATCACAAAACTGCTCAATGGTTGACATGTCGGGTACGCATGTTAGCCGTGCAAGTACAGGAATGTTTTCAGCTTCCAGGAATTATGTACAGATCCTTGCAACACGCCGCTGTGCATTGTCATCCTGCAACATGAGGTAATGCTTGTTGATACACTAATGGACCTCAGGAATTTGTCCCATTTTCTCAATACAGTAAAATGCACCTGTGCTGTGTACAACAAACATGGATTTTATTGATGACAGCAAGCATGTTCGAGATCGATGTATACGGTATTTGAGACAAATGGTGGTCATGCCAGATACTGACTGGATTTCACCTACAACTAAGATCATACATCTATTTTCCTATGCCGCTTATCCTCACTAGGGTCACAAAGGTATACTGGAGCCTACTTTGGGAGAGATCCAGCTTACACCCTGAACTGGTCACCAGTCAACCATTCACACTCACATTCATTCCTGTGGACAATTTAAAGTCGCCAGGTAACCTAACATGCATGTTTTGGGAATGTGGGAGGAAAATATCTGGAGAACACCCACACACGCACAAGGAGAAGATGCAAGTCCAGAGATGCCCAAGGGAGATTCTAAACCAGATCTTCCAGATCATCTACTGTGTGGCCCCCATTCATTCATTCATTTTCTATACCGCTTATTCTCACTAGGCTCACGGGTATGCTGGAGCCTATCCCAGCTGACTTTGGGCGGGCGCCACCCAATCACAGGGGAGACAAACAAACATTCACACTCTAATGGACAATTTAGAGTCGCCAATTAACCTAACATGCATGTTTTTGGAATGTGGGAGGAAACCGGAGTACCCGGAGAAAACCCACGCATGACTACCAATTTCAAAATATACACACAGTATCCTTGTAATGATATCTGCAGGCTTGGAGCATGTCCTATATACTTATTCCACGCTGATACTCTCAATGCCACAGAAATAATCATAACTTAACAATAACTCTCAATGCCACAGAAATAATCATAACTTAACAATAACTACATCCTTAGATTCATTTCTGCAACCCTTGAGATGAGCATGATTTTTGTCCAAACATGAAAAAACATTGAGTATCAGTGCTCTGTTATTCATCTATTATGTATTCATCTCCGGTTTTGTTTTGGGGCAAACTGACCTTGTTTTGTTGCTCGTTAGTTTGCCTATCACTATCAGGCCTGACTGCCGGCAGCATCTTCCCCGATGCTGCAGTCACAAGCCCCAGGCGCCACCGCTTAATGCGCGGACTTTGGTCCGCTACATTCATCACGGCTTTCTTTCTCACACGACTTGGTGACTTGATGCGTTCATTTCAATGTCAGGACTGACGCCGCCCTGCGCTTTAATTTGCAACAAAGTCTCGCGGCGTCGTCATAATCCCATGAAAGAGCTCCCAGCACTGACTGGCACGTCAGTGACGTCACCAGTCTCGCAAAAAAACACTTTTCGGTGATGCCATTTTTCGGGGCGGGGCGTATCTGCAGATGAAATCACGTCTTCATGCACGGTCATGTTGCAGTGGATAGCCACTAATAATATAACATTACTGCAGCCTCCAAATAAATGCAACTCGGGTAAAATGTGCATTACCCCAGGCTGCGATAAAGTGGGTGATTTGGAGGTCGTGGCAGGTCTTGACCACCTGAGGGCAGGAAAGGGCAAACACGGCAGTATGGACGACCTGCAAACATTGACGTCTGCATGGCCCCCCTCATTGCATGGCATGTAAAATCAATAGGGTTCTTGGCAGGCAGTACAATAAAACTGCTTTAAAGAAAACCAGTTGATTTGTAGGAAGCACACCAACTGATGAGTACCCCTCACCCACACCTTCCACTTGCATGGATTACGACACTGATGTGTGGTCAGGAGAGGCAGGTGAGGCAGAGAAAAAAATGTCATAAATGTCTTTTCTGTATGATTCCGATCGTAAAAACTGCAGAATATGCACATTTTCTGATCAACTACTAGGATGAGACTGCGGCGAGTCTTCCCTCTCGGCTTAAGGGCACAAGCTGAGCCAATAGTCTGCCCTGTTACTGTTTGTCGGCATGTCGCCAATATAATTTTTCCAGAAACATTTATTATACACCATGACTTTCTACAAGCTCTATTCTTGCTAATTAACCAATAGAATAGGAGAAAATTTGTACGCTGAGGCGCTTACTCTCGTCCTTCCATAGAGGGGAAAAGCCTGCCTTTTTTAACAGCTAGAGTTAACAGAGTTAGATTTAGCAACAAGTCAAATACATATTTAGAATTGAATGAATGAATAAATTAACTTTCCAAAATTGAGTACATGGGCCGCACGGTGGCTGAGTGGTTAGCACATTGGCCACACAGTCAGGAGATCTGGAAGACCTGGATTCAAATCTCCGTTGGGCATCTCTGTGTGGAGTTTGCATGTTCTCCCCGTGCGTGTGTGGGTTTTCTCCTGGTACTCCGGTTTCCTCCCACATTCCAAAAACATGCATGTTATGTTAATTGGTGACTCTAAATTGTCCATAGGTATGAATGTGAGTGTGAATTTTTGTTTGTCTATATGTGCCCTGCGATTGACTGGCGACCAGTCCAGGGTGTACCCCGCCTCTCGCCCAAAGTCTGCTGGGATAGGCTCCAGCATCCCCGTGACCCTAATGAGGATAAGCGGCATAGAAAATGGATGGATGAATGAAATTGAGTACATAGTGAAACCTCAAGATGTGAAATTAATTCGTTCTGGAGGGGCCTTCGTGTCTTGGAATTTTCGTTTCATGAGACAAGATTTACCATATAAAGGGTGTAGTTAGTTCCACCCCCATCAAAAATATAAAGTATAAATGTTGTACCCACCAGAAAAGAAATATGTTCACTAATGACAACATAATCATTTACATGTGCATGAATGGTAAAAAACAATGGGAAAATAAGAAAAGCAATGAAACAAAATAATGACACTTTACCTGTCGGGTGAGCCTTTGCGAGGTGAGCTTCATGGCAGAGGAGGAGGTGGCAAACGGAGTTTTGACAGATGGCAGTAATCACATGTACTGTGAGTGTACATACTGTAACTTCAATCAAATGTGTACAGTACATTACATACTAAACTTAACACTATGGGGTTTTTTTTAGCAAAGAACGCCGTGATTTGTCATCGACGTAGAAATGATGGGAGATAACCAATGGGAGGGCAGCTTTTTCTTCTTCGGTTTTACGGCGGTTGACGTCCATTACTTTGGTGCATTACCGCCACAGGGGAGGGCAGCTTGAATGGCGGTGCAGTACATCCGAAATTCTGGTCACTTTGTTTTTTTTAGTGGAACAGTAAGTGAGCTTAACTGCACTTCCCTCCATCATTGCCAGCACTCATATGGTTGCTAGGTAACGCATATTTACACAACTTGCAGCTGGAAGCAGAGGCGTAAGAGGTGAACGAGAATTTACGGCCTTGAAAATAAGCCGTGGGCCAATAAAGATGTACGATGCAGCTTGTTGGCAGCAGCTGTGGGTTCAGAGAGGAGGAGACACACTGCTTTAGTTTCTCTCTGGGCTGCTGTCCTGTGAGCCGATGAGCCACAACATGGTAACTAGTTCACCTGCTGGAATGCCAGACACTTTTATTTTTGCTTGATGTGCTTGCTCTGATCACAATTCAACAGCATCCAAGGAGGTTACTTGCATTCATTTGCACACCAGAAGAGTGACTTTCTTTTCTCTGTTGGATTGCTAGCACAATAGGCCTTCATTTGCACCTAATGATTACCACATTATCCATGTAACGAGATGATTCCTCTCAGGAGAGCATGCAGCATCAGTGAAGAAGAGGTGGTGTCACAATTGACCAGGAGTAGGGGTAATTAGTTGGCAATTATAGCTGTGATGTATCCATGATACACAGTACAAGCAGCTAATATGTTCTTATAATGTTGCATCATCAGTCATCAATTAGAAAATGGTGACCGGTGGTTCTTATCCCCACCCATCCTGCAATACATTACCGTATATTTATCTCATGACCTTCTAAAATCGTTAGATTACAATGTAAAGCAAATTCATCAAGTCAAACTGTGGCCAAACCTTTATTATCTGTACTGCCATAGAGTGTAAGTGTAAAAATAAGTTAAGGATCTATACTACATCGTCAAAAATGATATATAAAATGATATACAAAATATTAAATATTGTAATCGTATGATTGCTG
The DNA here is from genome assembly GCA_024372805.1 of Oostethus manadensis. Taxonomy (NCBI): domain Eukaryota; kingdom Metazoa; phylum Chordata; class Actinopteri; order Syngnathiformes; family Syngnathidae; genus Oostethus; species Oostethus manadensis. The sequence goes on along the minus strand of QODF01000076.1, from coordinate 1,784,715 downwards.
ACACACCTCTGACTATGTTCCATCCGAAACCAAGAGGGTTACCAACATTTCACCAAACAAGTTAGTTCTGAAAAACAACATCTTTTTACATGTCTTCCAAAATCAGTGGGATTCGGTTCACGCGAGTTTTCAAAAATCTAATTAAACTGTTCTATGGTGGGCAAAAGAACAGCTAACCTTCAGCAGATTCCATTCAAAATCAAGAGGATTCTTAACCTTACATCAAAAGCTACAATTTTGACCTCTCACCTCATCCCTCCGAGCAGATGAACACTCTCCAATATCAATAAGTAACAGAAGTCTGGAGGTTGACAAAAGACACCAAATATTAATCCAGAAGGTTTCCAAAAAATGTATGACAGTAGTATGGAGTGTTGACAACAAAAAGAAAAGTTCAGAATTAGCAATCAAGAAAGAATCATCCAAAACCAGTAGGATTGTTGACGCGACATAGAATGGTAGCTCTAATTGTTCTAAGAAGTCAAACTTCAAGATGCAAATGTTGAAAGTTGACTAGATAAACTGCATCTGCAATCAACTGGACACTTGAGATGACATGTAAAAAGTGTGAACTTTGCGCAGTTGAGTGTAAAGGGGACCTTCTGACATTTTACCTTAGCTAGTCTTAAGGAAAAAATGTCTTAAAATCAAAATCCTCCTTGGGGACAAACGTTTTTCATGTTTGTAGTTGTCTCTATCTTATTATCGTTGTTACTGTCAGCTCATTGATGAGCTCACCTTGTTGTACTGAGCAGCCAGGACGGAGATGTGTGTGTGCCACCTCCAGTTCTATAGTTATCATCATCATATTTCTCCCCATTGCCACCACCTTGTTGCGGTGGTAATACGCACCCCAAAAAAAGATACATTTTTGACTAATAAGCAAAAAAGTTTATCCAACATATGATGATGTTTCTTGATGCTTCCATGTTTGTGTGCCATATTTTGCATTCATTTCCCCCAGTAGGAGGACATCGGCCTTGAGTGCTTTGACTGCATGGTGGTTCAGGGCTTGCTACCTGCAAGATGCAATTGCACCTTTTTAATTGTGCGATTGTTTGTATGCTTTGTGACAAAAGAAAATGACAGTGTAACATCCTCATGAGCTCAGTCAAGCACTCCACTTTGGTAACACTGAAAATCTTAACCACTGTATGAAATATGCGTGTAAGGATTCCGATTTGTGGTATTGTTCTCTGCTGGTTTGGTATTTTGTCCCTCTGCTGCAGGTTTGGTGACAGGATGCACAGATGGGCCGCCACTTCTAACTAGTGACTGATGTGTTAGACAAAGTGCGAAGTAATATGGCACGGCCAGCCTGCTAATTCCTCACACACACACACACCCACGCACACACACACACACACACACACACACACACACACACACACACCAACACAAAGGGGAGGGTTGCCACAAGGCACAAAGAGATATAAGTTTCTATTTATTTTCTATTATCTATGCTTTGTGGCCCATGAACAAAACAAAACACTCTCAGTAGCTTGTGTAGAATCCTCGGTTCATTTGATCTATTGACCATTTTTTGGAGAAACATATTTAGTCTCTCATCAATGAAGTCCTGATCTCCCTTTGTGGTTCTTAGGAAGCAAGATGGAAGAATCCCTCGCATCCCTGATGAAGTAGAGCGCTCACTACTTCCACTTCCCTTGATCTCACAGGTACGTTGTTCTGTCTTGGATGGGTTAAGGTTTCGGCTTTCTCGAGGAGGACAACCTGAGATTTGTGTACGAATACCAGCGTGGACTAGTTTTTGATGTTAGTAAAAGGCGTTTGATAAGTAACTGATTCTGCATCACAAAGAGAGTTGATTTTGCATTCGGGACAAGTGGGGGCAATGCCCCCCTAATCAAGCAGATCGGTTACTTTATATTTTTTCATCTTGCATGGTAATTGTAATGGTTTATACGATTTTGAACATAGAAGAAGCAGATCTTGTTTAATCTTCCCTCTTCTCCTTGCCACAGTAATTACTAGTAATTTGTTCTCTTCCTGTGTCCAGTACATTCATTTTTGAATACGAAAGGAAGGTTTATGTGTAATAGTAGAGTTGATAGACTTTGTAGATAGCTTTTAAAGTAGTATAAATAATTAAACGTCTGTCAGAATAAGGGAAATAAAAATGGATGGATGAAGGTGTAAGAGTTGACAGAAACATAAATGACACGATACAGAATGTGTAATAACACCTTAACTAATGATAAAAGAATGAAAACTAGTTAGTAAAGGAGTAAAACTAACAGGGCTGTCAAAAATTGCAAGTTAACGACATAAAATTATTTGCCACAATAAATATGCATCATGGCAAGTCATGCTTCTCTGTCGGGGCAACAGACAGAGGCAGTGTTGCATCCCCACAGAGTCACAGACTTGGCATCAACAGCAGTGCAATTCCAAGAACATATATGTGTCTCTACATGCCCCTAGACACTTCCTCGTTGTTACTAGGAAGAGATAAAAAGTTGTAATATAACCTTTGACTCAGGCCAAAGGTCACACAAGCCCCCTGTGTGTATTGCTGTCTCGGGCAATGCCTGTTAAATGTAGTATTAAAATCGTCAAGGTTTCAAGAATTAAGTAATTAATTTACGACAACAACGTTTTATATTTATGAGAACAAGATCATCATATCACGAGAGTAAAAACATTACTTTACAGTATTTAAACTCGTAACTGCAGTTCATAGGCATTGCCTCAGACCGCTATGAAGTGGAGATCCTTATGTGGAGGGGCGGGGTACCACAGAGTAGCGGTGAGACGACGCTAGGCCATGTTGTGTTGTGGTCAACTTCTCTGTTTTGCTGTCCCGCTATAAATAAAAGCTTGTCTGAGGCCAGAAGAAAGTTTCATTCCTTGCGCAAAACAGCTATGAAAAGGAGGGCCTTATGTGGAGGGTGTTCTTGTGACACTGCTGTCAGGTCCTTGCAGTACCTGGCGTCTCTTCGCTCGTGGTTTGGAGTATCCCAACCATAATGTAGAATGTTAGTACAACCACAACCTGCACGACATGTCCCTGAACTTCTCAAGGACAGTTTTGTATATTTTGGAGGTTTAAGTAAAACACACTTCTAATCTTTGTATGCACCACTAAAGCTAATAAAACTGCCAACTGTAATTGAAAATAATAGTGCAGTGAAACTTCCGGTTGCGATACCAAAAGTTCCACCCATAACCCCTTTTTTGTCTGCGGCCTCAGGAATAAGGTGGATAAAGTGAAGTTACGAGTTTTGTTCCTGTGAAGTGATGTTTTTACTCTCATAATATGACATCTTTTTCTTGTAAATTGTTTGTTGTAAATTTACCACTGAATTCTCGAAATGATTGTGTTTTTATACTACATTGAACGGGCATCGCTCGAGATAGCTATAAACACAGGGTTGTGACCTTTGGCGTGGGTCAAAGGTTATATGACGACTTTTTGATACAGAAGATGAGGACTTTAATGGATTCGTGGATGATGATTGATGAAAAAATAACGCGAGTACATTGTTAAAAGCCTCAATAAAGTACAACCAAACTCAGTTTTGCTCCCGCTATTTGAGGAGTGCACCAATTATTTCGTCAAGCAACAATTGACAAGAATAATAATAACAATTCTTTATCTGCAGTGCGTGATCGCATTTGCATGTTACTTTCATGATGTTTTATTATTGAACAGAATGACTTTTTGCTTTAGTGCAGGGGTGTCCAAAGTGCAGCCTGGGTTGCTATTTGTCATCAACTATAACTTCCTGGTATTGCAGCCCTTGACAAGAAAAGTTTGGACACCCCTACTTTTGCGAAAAACCTCAAAAATAGAAGTCATTGATCTCATAAATGCAGATTTTTCACATGGTGGACGTTATGAATGACAAAATTGGTGAGACTGTTGATGGCAGACACTCGTTTTTGAGAAAACAGCCATGTGGAAAATGTTATTTCTCTATGCCTCATAACATTACTCATAACATTGTTGACTACCATGGTTGGATTCAACATATTCAGCCATTCATTCTCCTTATATTAAAGCGATGCATCATCTTTTTCCAATGTATGAGTCTGCTTAGCAAGACTTTATGGCGGTGCGAGTCAGTGCTGCTCGTGAACTCAGAACTTTTGTCCATCACTATGGCAATGATGCTAACGTATTGCATTAATTATGCGCATGTCAGCGTTCACAAAGAAAAATACTTCAAAAATCTTTTTTAAAGACGTTTCTCGCCTCAAGTTTTTCCTTTTAGCCTGAATCAGACTTTTGGGGTGAGTCATCGCTGGCCAGTCCACTTTCATGTGTGCCCTTATTCGCCTCATCAGCTGCTATCCTGGAGCTCTTGCATCCGGGTGAAAGGTGCAGCGAATGCCCAATGCATGCATCGCCATCCCATCCCAATCCCTGTAACTGTGCTTGGCAGGCGATTGTAGTGCCTGACGGCGTCTGTCACAGGCCTATGTGACAAATATAGATGTGCAGCAGTAAGTTCCTCTCTAATTCATGGCATAGCAAGGCTATTATTTCTGTCGCACTCCAAATACAATTTGCAAGAAACCCAGTGGCATCCATATGTATATATACTGTATATTACCCATTGTGTGGAGGTGCCAGGAAAGGATTTACATAGTCATGCATAGTGTAAAAACTCTGGCTCTCTATTGTCATATTGACTTATAGTTATATAAATTATTGTGGATGAGCATATATAGTAAAGTCACTGCAGTATATGTCATATCATTAAAACATATTTTGTGTTGTGACGTGTGGGATATGTTATGGACTAGCAAGCCTGTGTCTGTATCATTTGAACAAGATTATTTGAAAACATGGCCACCATCAAGCCGTCTTTGCAAGGGCACGGGTGGGACTTAGAAACTAATTTACCATCCCCATTTGTCTGAGCTTTTACTTGAATTTGAGGTAGTGCAAAATAACAGGGCCAGCACAAAACAAGTTTTCTTAACAATTCTTTAACAATACATTTTAATCCATCAATGTTCTATGCTTATCCTCTCTAGGGTAACGGGGGTAACATTTTCATCCCCAAACTCAAAATTATTGTAACCAAATTATATCTAAAGGTTTTCTATTTTGATTCCATTAACATTTGGTCTGTACTTGCTAGCTGAGCAGACAGATTTCCGAGCCTTTACTTTGAAGCACTGCAGATAGAGATGCACGTACGCAGCCAGAAGTTGCCCATTTATCAAATAAAAATTAACTTTAGCTCAACATCTCAGAGGGGTATGAACCATTTTGGGGATCATTGTATAACTAATGTTACGATATTTACAAAAAAGGTTTGTATTCTTAGATGGAAATCAGGCCGTTACTACTGCTGCCCGTTTAGGCAGCAAAAGAGCTGAATTATTAACATATCCCATTGACTGTACTGAACATCAAATCAGTTCTTTTCTTGTTATTATTTCCATTTTATGTGAATGTCCAATCAGATGAGTCCAACTTGAAAAGCAGCAAAGTGTCTTTTGAAGTCAGTCACTCAATCCTTTCAACTGCATTTCAAAAACTCCCTTCAATTGAGCCGCATTGACGGGTTTGTTTTAGCCCCCCATGTGGGCGCACACTTCGTTCAGCAGGTGAACATACCTCCAGTGGCTCAACCAAACCTCTGCGTCCATTGATTGACTCTCTTTGAAGTCGAGTGTACCACGAGTGGCTGAGAATAGCGCGGAGAGCATCGATGTGGCACTGAGGGGGTGGCGGCGGCGCTGTGTGGACCTATTGCCTTGATCATCTGTTGGTTTGCTGCAGGGAATAAAAGAAGTTCTTCTCTTGTGTAGACATAATGGAATCGCACAGCTTCACCTCCTTTTATGCGCTTTCAAGATGGAGTAGGAAGACGAGCAGCAGTAGTTGATGGTTATTTATGCCCTCCTTTTGTATGCGCCTGCAGGCAGGGTCTTGGACAGACGAGGCGAGTCTGCCAGGCAGGGGGAGTCTGTGTTAATGAATCACTCGCACGCTGCTATGCTAAGAGATGAAGAGATCTTAGCGCTCCATGCTTTCCAACTCTGCAGGGCCTTCTCATTCTCACTTTGCAGCAATGCTACGGTAGAGTCTCTATTATGTCGGAGGCCCTAAAAGTTGTACAATGACATACAGTAGTTCGAGGAGCATTTACTGGAAAAATAGGCATCAAAAGCAGGAGTCTCAAACCTAACCTTCAATTCAGTCCGGAATCACGTTTTAACTCACTAACTTGTCAGCAAGTCCTATCAGAAGCTGTCATGAGCCTGAGCTTTGGCCATTTCTGATTAAAAAATCAAGATAGAAATAAAAGCAGAAAATAGAAACAGCAGGCGGTCATTACTCAACATAATGGTCATAAAATAAATATTGCTATTATCATACAACAACTTAACGTGTGACGTGGCAATTCTTCTATTTATGGAGGATAATAAACAACAATTACATTAACTCTAAACTTGTACTTTGAGCACCAATGTACAACCGTGTACCACTGCAGCACTTGTTTTGTAAGACGTTTGTGAAAACCTACCCTGCACGTGTTCCCAAACATTCCGAGGGGAGTGTTGTGTTCAAAGTTCTTTTAATATTGTCATCCTAGTAGTAGTTGTTGTCCTTTGTGTGCTTTCTTACCTTTACATGTTGAGCTGACATTTTTGTTTTGGCACCATGGCTGTAGTTAGTGCTCCGTCAGGTAACCCTGTTTTGTAATTTTGCTGTGTGACAGGCCCACTGTGTGTTTAGTGTTGGCTATTGCTTGTACAAATAAAGAACAGCTTCCTAATTGTTGTAGTGCAGTGGTGTCCAAACAGTGGGTTGCAAGCGCAATTACAGAATGTGAGGGTTACTCATTCATTTATTCATTTTCTATACCGCATATCCTCATTGGGGTATCTAAAGGAAAAACAGTCCGCACCTGGTCTTATAGTCGGCAAAGCAATTAGTAAATATTAGTGTAATAAATGTAACACCGACTGTCTTGTAAATTTACAGCACTTAAAAATAAAGTTAATAGTGACTGTAGGAGAGAGGTTTTACGTTTGTGGGTTTAGGCTGCACGGCTGTAGAGAGCCGTGGTCACGTGCTTACACACACTAAAACCATAAAACAAACACAAAACAAAAAGCAAACTAAATTACACCACCCGGAAGGGGATTTTACCACTATTATACTCTTATTAAAATATTTGATGGACTCCTGCAGTTCTTCTTTTTCTTCTGCCTGGTATTTGCATGCACGCCAAGACCTGCATGCACGTCGTGGGAGCATGCGCGCTCCACTTAAACCTAAACGGTAAAAGTCTCAGATGGAATGAACTGAAACATGGAAAAGAAACAAAAGAACTTGATGATAACCTCGATGAATTTGTTCCATCACTGCCTATTACACAAAAAATAAAAACGCGTGGAACCACACAGTTCATTCCAAATTCTGATCTGACCGCTGATCCCAGATCCCCATGAATTCCAAGTGTATCCAGTGTCTTCTCAAAATACCTATACCATTCTCACGCAGCATCAGAACATGTTCACAGAAAATGTAGTACCACAAAGTAACAATATAAAGCCATTATGAGGAAACAAAATGAAATTACAGCACTTTACATACAGCAGCAGTCCTTATCTGCTTGTCCAAAACATACAATCCCAATATTTGATGGCAAGCCTCTGAAGTACCAGACGTTCATCATCCATACATCCATTTTCTATGCCACGTTTCAAAACAGCGCTGAAAACAATATCACTAACAACTATGCCGGAGTAAACTTCCTAGAGCTGTATACAAAGGGTAATGCCCCTGCCAATACGCTGACCCAGGAAGAGGCTACAGCAGAACCAAGTATTTATTAAAGAAGCATTACACAAAGTAGCTGCAGCCTATATGGACCAAGCCCTTTCATGGCCGCATACTAAAACCGAGGATGCAGAATTACAGTCTCTTCCTGCGTGGCTGCGGCAACGCTATGAAAGATGTACAATATTTTCATGACCTCAATGCACCGTCAGACATGCTAGACTTTATTAAAAAGTTGCCATATAAAATGCAAGACCACTGGAGGAGTCATGTATGTGACCTGCGTGAGGAACACAAGGAAGAGTAAAATTGACATCACAAACTTTGTGGAAAAACAAGTGGAAATCTTAATTGACCTTGTCTTTGGTAACATATGTGACACACTTACACAGCCCCAGTCTGTAATAAAAGGAACCAGATTTGCCACCACTGTGGATTATGTGGAGAAAAAAACAAAATCTAATGACAAAGAAACAGTAAACGCTACATGCTCATGCTGTAAAGAAGGACGCACACTAGAAGCGTGTTTACAGTTGGAAAAAATAGCAAAAGGACAAGATCATGATCTTGAAGGAGGAGACTTCTGTTATGGCTCTCTGTGCATAGGGCACCTCAGCAAAAAATGCAGAAAAAGGATTTACTTTCATTTCTTTCTTTCATTCTACACAAAAACATGGTCTCTGTGGACACCACCATGGTTTCATGTGGTCGTACAGGGACGGGAGGACAGGGTTGCAAATTACTTATCATGCCAGTCCAGGTCAAATCAAAGAGGGGCAGTAAAACCATAAGTATGCTTTCTGGGACCAAGGCAGCACTGCAGTATCTTGCACTGAAAACCTATTGCACAAGCTTCACCTGACTGGCAGAAAGATTCGTGTTTTTCCGAGGGCAATGTGTCAGGAAAAGATTGTGAGCAGCTACACTGTGAGCTGTAGGTAGCTGCGTTTGAAGAAAATAACTTAATGGACGTGCTGAGAGCCACACAGGAGTCAATGCCAGTAGACAAATTCAATGTAACAACACAAGGAATTTAAGAAAATGGCCACAGCCAATAGACCTTTCCCTACCTCAGATCCAAGCAGGAATCATCCTGTTGATAGGAGCTAATCTTCCCAAAACCATGGAGCTGCTTGAGGTGATCCACAGCATAGATGATTGCCATGAGGAATGCACTGGGCTGCACAGTAAATGGGCCACTGACAGGAAACAACAGACAGGTCATTGATGGCGACCTTGTCACTGTTAACCCAATCAAAAATGTGGATGAGATGCGGCAACAGCAGTTAAGGAACGACTTCTGTGAATCTGCCAAACATCTGAATGATCACTGTCAGATACGTCTGCCATTGAGAGAGAGCCACACCAGAAGAAGAGGAGCCAAAGTCCCACTTCATTAAAGAGGGCAAGGATGATCAGTCAGGAGGAAGAGCATCTTGAAAGACTGGAGGAGGTTCTCATCAAGCTCCCAATGATTGGTGTCATTGTGATGACTGATGGTGAGAAGTACACCTCCTTTCTGTCATTGCCCAGCCCCGGCTACTTTCAGCATTTCATTGTTACCACAGTGTTGAGCAAATTAAGCGCATCCAGGCAACAACGCTCGCCCATTCAGACTCTTGAGGACTAAGTGTGTGACTTTGTGTGACTTGGCTATGCCCAGGAAGAACAGCGGCAACTAGACTGGTCTACAATGGCATAATTAGAGCCAACTGGCCGTTGGAAGTCTGGCCAAAAAGGGGTGGACCAGTTGCAGGGTGTCACTGAGGCGGAGGAGAAAGAGCCTGAGATCATGACGGCGCTGCAGCTGAGGAACGCAGCTGTGTGCGTGGCACCACCTGCTGCAAGAACTTGAGACCCAGCTGCAAAACACATAGAGGACCTGTCAATGACGCAATGGGGATGTTGATTGCGGTCTATGGCAGCGAGATGAAGCGCGATCAGAAGCAGCTGGATGCAGAGCTCATACAGTTTTATGAGGACAAGAACCATGTGGTCAAGGAGCAGGTGCATCTTCCCGTTGAGGCAGCATGAGAACGCTGCTGGCCTCCATATCTACTGTGGATTACTTATGTTTTTTTCCCGGAAGTTTTATTTAAGGTATTGGAGAAATTTTTTTTTTACTGACTTTGGACTATTTGATCGTGGTGACCTGAAGAAGAAAAGGACATCTAAGTGAACTTTACCATAATTTTTTGTGTATATTTCTCCTTCTGCTTATTTTTTTATAATTATTGTGGGTATCAATAATTGAGGGGCTGGTGTATAGGCGACGGTTTAGAAGTTTGTGTGTTTAGGGTGTAAAGGGGCGTGGTCACGTGTGCACACTTGCTTGTGCAGGGAATGAGGAGAGTTCTGAGGACTGAGGAGGCTGGGAAGCACTCATTTTTGTTAACCGTTTCCCGTACATTTTTTCGTTATGCTTTGTCACTTTCCATACACTTCTGCACGCCATCCGCACTGTTAAGCATGTCACCAAGACGGGGGCACCTATTCCTATCCTCCTACCCTCTCAGCATCATCAAAGTACAAGGAGCAGCATCAGATTTGGTCCAGTCAGCGCTCTGCAGTCACAGTAATTGAACTAATCTCTTTCAGTCCTCCGGGGTTTGTCAGTGTTGCTATTATCCCCCTGGTAGGATCATTTTGCAAAATGCTGACTTTATAGTTCTCTTGGTTTGGCAAAATGGCACATGAATGAACACAATGTTAAATAAATCAATGAAAATTGGCCAATGTTATTTTAAAAAGGCAGAATTGTAGATACAAATCTTGTATAGGATCTCTTTAGAGTGTGAACCTAATTAAGTGACCTATGTGTGTGTCACTCCATTTGTTCCCACCACACATGGTCACCAGCTAACCCAAGATGTGCAAGCTTTTATTTTGGTGCACCTATGCTCTGATGTCGCACATATCAACACAACTTTGCAATGAGTATACTTTGAATCTAAAACAACCTGAAGGAATCAGGATACATTTTGTCCGTCACGTGACGAGTAAGTGTGATTATTTCTACTCATTATGTGTAATTCCCATTCAAAGAAATTATTGCAGGCGGGTTTTGGTCTGTCACTGAGTTAGTTAAGAACGTCCCCCCACCAGTCAAAATATTAGACACACTTCTATTTCTATTTTACTGAATGACAAAAAACGTTTGACTGCTACTATATGTGTAATTTACCTTACAGTGGGATTGACAGAGAGAAACACATCTCATTTTTGTGGTGCATGATCCACTATTTACACACAATGAGTGAGTGGGAAATGATGCTGGCGCTGGTAACCTTTCATATTCATTTCCATTTATTTTCTATGCCGCTTGTCTTCACCTAAATTGTAGAGGTATGCTGGAGCCTATCCCAGCTGACATTTGGGCTTGAGGCGGGGTACTCCCTGGACCGCTCGCCAGCTAATCGCAGGGCACATGTAGACAACCATTCACACTTACATTCATACCTGTGGGCTATTTAAAGTCTCCAATTAACCCAGTGCTTCTCAAATAGTGGGTGGGGCCACCTTGGGGGGCCCCACCCAGTGAACTGTTGGGGTGCCAAGCTGTACAAATTTGTCATTAGTTTGTCATAGCATTCAATTTCACTCTTGAATATGCTTGTATATGCTTCACTGTTGTCGATTTGTTGCATTGCGCCGTTTCGGTTTCAAATTCAGTCTGTACAGTACAGACAAATAAATACTAGGGATGTCCGATATTGGCTTTTTTGTTAATATCTGCTTTGCTGATATTGTGGCGTGGCTGGACAAGGTGCAATACTGTTGGATACCCTATGTGAGCAGCCTTGGCTTGGAGCAGCCATCGTGGGAACCACAATGTACTTTAAAACACACGCAAGAGTCACGCACTCATTCCCTGCCTTGCCCTTGCGACCTGGCCGCATGCAAGGTTTTCCTGGGTCCACACAGAAAATAATTTGCATGGCAATTTTCGACCTACGGGCTTTGCATGCTGTTTGAACATCCGTGAAGGTCGTGTGCTTGTCTCTTGCGATTCTCCCCATTTTTGCACGCAGAAAAACCCAAACTTCCAAAACGTTCAGGGAGCAAGCAAGTGAGCGAGATTTCTCGTGTACGGTGTTCATAAACAGGGTCTAGGGACAAATACTTCTGTTGGAACTAGTTACTTTTGAATAATGGACTTTTAAGAGCTGTCTTTGAGCAAAGAGGAAGATTCCAACAAAAAGAGAACACAATAGTGGTGTGTGTGTGTGTGTGTGTGTGTGGCTTCTGAGACATTTTGTTCCTCCCTTCCTTCTACTTCCTGCAGAGCAAATGTGTGCGCTTGACTGCTGCACCGTACGGTGCGTAAGAAAGAGGAAGGAAATGGAATTCTATCCTCACGTTTTAACATCAGCTTTTTCCTCGCTCATCGACACGGCCACTCAACTTTACTCCCTCTTTTCTTTTTGGCGTCGAGTGGCTGCTGAGTGAAGGTGCTAGTGTTTTTTTGCATCTTGCAACGATGATGGAGAATAGGTTCTTGTCGTACAGGCGGCTCCACAGCGCCCCCTGCAAACCTCTGCTGAAGAGACGGTGCCTGAGTGATGTGAGTATGTTTAACTTTGCTACAAGTGGGCGCGTCATGCCGGCGTAGTGAGTGAGATGTGACTCATGTGCTTACTGCTCAGTGGTTCAAACGCTTCTGCTCCAGATGAGGTCCGTTGCTCCTTGTGTGACATCCCCCACCCACACCCCCTGCAGGGACAGACCAGATACTTGTGGTTCACTGATCATGTAGTCTGCAATGGACAGTGTTTTTTTTGGAGTCAGGAGTGTGCCAACATGCATAAACCTCAATGAAATTTGGGACACATCTGCAGCAAGGCAATAGTTGGCAGGCGGGCTGGTTGAAGCAAAATCTCATAAGAACTAGAAATGCATATGCACTGGATCCCTGCTGTTTTTTACAGAAAACATACCTCCTTCACTCAGTCGGTATTCATTTATGAACAAATGATAAAACAGGTCAAATGTGCAGCTTACATGTTACACTATTACAAAGACTACAGGTTTCACTTGTCTATGTCTTTATACTTCACTGATAATGTTTGTTGTCAAGCGTTGAGTCTTCACACTTTGTTCCGTGGCTCTTGAACACACCGAGTCTGATTCCATTTGTTCGATCGCCATACGTTAGTGTTCCTTTGAGGAGAGTACCTATACATTTTATCTACGCTAAATGAGTGAAATTCAGGGCTTCAGCTCGGTTTGTGTCATAAGTGAACATTGGCAATGGAGAAAAAAAGGGGAGGGTTCTTCAGTCAATCTATTGTAATCATTAGTTCCTTTTCTTGCAAATGTTGATCCAAAATTGGAGAACTACATCATCAAGCAAAGGAGTTTGGAGGGGAATGGAGCAAGACTCGGGTCAAAAATATTACAAGTGTTTTGCCAGTTGATGCAAAGCTGAAAAGCGGTGATCTACTGTAGTTACAAAACATGTTGCAAAATACAAAACATATGAAATACAAAACGACCAAACAAAAAATTACAATAATTAGATACACAACTATACAAAGTAACAATGTCATCTGCACCAGTGATTGGTGTATTTGAAAATTGCTTTTCAAAATCTGATTCAAACAAACTACATGACCGCTTAGTTAGTGCAGTGCATTCTGGGACTTGTGCTATCAGTGTTTGTCAAACACTGTCTTCTGGTAGAGATATACCTCAAATAATGTAACAACAATAACCGCAAAGAGGATTGGGTGGTAATTGAAAGCAGGCAATAAATGGAGAGACTCCCTAACTTAAATAATACTTAAATAATTATTTGGTGTGCATGATGAAGTGAAAAGGAAAACATTTGGCAAGTCTTCATTTAATAACAAGTATATTATACAGTATAACATGGCAGCTACAGAAACAATGTTGTAACAGCAGTGAAAAGTAACATTTTAAAGCACACGCAGAGGCCAATAAAGCTGCTGGATGCTGACTAGTCATGATAGTTTAAATGCAGCGACTCCCAACTTATGGGAAAAATTAAACGTCAACATCAGGAGGTTGCCTACCGCAACAGATACCTGGCACTAATTAGAGACCACGGTGGTTGTTTTATTTTGCAGACCACAAAAGGAGACTGGGCAGTTGATTGAATAGAGGCGTTGCAAGACTATACATTTGTTGCAGCCAAATGCAGTAGTGCCTTAGTTGATGCCATTAATCACGGAGCAAACTGCTCAGCCAGCTTTAAAACCTCTGAGTTCGTAGTAAACAATGGTGCGGCAAAAGTATATCACCCACAAGTTTCACACCAACAGCTTTCATCTTATCCATTTGTCTTGTCGTTTTATGTATTTTATCGGGAAGGCCACATATTACACACATTACTTCAGCATATGGCATTTTCAAGCTCTGGCTTCTCCTTGGCACTATTGCAAGCACTTCCTGCCACTCACTTAATGTGTTCCATGTGGGAACTTTGGACTGTACATTATGTTCTGTATGTTCTGTAAAAATTGTTACACCTGTTACACCCTTTAGTTAACATCATTAATCCCTTCCAGAAGGTCTGACAAAAAACAAAACGGACACAAAATGTCAAAAAATAAATCGAGTTGATTTCCAATCCAATTGAATATTTGACATTACTTTTACCATCAAATTATCGAAACAACACAAAATAAACACGTTATTCTGCATTATTCTGCAATATATGCAATTAAGTAAAAAATATCCAACTGATATATATCCAAATGTTTAAAACCAATATACATCTACCTCAATATAGAATTTTTTTTGGCAGTGATGCTGTTTGATGGGAATACCTGGTCCGGTGATGTGTGCTATGTTTCACTGTGGATGCCGCAAACATGCTACAGTAAATGGGAACGCTTATGTGTGGTTCTTGGAAGCAAAAGTGAGCGTTATGGGTGTAACGTGGCAGAAACACAGCGTCACCCTTGATGCCCCGTACTGTTACACGAAGCCGATGACATCGCCACCATCGCGTTTCTCTTTTGTGCTGCCCATGCTTTTGGTACGTCATGTATCTACAAGTCTGATATAAAAGGTCCTAAAATGGCGCTCGTGGCCCACAATGCATTGCGCATTGACTAGCAGAGACGTGCTAACCGAGGCGGACGTTAGTTGCTGTATAATACACTCTTGTATTATTTACTATTATCTGCACCTGATACCAATTGCATTTTTACAAGTACATCCCTGATAAATGGTCTAAAAGCACTAGTGTGTACTTGTATCTCGGCCCTTGCTTTAGGCGCAGGGGTGTGTGTGGGCGTGTGTGTGGGCGTGTTTGGCAAGCCCAGCAATGGCCCTTAGTAAATTGAAGATGTCATGTGGAAACATCATCTTGGCATTTCAGTCCACTTGTGTTACATGCTCTACAAATAGGGTTGACTACACAACAAGCACGAGGCCAGATGTGGTCGCCGCATCTTCCTTGGCCTCGAGTTTACACCACAATATTATTTATTTACTTCATGTGACATGTTTTGGTCTCATTGCAGAAAAAGGCTTCGGTGATTAGCAGTGAGGACAAATTGCTTCCATATTGTTGACTTGGGTTGCTCTGACCTCACCTGTAAGGTTAAAGGGGCCGGTCTCAAACGTTTTGGCAACGGTAGCAAAGTGACCTCCGGCTAGTTGGGCTCCTGTCAGCTCCAGCAACACAGCCCGTGGAGCATTGAGGATTCTTTTCCCAGATGAGCTACTGTTCAGCAATCCTTTCGGCCAGTTTGTTACCCGTGCGATTGGCATGAAAGACTGAAAAAAGGAAGTGATACCAATACTGGATGTGTTGTCAACTGTTTCCTCTCCTCCACTAGAGCTCGGACCTGTTTGCCATGATCGAGAGGATGCAGGTAGTGTAAGTGGCTGTGACGCTTCCTCTAGCTACATTCACAAACGCGCCTTCCTATGAATTTCACACCTAAAATGCAATCTTTCTTCTCTGACACGCTAGCCTGCCCGCCTTGTTTGTATTCCAGGCATACTGCAGCTTATATGTGGCTTGATTCCGCATTATACATTTGCACCCTCTTCCACTTTGCTGCTGTCTTCAGCACCTTTGCTTTTTGATTTTAAGCCAATCACAATCTGTTGTACATGAAGTCTTGGGGTATTTTTCTTTTGCTTTTTGTTCCATCAAATACTTGGAAACACTTGAGATGTGATTTGTTTGATTGGTGATGTTTTATTTTGAAATGTTTACACACAAGCGTAACGGTTTTATCGTTTTAGTTTGTTACCTGACTGTACTGACAATAAATTGAACCATGAGCGAGGAATATATAACATATAGGAATAAAAAAACGTGCACACAGACGTGCAGTGTAAACAGTGTAATTTGCATGCCAGGCCAGTGGTTTCAATGTTGCATAAGTGATATGTGACGTAAAATGCATGTAATGCATGTAGTTATCCACTGACGAGTATATTGCACAACACAGCCAATGTCAACAGAACCAATGTTTTAATAGAGGTAAGGAGCACACTGCTCAGCCAGCATTAAAACCTCTGATGAGTTTATTGTAAACAACAGGAAGTGAACTATCACTCACAAGTTTCACACCAACAGCTTTCATCTTATCCACTTTTCTTGTCCACACAATCAGCATACGGGATTTTCAGGCTCTGGCTTCTCCTTGGCACTATTGCAAGCACTTCCTGCCACTCCTGTAATACAGTATGTTGCATGTGGGAACCTTGCGCCGTACCTTAATTTCCGTACGGAAGAATTGTTACACCTGTTGCACCCCCCGTCGGTTTGGTTCATTAGCTGCACACAACAGTTCCATGTTTGATGTCAAAGAAACAAATGCTGGGAAAGAACCAGAAGCAGTGGTATCTTCCCTTTTCTACTCCTCTCCCCCATTGTCTGAAAACATCAGCTTCAAAATGTGATGCGGCTCAAAGCTCGCTGTGGGGTTTACACACAAACATCTTAGTGATTAGATCTGCAGTGTTTTTATTTCCCTTTACTCACAAATACGCTCTGAGCTTTGGGAACTGTCAGCAGAACAAGAATAGATACAAAATAAAGAAATCCTTACTTGGCACCTTTCAGCCCACACACCAGGATTTCTGCTTAACGACTTGTGTAGTTTGGCATTTCCACACGTTTCTTTTTTTGGAGCATATTTTACCTTCCCTCCCCTCATCAGACTGACTTCCCATAATGTGGATTCTGACTCACAGGTAACAAAGCATAATCCGACACCTCCACGCTGCGCTAGGAATGACTTTGACACTTTCAAAACGCTTTTGTCCTTTATTTTCAGCGCTTCTCCTGGTATCCTTTCACTCCCATCTTCCTGTGTGCAGGGCTGCAGAATGGATGAGCAGAGGTGCCCCCTCCCTCCACCCCTCAAAGTGAGTCCCATATCCTTCCGTCCCTCCTGCAAAGCACGGTGTGGAAACACATTCATGAGGGATGATATTTGAAGTGCTTGCTTGTCAAACCGGCTGTTTAAGCATGCTCGCTGACTGACTGGGAATAGCGGGACCAAATCCTCCTATTACCTAGACGGGCTTAGGCATTTGGAACATGTTCTGCACTGGAGTTTGGACTGGTGCTGAACAATAGTTGGGAACCATTAGATCAGTGGTCCCCAAACTATGGTCCGCAGGGCCAGATACGACCTGCCTCCACATTTGACCCGGCCCTCTGAACAATGCCAGGGACGCAATTTGAATTTTTTTTCCAGTCTGGCCATATAAGCGAGACTGGCCCTGACTACACGTAGCCATAGGTTTTGCAATCGGAGATATTTTTCTGCGTTTTGCCCTGTCATCCACACGTCCCCGGGTTTTTTTCTCGTTAAAACGAAGGTTTCTAAAAGCTCCGGCCAAAGTGGAGATTTGCGGATTTCTCTGGATCCACGCCATCACTCTACACTCACACACCTCAAACAGCTCTCGCCTTTGTTTGACAGCAGGTGTGCTGGTCACCTGCTCAGTGTCTGATGCAAAATCTCCTGGCTCCACGTTGGACAAGATGGAAGTAGTAGGCCAGGGAGCAGAGCGGTCCAACTTCAAATCATTTGTTTTGATGCCAGAAGACCTCTACACACGTAGAGGGGGGAAATTTGGTTTTAAAAATATCTGCTTCATTTAGACAGGGTCAATGCAAAGAGGCCCAATGCAGAGAGGGTTACTTTGGTATTATTTTTTTTCCAGAAATTGTGTTATTTATTTAATTAATAGTGATATTATTTATTTTGGGGCCGCACGGTGGCTGAGTGGTTAGCACATTGGCCACACAGTGTGGGTTTTCTCCGGGTACTCCGGTTTCCTCCCACATTCCAAAAACATGCATGTTAGGTTAATTGGCGACTCTAAATTGTCAATAGGTATGAATGTGAGTGTGAATGGTTGTTTGTCTTTATGTGCCCTGCGATTGACTGGCGACCAGTCCAGGGTGTACCCCGCCTCTCGCCCAAAGTCTGCTGGGATAGGCTCCAGCATCCCCGTGACCCTAATGAGGATAAGCGGAATAGAAAATGGATGGATGGATGGATGGATTATTTATTTTCTGACTTTTTTTCCTGTGAAGATCCCGGAGAGGGTTATTTATATTTGGTTATGCGTGGCTTCCTGGAAAATAATACATTAAATGTTTGCGTTTCGGCAGCCCTGCAATAGACAAACTTTTTCCGTTACTAACTGACCACGGCCCCCATCAGAGAAGGGAAAGGTTATGTGGCCCTCACTTGAAAAGGTTTGGGGACCCCTGCGTTAGATGGAATATTTCAAGGTGTTCAGACACATGTCACCATCAAGTCGACCTTGGAAGAAGGTCAGTTAAAGTCTAAATGCATTTGCTCACTTTTAGTGCCTTTCCAAAGGCAGGTAAAGTGACCTTTTTCCAGCAATTGATATTTCCATATTTTAGTCACCATAAAGGCATCTCTCATGCCATAAGAGGATAGATAGATCTTTGATTAGCATTATCTTATGTAGTAGGTAGTATCATGTCGGCCATTGGTTGTCAAAAGAAGAACCAGGGTGTACTTAAAGGTTAATTGAGATTTAAAAAATAATAATTATACGGTATGTTTATTGCAGATAGAATGGTAAAAAACTACATTGAACTAAACTCTATTAAACAAATACATTAAAGTTTATAAATTAATTTGCATTTCAAAACATATCTTTATTATAATTCCAAAGGAGGGCAATTTAGGTTAGGAATTATTTGTATGTGTACAAAGCTATATTCATAACTAAGTGAATTATTTCTTTGTTTCCAATTTAAGTTAATAGATGTATTTTTTATTTCCAAGTGGTTCAAAGAAGAACCTTTAGAAGATCATTGTTCTGCACAGTAATACATGGGGGGACAAGCACATTTTAATTCACCCTAAAGTCTACCAATGTTTGCTTAAATTCAGTTTTGCCATAGGATACACTAAACAGGATCCAAAGACTGATACAATGGTAAAAAACTGTAACCAACGTATTGGTATAACAACAATAAATGAAAGGACACTTTCAAAAGCATAATGATTTACACCAAAGCATCACAGCATGTCACACAAGTGTAAAAAGAAGTAAACCAAAGGACCAAAGGATTTTGGGCTATTTTTGTCACGATAGTAGTATCACCTAAAACACTTTGTTTAGAAATGGGCTCACTGCCATCAAAAACAAATAATCTAACGTACTTATGTCTAGTTTTCTTTTACTTCCACCAAGAGGGTTGTATAAATGGAGCATGTGGTCCAAAGAAAAATCCAATACACAGAAGGTGTTTGGATTATTTTGCCAGGGTATCGTTTTGACATTTTCTGTAATCTCCCAAAATTGAGGCAAGAGCAACAGGTGTGACTTCCACAAGAACCAGAGGGTGAAATTGGAGATGAAACTTCCCCAATGGTGGAAAATTGAATTGTTCAGTCATGTGTTTTAAATCAGGTAGCAAACAACAGCAATGGTTACATATGAGAAACTGGTCCTACATGCTCTTAAAAATAAAATGTGTTCACAACTAGAAGAGCAAAGCTTTTAGTCAGATATCACAGTCATGTTTGCAGGCAAGACAAGTGAACCTGCAAAGTGTCCATCTGCATGAATGTTGACTGTGTCTTTTACCACAGGCCTCTGTTTTTGGCTAGACTCAAATTTTGTTTTCACCCCTGCAGACAGAAGAGGACTACATCCCTTATCCCAGTGTCCATGAGGTACTAGTCATGTTTTCCTGATGTTAAAATCTACCAAAAAACTACAATATGGCAAGAGATTCCTACATCTACTAGCACTATTGCAGTATGTTCTTAAAAGCAGCTGTGCTCCTTTGTCATGTAGAGAATCTTTGAGTAGCATTTTGCAGCATGTCTCCTGTCTTTAAGTCAATGTTTGAATAGCATTATTGCAGCACATCCTTAAAAACAAAAACAGCATTGTTTTGTCATGTAGAATCTGTTTGACTAGTGTTTTTTGCGGTATATCCTCAAAAGCAGCAGAGCACTACTGTCATATTGAAGATCTTTTAGAAGCGTTTTTGCGGTACATCCTTAAAAACAGCAGAGCATTCCTGTCATGTTGACGACCTTAGTCTAGCATTTTTATGGTATGTCATCTCATAAATAGAAAAGTCAAATAGAGGATTTTTCCTAAAAAGAAATCCTACAAAACAGCAGAGCCCTCCTGACTAGTTTACAGTACATCCTCAAAAAGAGCAGATCTCTCACAACATGGATTTTGGACTTAAACATTTTGCTTCTGCTCTATTTTATGTTGTTATGACCTGATCTCTGCACTTCAATGCAACACAATCCATTTTTTATGTGACCTGTTGTCTATCACAGGTCCTGGGTCGGCATAGTCCCTTCCCGCTCATCTTGCTGCCCCAGTTTGGAGGCTACTGGATAGAGGGAACCAATCACGAGCCTAGAGAGACGCCAGAGGAGGAGCATCCACCATGCCCTACCTCTTACGTCAAGCTAGAAACTAACAGCATGGCCAAGATCTACAGGAAACAGTTCATGGGGAAGGTCAGCCAAGTTGATAATGGACATTTACGTTTCAATGGAATAAAAAATACTAATAAGATAATGATGTCCATACCCCATGCATTTGTAATGACTCTTCTTTATTGGTTTGTCCTTTCTCAGATCATCCATGCATTAAATCTTCTTCTTCTCCCAGGAGCATTTTAATTACTACACCATGGACGCCGCCCTCGGCCACTTGGTCTTCTCATTAAAGTATGATGTCATCGGGGATCAGGAGCATCTGCGCTTGATGCTGCGGTACATTTCCTTTATATATTTTTATTATTACTCTGCCTTTGTCAGATGATGTTTGTCTCTTTAACCCTAGTAGTGTAAATAATCTCTGGCAAAGGGGTTCATGTGTTTTCCTGGTCCAATTTTATATTCTATCTTCAGCGTGAGTCAGGGGATAATGCGACGACGACGACGAGCAGTCTGGACGTCTGTCAAGCGATTCATTTCAAAAAGCATTCCCCAGTGATAATTGCTCATAAAGGAAATTGACTGCAGGGAAGAATGGTCTGACCACCACAAGCTGTTAGCGTCCGCATTCATTTGGCCTTCAGTGAGACGTGACGTCAGGCAAATTATTCAGCCTGCTATTGTTGGAGAGCCTGCAATTATTTTAAAACGCCATCTATAAAATGTCATTTATTTTATAAAGTAGCTTCAAAGATTAAAAAAAAATGAATTCTAGAATTCTAAGTAAACATAGAGCATTAAATAAACATAGAACTAGAACTAACTAAACATAGAACCCTGAGTAAAAAGGTGAAATCACTGATAAGTAAAGGCATGAGAGTGTTTTTAGTGCAGGTATTATAAGGTGCCAAAAATACTGGTTATAAAGTGAGCATAGTGCAAATGTTATAAAGTGTTCATGAGTTCAACAGCAGCAGGAAAGAAAGTGTTCTTGTGGCGAGAGGTTCTGGTCCGAATGGACCGTAACCTTCTGCCAGAGGGGAGTGGCTCAAATAGTCCATGTCCGGGGTGGGAAGAGTCAGCAAGTATCCGGCCTGCTCCCCCCCGAGTTCTGGAAACGTACAGGTCCTGGAGAGATGGAAGGCTGCAGCCGATCACTTTCTCGGCAGAGCGCACGATGCGCTGCAGTCTGTGTTTGTCCCTGGCAGTGGCCCCAGCGAACCACACTGTGATGGAGGAGGTGAGGATGGACCTTCTTGATGATGGAGCTGATGGTCTGCTCCCACTTGAGGTCGTGGGTGATGTTAGTGCCCAGGAAGCGGAAGGAGTCCACAGTTGTGATGGAAGAGTCTGTCAGGACAGAAATAAATCAATACAATTATGATAAAGGCTGGAAAAAATTGGACTTCCTCTCCTTGAATGACCAGCAGCCACCACTGGTACCATACTGAAACTCAGTATGTCTCTGTACAGTACCAAGTGTTCCATACCAAAAAATCCAATTAGGAAAGTATCAAAAGACCCTGATGATGGCTAAAAACAATGGACTCCGTTTTCCCTCGACCCAAAGCGGGTCACCGGGGTCCCCTCTCTGGAACCAGGTCCCCAGGTGGGGCACGATGGCGAGCGTCTAGTGGCCGGGCCTGCTGCATGGGGCCCAGTCGGGCACAGCCCGAAAAGGTAACGTGAGTCCCCCCCTCCCATGAGCTCACAACTTGTAGGTGGGACCAAAGGGGTCGGGTGCAAAGTGAGCTGGGTGGCGGCCGGAGGCAGATGCCTTGGCAGTCCGATTCTCGGCTACAGAAGCTAGTTGTTTGTACGTGGAATGTCACCTCTCTGGCGGGGAAGGAGCCTGAGCTGGTGTGTGAGGTGGAGAAATTCCGGCTAAAGTCGGACTCACCGCAACGCACAGCAAGGGCTCTGGAACCAGTCCTTTCGAGAGGGGCTGGACTTCATTCCACTCTGGTGTTGCCAGCAATGAGAGGTGACGAGTAGGGGTGGCAATTCTTGTTGCCCCCCGTCTCCAAGCCTGCACGTTGGAGTTTAACCCAGTAAACGTGAGGGTAGTTTCCTTACGCCTTCGGGTGGAGGGACGGGTCCTGACTGTTGTTTGCACTTATGCGCAAAACAGCAGTTCAGAATACCAGCCCTTTTTGGAGTTTTTAGAGGAAGTACTAGAGAGTGCTCCCTCGGGGGATTCCCTTGTTTTGCTGGGTGACTTCAACGCTCATGTTGGCTGCCAGTGAGACCTGGAGAGGTGTGATTGGGAGGAACGCGCCCTGCCCCACCTATCTTAACCAGAGCTGTGTTTTGTTCTTGGGCTTCTGTGCTCATTACGGATTGTCTATAACGAACACGGGTGTCCACATGTGCACTTGGCACCAGGACACCCCGAGCCGCAGTTTGATGACTGACTTTGTGGTTGTGTCGTGGGACTTGCGGCCACATGTTTTAGAGACTCGGGTAAAGAGAGGGACGGAGCTGTCACCCAATCACCACCTGGTGATGAGTTGGTTCCGATGGTGGGGGAGGATGCCGGTCGGACCTGGCAGACCCAAACGCATTGTGAGGGTCTGCTGGGAACATCTGGCAGAGTGCCCTGTCAGAAGGAGATTCAACTCCCACCTCCGGGAGAGCTTTGACCATGTTCCGAGGGAGGCAGTGGACATTGAGACCGAGTTGGCCATGTTTCGTGCCTCCATTGTCGATGAGGCAGATCGGAGCTGTGGCCGTAAGGTGGTCGGTGCCTGTCGTGGCGGTACTCCCTGAACCTGTTGGAGAGACACCAGCGTGAGGGATGCCGTCACGCTGGAGAAGGAGTCCTATCCGGCCTTTTTGGCCCATGGGACTCTGGGGGCAGCTGACAGGTCCCGGCAGGCCAAGCGGCAGTCACTGAGGCAGGAACTCGGACATGGGAGGAGTTCAGAGAGGCTATGGAAAACATGGAAAACAACTTCCGGATGGCTTCAAAGAGATTCTGGACCACCATCCGCCATCTCAGGGGGGGAAGCAGCGCACAGTCAACACCGTGTATGGTGGGGACGGTGTGCTGCTGACTTCGACTCGAGATGTTGTGGACCGGTGGAGGGAATATTTTGAAGACCTTCTCAATCCCACCGACACGTATTCCAACATAGAAGCAGTGCCCGGGGACTCTGAGGCAGGTTCTCCTATCTCTGGGGAGATTCCAGAGTTCCTTAAGGGACTTGGATGCTGTGGATGTGTCTTGGTTGACACGACTCTGCAGCATCGCATGGACATCTGTTTTGGTCCTGTTGGCTTTAATGAGCTGTGACCTTTAACTCTCACTGGATCGGTTCGCAGCTGAGTGTGAAGCGGCTGTGATGAGAATCAGCACCTCCAAGTCCGAGTCCATGGTTCTCGCCCGGAAAAGGGTGGAGTGCCATCTCCGGGTCGGGGATGATGTCCCGCCTCAAATGGAGTAGTTTAAGTACCTCGGGGTCTTGTTCACGAGTGAAGGAATGATGGAACACGAGATGGACAGGCGGATTGGTGCGGCATCTGCAGTGATGCGGACTCTGCACCGGTCCGTTGTGGTGAAGAGAGAGCTGAGCCAAAAGGCAAAGCTCTCAGTTTACCAGGTGAACTACATTCCTACCCTTACCTATGGTCATGAGCTTTGGGTCGAAATGGGTTTTCCCCGCAGGGTGGCTGGGCTCTCCCTTAGAGACAGGGTGAGAAGCACTGTCATCCGGGAGAGACTAGAACCGCTGCTCCTCCGCATTGAGAGGAGCCAGATGAGGTGGCTCGGGCATCTGGTTAGGATACCTCCTGGCCTCCTCCCTGGGGAGGTGTTCAGGACACGTCCAACCGGTAGGAAGCCTCAGGGAAGACCCAGGACACGTTGGAGAGACTATGTCTCTCAGCTGGCCTGGGAACGCCTTGGCATTCGCTGGGAAGAGCTGGACGAAGTGGCCGGGGAGAGGGACATCTGGACTACCCTGGTTAGGCTGCTGCCACCACGATCCGACCTCGGATAAGCGGACGAAAATGGATGGATGGATGGAATGATGTGCGGTCAGGGGAGGGAGTGAAAAATAAAACACATCCATTCATTTTCTATGCTGCTTGTCCTCACTAGGGTCACAGGAGTATTCTGGCGCATAGTATTAGCATTTCACTTGCATATGCATCTAGAAATAGATTGTACGGGTACGGATTTCAACACTTTCATTAGTATTTTGCTACTAAAACAAATACAAAAAATACAAAATGGATCAAACTAGAGTGACTTTTTTTTGCATTTCTACTGTATATGAATCGACAAGTCTCCTACAGCTTCTTTCTTTTTTTCACGTCGGCAACCTGCAAAACACAGAACTCTCGCTCCATTTGTGATCGATTGAATGCATGTAATGATGCAATGACCTGGATGAATTAGAATATTCACAGGCACAGAACTCTCATGTTGACACGCGATGACGTCTCATCCGCAGAAGTTGCACTCATCGATGTAGCTATTTGCTAATTGTTATCAGTTAGATACTGGAGCGTTGCGGGAAAGTTGTGTCCGGTGAAAAATGAAAATCCAGTGGTATTTCCAAAGAGGAACCAAGGATAGAGAGGAATTTGTTGAAGGAAATGTGAGAATCTGGGATAACTGACGCTGCTGCAGAAGTTTAAATCAAATTGGATCAAACTCTTCTCTTGGCTAGAATTTGAGAACAACCTTGTGTTCTGTAAAGATCGCAAAGGGTAGAAGCAGGCAGATAAAAAAAACAAAGCACAAACCACTCCAAGCAACACATCATCTGCAGAGACGTTTCTACCATAAAAGTCATGTAACTAGTTACATGATGATGAACAAAACAAACCAGCTTCGACGTCCCGGGATAGGCAGGTAATGATTTCTTTGGGGGAGATGAGGAGGCAGCTCAAAATCAAAATGATCATCGCCTACTTATACACATGCCAGAATGGCGTTACATTGCTTTGGTGTAAACATGTGATTTATTTATGAATGCATGCTGTTATTCTTATTATCATTGGAAAACGGCATGGTTGTCATAGGTTGGGTTGATATCATTGCCTTTGTTGTTGTGCACTGATAGTGGCCATTAGTAATGTAATTACATGTGATGTCAGTCATGTGTAGCTTAGTACATGTGTGTACAACATGTAGTATGCCAGGCAATGTACACTGCCTGGCCAAAAAAAAGTCCCCACCCAAAAAAAAAATGTCATTCACTCTTAATATTTCGTTGTACCTTCTTTAGCTTTGATTACGGCACGCATTCGATGCGGCATTGTTTCAATAAGCTCATGCAATGTCGTTTTTGAAGCATGCCAAACGTGAAAAAGGCTTGCCTGTATATTCATTTTATATTCATATTTAATACACACACACATTTTTTTGCTTTTTTTCTATGTTTTTAATGCATCCTTGTCACCTAAGTACTTCACTTAAAAAAGGGAAGCCCAGAGACGCGCTTTAGCTCAACAAAGATGCATTCATTCATTAGTCAGTTTATTGCGGGCGACTAAACTAAAGCATTAGCCCGGAAGCTAAATCCTCTTGTGAGGACTGAAAAGGTTGACTTTTTGTGGAAAGTGCCTCAGAGAGCTATTGATGTACATAAGCGCTGTAGTTTGTGTCGTCGGTGTAGCAGGTGGTACTGGCTGGGGTCACATTGAGTGCCATAATTTACAGCCTCTCTCAAGCACACACTTCACATGACTGCATGAAAAAACTGAAAAGTGAATGTAAATAAGGGAGTTCAAATATCTGCACAAGGCCAAACAGAAGCCTCTCCATGAGTTGACTTCCTGATGAAATTTACTGATAAAATCATTTTAGCACGCGAGAGGTCCTCACTCTTGGTTGTTTCAAAAGCCAGAATACTTACTGTATATTCTTTTTCAGCTTCTTCTACAGCAAGTGCGTACATAACTAAATATGCCAACCATATGGCAGCAACTTTATGCATTTATTCATGTATATATGGGGTCATTTCGTGCCCTCATTTGCAGCCCTCTAAATCCGCTGTCCTTTGTCATTTGACCAAAACGTCATTTGGGCATGTGACAAAGATGACAGCTGTAAATCTTACTGAAATAAATATATTAAATGCTTCAGTTAACACCTTTATTCAATTCACTGAGTCTTCTATAGTCACCAGTAGGGTCTCTAAAATAAAAAAATATATATATTGGCAACAGCTGTGACCGTAGGCAACCTACCTGATGTATTTTTTCTAATTTATGTGGGTTTTTTAATAACTGCAAGATGGTAGTAGTAGTACTAGTAGTAGTAGGACAGTACAGGTTTGGGGTGGGGTGAGAACATGCAATTTATACAACTGCCTGTGATGTATTGTTGTATAATGCCATGATGTATGCATGATGCCATGATGTATGCATGTAATTTATAGCAATCAAAAACCATGAAAATCAAAAGTATTATGCTTAGCAATACAAACAAGCTTTCTTCTGTCACTTCTTGGGTTTTTATATGGGGGAGGCCCAAAGCATCACCCCCTACTTGTTGAGAAGAGTGATACCTGCTTTCATGTTAGTCTGCAAAAGTGTCCTGTAAGACCAGGAAATATAGCAACACAGTCGCTATGTTGGCAACTCTGATCCCTCCTGTTACGTCTTCTTTTTCTCTGGTATGTGCCTACGATACCATATACTGTGTGGAGCTGGAATGACGAGCTACATTCACAGTGTTGAGTAGCAAATGCGGAAACAGGGAGCAAGATCAGTTGGTAGCGAAATCCAAATGCCTTTGTGGTGAGCGGCCACAGAAGGATAAATCAATAGCAGACCCTGAGTAGGCTGTGTAGTCGGCAGCTTTATC
Organism: Oostethus manadensis; assembly: GCA_024372805.1. NCBI lineage: Eukaryota > Metazoa > Chordata > Actinopteri > Syngnathiformes > Syngnathidae > Oostethus > Oostethus manadensis. The sequence goes on along the minus strand of QODF01000076.1, from coordinate 1,757,222 downwards.
TACATCTGCATGCGCTTGGTTGGATGCATTACTCAGCTTTTGGTGTAAAACTTGCTGTGCTGTTCGCTACCGCGATTAGAACGTTGGTTTTGTTGTACCGGGCATGTGCAATATATCTATTTGAAAGGGACATCCATGATTCCTACAAACTCCGGCAGAAGATGCCGCCGACTTTGAATATTCATTAAAGTTCCCTCTTTGACTTTCAGCACCAAGCTAAAAACCTACCATGACGTCATCCCCATCTCCTGCCTCACAGAGTTCCCCAACGTGGTCCAGATGGCCAAGGTAACACCAATGTCATTAAAGAGTCATAAATGTGTCTTCTACTTGCTCATCTTCATCTTTCACAGCTTGTTTGTGAAGATGTCAACGTGGATCGCTTCTATCCAGTCCTCTACCCAAAGGTAAGTAAATTGTTGTTTTTTTTTAACTCTTCATGTTCCTCTTCCCTGTCCTCTGGTCCTCAGGCGTCACGCCTAATTGTTACCTTTGATGAGCACGTCATCAACAACAACTTCAAATTTGGCGTCATTTATCAAAAGTTTGGCCAGGTGAGTATAACACAAATATGTCTTGTTTGGAAANTACCCAAAGGTAAGTAAATTGTTGTTTTTTTTTTAACTCTTCATGTTCCTCTTCCCTGTCCTCTGGTCCTCAGGCGTCACGCCTAATTGTTACCTTTGATGAGCACGTCATCAACAACAACTTCAAATTTGGCGTCATTTATCAAAAGTTTGGCCAGGTGAGTATAACACAAATATGTCTTGTTTGGAAATTATGTCACTCCTCCTGAATGACCTTCCTTCCAGACCACAGAGGAGGAACTCTTTGGGAACATGGAAGAAAGTCCTGCTTTTGTGGAGTTCTTGGAGTTTCTGGGCCAGAAGATTGAGCTGCATGACTTTAAAGGGTTTGGACATTTTTTAATAGCCTCACAAAACCCGAAATGATTTGTAAGAAGTAAATTTTGCAACATGCTGTGCAATATTCATTGCCCATTAATTACCGTATTGATTGACTGATAGATTGTTTATTTTGAGCCACACACAATAACTAGAACAGAACATAATCCAAACACACATACAGACAGAACAATTTGGCTCGAAAAGAAGTGGGAAGATGATGAGCTAATTTACTCCCACCCCCTATTCGTAACACAAAAGCCAGTTATATCAACACAATATGCAGCAATACATAAACAACATACTACACCTACAAACACACATGTACATTATGCATTATTTTTAATGTGTTATACCCTGTACATCTTCTCTGCATAAACGAGACTTTTGATTCATAAATATAATGGTTATTAGTGTTGATAATAATTCATTTGGATAGAATGTGTCACACATTAAGAGAGGCCAAGAGCTTTGCAGACCTGTTGCCAGAGAGGGGCTGCGCTCTAGCAACACCACCACTGTTAAGTGTCCTATGCTGTGCATTAAAAGAGACAAGATATCCAGGCCTGCTGTGACAGGATGGATGATCTCCTGCAGTTGAGCCTTCAATTGTCCGCCCTAATCTGTTGATTTTATTGTATGTGGAAAAAAATCCCAAGGAAGACATAACTAGTTATGCATATCTCGTTGGTGAAAGTCCATACTGTCTTCTTAAGTTTAATTGTTTTCTACAGTTTCTTTTTGGAAGGCAGAGTAGCTTATCTGCCTGCTTGACATGTTTCCACTACTTCCTGTAGTGATGTCAGAAGCGTCATGTGATGTTCCTGTGCCGTGTCTTATCAGACGCCAGGGAGCACTTACGCCCCCTACTGTCTGATGTCTTCTCCAGGACCACGTCCCAGGTGTGGGAAAGGGTGTAGGCTCCTTCATCCCGGTTCATGGTCCTTGGCGCACGCTTTCTAATCTCCATTGCCTTCCTGACCCAGCGCTGGTATTTGTTACTTTCAGCACGGATGCCCCTGGCATTTTTCCCGTCCATGATATGATTTTCCCTCTCGCAGTGATCGGATATGGCTTGTTCTTTCATGTTCTTTCATGTTTGTTTGTCACATTCTTTTTGATGCTCTCCTTTGTGTGTCCCAAAGGATTTCCCTGTTTGCCCAAAGTATGTTTTATTGCATGATAAGCACGGTATTTCATAGATGATGTGCTGTATTTTGCCCTTAGGTTTTACAATTAGCTGTTTTGTGTGTGGTTTTATGGGTGTGTTGATTCTTCATGGTGTGTTATGTTTCTTCATGACTCTCTATGCGTTCTGTGCCCCCCCCCCATTGTATTTGTATTTGTGGTTTCTGTCTTTTCCTTTCTTTTGGTGGATTTGGTTGTGTTTTTTGCCTGTGTTTTCCCCTTCTCATCTTGGATACTGACATGCAGTGAGTGTGTTGCGTGTGTGTACCTCCTCCTCTTCTAGTTATGTGAGTCCTGGAGAAGGCAGCAGACAGTAAGGGGTGTAAGCACTCCCTGTTGTCTGATAAAACTACTTAAGCAGCCTACAACACAGGAACAGGACGTGACTAGTCGAAACATGTCAAGCAGGTAAACGAGCTACTCTGCCTTACAGAGAAAAGAAAAGAAACGGTAGAACAAACAGTGTGCATATCTGTCCAGGTACTGAATTACCAACATCACTTTTATCTCTGTTTAAGATCAATTTAGTTTAAATTCCTGAAATCAGGATTTAGTTTGTCATATTTGAATATAATAATGATAATAATAATGGTAATGGCCATAATCGAGTAAGTTATGCTTCCAAATGTATAAACATGTACTATACTGTACATGTGTGACCTGAGGTGTATCATTAATTCCAATGGTATGATATCCTTTTCTATTCTTAAATTATTTAATTCACTAACACAAATGATCATATGACATCATTTGTATGAATTATCATGAGCCAATGTTAAATAACTGGTCATACAGTTAGTACATACCACAAGGAGATGAGTAGAGGCATGCTCGCGTGAGTATGCTTGAGTTTATATCAACCTTCATTCCTTCTCCTAGGTGCCCTCATAGAACTCTAGTGGGTCATTTTCTTACGTCAAAGCAAGAAGAACCATGTGGACTTTTAAAGATACAAAACCACCCCATACCAGAGTGTTCAATAATACAAATTTTGGTATTGATTTGATGCCAAGTAAATACAGGTCATTACTACCAATACTGTTTACTTATCTTTATTTTGTTCATCATGATTATAATCAAAATAAAACACACAAATAAGATTTTAGGCAAACACTAAATATTTGTATTTTATTTGTGAACAATTTAACAATATTCAATATGAATAAAATAATACAATTATTCCCATGTTCCCTTTTATTACAAGCATGTTTAAAATAAAGTCAGTAATGCAAAATAACGAAATAAAACAACAAACAAAGCAAACGTTACTATATATCATTTAAATCCTTTGTCTTTTTGTCCCCAAAGCGCCTTTGTAAATAATTCAAAAATATAACTATCGACAATGTAAGTGTATGAACAACACAACAAAAACAAAGTAGATATATGTGAAAAAAACTAAGAGGAGACAAAAAAAATCATCATGTCACTATTGATCCCATACTGACCCTGATTTTTGTCGTGAAAGGTTGAATAGGTTCTAATGTAACTAAGAGAGATTCATGATGGTGTGGTGCTGGTCTCAAATGTCAGACACGCGTTCTTTGTCTTTACCAGTCCAAGAACATGTATTTATTTTAAACAAAATAAGTCATGTCTTCAGGTCCTCTTCCCTGCTAATTACTGCTGCTGTGATTGTTTGTCTAATGTCGATTATGACATTATCTAATGCAGATAATTATGACATTATCTAATGCAGTAATAAACATTAGCAGCACAGAAAGGCACTCAAGTTGACCCTACACAACAAACAAGGCTGACTACAGCCGGCGTAAAATATTGTTGCTGTCTGAAGTGTGCACGTTTTGTAAGGATTTACATTTTTTTAATGAGATGTGAATCTAAACATGCAGTAACGAGTGTGTGTTCAGATAAGTTTGCATTTCTGGTGGCTAATTACTGGCTTATTAGGACACCCCATCATGTAACTCTTCCACCCGTCGTGATGACTTGAAATTTCTCACACAGATCAGTCCGCTGAACAAAACACCCACTGTAACGTTAGGTGTTTTTAGCCGATTCACCTCAGAATGTGGTATACCCCTGCAGGGGACTGACAAGCACGATTGTGAAAATTATGAGCAAGACTGGTTGAAAAGCAGAGCCCCCATCAAGCAAGACATTGTTTCAGGGGCATGGGTGTTTTGAGTATATGTGTATTATACAGTATGTACATGTATATGTTACCATGTTTTCAAACAGTTTGAGTGCAAACCATAGGACGCCACTAATGTTGTTTTCAGTCATGTATAAAAATTACTAGGTGTGTCCTTATTCTGACTGTAGCTATATAAATACTTTATTAATCTCCAAGAGAAATGTATTGATTTGTATGTACACATACATGTACTGTACAGTAGTGTTCAAAATATTAGCAGTCCAAAGTGACTAACCAGGTTAATCAATGTTATTAGTATATTTTTATTGCTACATGGCAAACAAGTTACCAATAGGTGCAGTAGATTCTCCGAATAAAACAGCATTCATGGTATGCTCACTCTTAAGGCTGTGCAATTGGGCAATTAGTTCAAAGGGGGCTGTTCAAAAAATAGCAGCGTCTGCCGTTGACTTTACAAACTCAAAACTATTTTGTACAACCTTTTTTTTTCTAGGATTTGGCAAGCATGTGAATTACTAAACTATTATTTAGTAGTAAGACCACAGTTTTTTTATAACGGCTTCACATCTGTGTGGCAAGGAGTCAACCAACTTGTGGCACCTTTCAGCTCTTATTCCACTCCCAAGATTCTTTAACAACATTCCACAATTCATCAACATTTCCTGGTTTGGTTTGAGAAACAGCATTTTTGATGTCACCTCACAAGTTCTCGTTTGGCTTGAGGTCCATGGATTGGGCTGGCCATTCCATAACATGAATTTTGTTGCTTTGGAACCAAGAATGGGCTCCTTTACGAGCATGTTTGAGGTCAGCCATTTTAAGGGCATGTCGTCTTCAGCATAAGGCAACATGACCTCTTCAAGTATTTTGACATATGCAAACTTATCTATGATCCCTGCTATGGGATAAATAGACCCAACACTATAGCAGGAGAAACATGTCCATATCATGATGCTTGCACCACCATGCTTCACTGTCTTCACCGTGTACTGTGGCTTGAATTCAGAGTTTGGGGGTCGTCTCACAAAGTGTCGGTGGCCTTTGGACCCAAAAAGAACATTTTTACTCTCATCAGTCCACAATGTTCCTAAAATATAAAGTTTCCATTCAAGTGCTCTTCTCCTTGCTGCTGCTACTAGTCTTTTTACAGCACTCTAGCTCAAGTCTGGACCCAGTCACCACTCTCTCCTCTATTGATCATGTGCCACCTCTAAATTAATTCCTAATAAAAGGTGATTTGTAGAGCAGCTCACACTGGGTTCGAAAACGTCTTGTCTCATCGCTTTTACCCTTTTTTTTGTCCTCTCTTATGTTCGGTTCTCCAGGTTCCGGGGGGGCCTCGACGTCACTCATGGGCAAACAGGGACAGAGTCCGTTTACACCAGTTTCCACAACAAGGAGATTATGTTCCATGTGTCCACCAAGCTGCCTTACACAGAGGGAGACTCCCAGCAGGTAGGGCCACGTTCCGGTGATTAAGTACAGGCAAGCTAATTAGTGTTTGAAGGGTTAATTGACCGCGAAAGGACTAGTTCCAATGTTGTGAGTGCAACCTTCTCCAGTAGCTCTGTCTTGTCTTCCTCCTGTATGTACTTTTTCATTGTTTTACTGTACTGGTCCAGCCATACAACCTGTATGTTTAGTATATCCTATGGATATGGAGCGGTTTTCAATTCGAGATAACAGTAAAAAGCTTGTTTTTCACTGAAAGAGCTGCTTGAACTGCAGACAAAGAGATCAGCCGGCTTTATCCTCTGCATCCCGTCTACAGCTGAAAAGCTGCAGCAAGGCTAAAGGCTAAGCGGTAAAAGTACAACACCGCAGTTCCTTCACGGGTGGGGGGAAACGTGAACTCACTGACCATCTGCAAGCGTGCAGATCTTGCTAAAATACACAAGACTTAGAACAGCCTACCGTGTTTCTCTGATACGCGGCTGAGTTAGAACATGCTGGATGCAAATGTGGAGTGACTTGGATTTTACTTGTTGGGAGCAGAGAGTGTAAATGCAGTAGCAAGATGGAATGTTAACGTCAGCCTGTGTAACCCGAAGCGCGTTATTGTGTGTATGTGCAGTCGGGACGTTGAGCTGTGTCTCTGGCCCTATTACATGGTGGGGTAGTTACTGGTTTTATTACTGGTTATGTTCCACCACGAGTGCATGTGTAGATGGAGTGGAATTATGTCTTGTTCCTCTTCCCAATCACCCAACACCCAACTCAGCCAGATGACCACAGACAGGTGGTCCTGACGTTGCCTGATGAAAACCTTGGAACAGCTTATGCTCCACCACCCAGTCTCAAGGTTCAACATGCTCAGGACCCAGTGCAATTTGCCCACCAGGTGATGGTGGAGGAAGAAAAAGTGAACGATGCCGCGCTGTACTTGCTGCACAACGCTCACTCTTACCTGGACCACATGTGTGGCACTGTGAGCATCCAGTTCCTGGATCACGGTTCTCCGAGAGACCACAGTGCATCAGGCTGGGCGGCTGCATATCCGACATTTTGGTCAGCAGCACTGGTGCACCTCACGGGACTTTGCCAGCTGCACAAAGGATTGCAGAAAGATGCTGTACTAGACACACTCCTGTCCATCCTGTAAAATGTTCTTTACCCACTGAACAACATATTCAGCAGGCAGAGGAGTGTGTCCAGCACCAGGCTCTCACCTGCCCCATCAAGAGACTCAGAAATGTTTTTGTCCACCTGGCCATACGGCTGTAGAACTTGTCACTTGGAGGTCAAGTGACGTTATGGTCACAACCACGATAAATGGCTAGTACAGATTTTTTGACATGAAGTTGTATGGCATTTCCATCAACAGTGTAGTGCATCAACTGTGACGTTCACCTATTTTGTTTTGTGAAGCTGAGTTGTAGTCTGTTTTTGGTGTTGAAAAAAGTTACAAAAGTAAAGTGTTTTGTTAGGCAAAACTTTAAGAGTAATATGTTTGCATCACTAAAGAGAGGCGGGACAGAGAAGTGGTCCAAGCTGAAGCTGGACCCCGAATTAGACTATACCTGCTATATATCAGTGATTTCCATCTTCTTTTGATGGATTTCCAAATGAAACTTGACATCTACATCAGTTGTTTTTAGAAACTCACATCCAGCTAATATATGTTGTGTCTGTGAATGTGTGTTGAAATGTCGAGACTACCACACTTAATGTTATGTTAAGTAGCGGCTTCACAGGTAGTGTGACGTCTGGCAATTGGTTGCATGAAACTTTACTAGTTGATTCTTGGCAGCCTGCTCAGTGAGTAATGCCATAAGCTTGGAAACAAGGTGGTAATAGGCAGCATCTAGTTTTTACCTGGAGTGTTGGAACAGCAGAACTCTTCAAACCATGTTTCTTCCTCGGTCCTGGGTGTGTACAAACGTAATCGTCCTGACATTTTGGTTTCCACTTAATAGCCGATGCAAGAAGACAAAGTTGCGTAATAGCAATGTCCACGACATGCATGCCGTACCAGACAGAAGAAACAGATGTACTACCGGCGTCCGTGTCATATTTTAACGAGGGTATAACAAAGGTACATTCCCATTCTGTGTTGTGTAATTGTCATTTGTTTTGCTTTTTGGTTTTGAGTTTTGCACTTCTTGGTGCAAACATACAAGAAAAAGGCAAAGCTGATTGGTCCAAATGTTATCACTTCCTGTAACTATGGGATTGCCACATCCCCTTCTGTGTGGTGTAATTGTTATTTGTTTTTCTTTTTGTTAATGTGTTTTGCACGTCTCGGCCACCTTAATACCCCGCTGTAGTGTCACCTCCAGCGAGGTTCCAGCATACCCCCAACCCTAGTGAGGACTGCTTTAGAAGATAGGTGAAGATAGGTATTATAGTTAGAGAATTTACGGTACATCGATGTGTGTCATTCAGCTGCAGAGAAAACGGCACATAGGCAATGACATCCTAGCCGTCGTGTTCCAGGAGGAAAACACGCCGTTCGTTCCAGACATGATCCAGTCCAACTTCCTGCATGCCTACGTGGTGGTGCAGGTGGAGAACGCTTGCACAGACAACGTCACTTATAAGGTTTGTCTCCGGGAAAAATGAAAAAATGTCATTTTTTCATGTCATCTGAGCTCCACCTCCTCCTCCGGCAGGTGTCTGTGACAGCCAGGGATGATGTGCCCTTCTTTGGACCGGCCCTGCCAGACCCAGCCATCTTCAAAAAGGTCAGTGATGGCGTCACGCAAGTGGAAGCAAGACAGAAACAGCAAAGGTCACCAAGGACCTTAATTTGTTCTTCTCTTTTTTCACCTTGTGGGTGCTTTGCAACTTCCTCAGGGCCCTGAGTTTCGAGAGTTCCTGTTCACCAAGCTCATCAATGCAGAGTACGCTTGCTACAAAGCAGAGAAGTTTGCTAAGCTGGAGGTAAGAAGAGGCCATACTACAGAGTTACTGAAACATTCTCTGTAAAGATTGTATGATGGCAACAGTTTGACCACTGAACAGACTATTTCTATTTCCATTGTTTTCGGTGGGAAAATTGCTTTCCATTTGTTCCAAACTGTCTTGGAAATTTGAAAACCGAGGTCAGTCGGCGGCTACAATGGTGTGAAAAACAGTTTGCCGCCTTCCTGGATTCTTTTGTTGCATGTTTGTTACATTGTTTCGGATCATCCAACAAATTAAAATATTAGTCAGTGGCAACACAACTGAACACAAAATGCAGTTTAAGTTCCCTGTGTAGGAAAACGCGATCACCCCCAAGCTTGACAACTGCAATCAAGCGTTTGCGATAACTTGCAATGACTTTCTTGCAGCGCTGTGGAGACATTTTGGCCCAATCATCTTTAAAGAACAGTTGTAATTGAGTTACATTGGATGGTTTTCCAACATGAGCCACCTTTTTAAGGTCATGCCACAGCATCTCAGGTCAGGAGTTTAACTAGGCCACTCCAAAACGTTTTAATTGTGGGTTTCTTCAGCCATTCAGAGGTGGACTTGGTGGTGGTGTTTTGTCCTAACGCTGTTTCAGCTTGAAACATTTTACTGTTGGTATTTTAGTCTAGCAACTCTTCTCTTATGGTTGTGTCATGAACACTAACCTTAAATTGGGCATGTCAGGCCTGCAGTTCTTCGGAAGTTGTTGTGGGGTCTTTGGTGACCTCTTGGATGAGTTGTTGCTTTTGGCGTCATTTTGGTTGGCCGGCCACTCCTGGGAAGATTTACCACTGTTCCATGTTTTTGCCATTTGTGCAGAATGGCTCTCATTGTTGTTTGCTGGAGTCCCAAAGCTATAGAAGTAGCTTTATTACCTTTTTGAGACTCATAAATCTTAATCAAACTCGGTTATGTGTGTAACAGGAGTGGGGGGGTCAATTTTTCTACACATGGCCATGTAGGTTTGGATTTTTTCTCACTTATTATTAGAAGGTTTCATTAACAAAATGCATTTTGTGTGAAAAAGCATGAAAAACCACTGTCTTATGTGAGTAGCCGTCATTATGTTTTGACTTGGACTTTATGTGCACTATTTGTATTTGTGTACACCGACTCTTTTCAGGAGCGCACACGTTCAGCTCTACTGGAGACACTGTATGAGGAGCTCCATATCAACAGCCAGTCCATGATGGGTCTGGGCGGAGATGAAGACAAGCTGGAGAATGGCAGCGGAGGTGGAGGAGGCGGAGGCTTCTTTGAGTCCTTTAAGGTAGGGCCTCTACTTTGTCTGATAAGGCACAACCTCATCTGCATGAGAGAATGAGCGCAGAAATTTTGCCAATGCTTTCCCCTTGTCTCTGGCTGCCTGGGGGATTCTGGGTATTCATTCACGAGAACGTAAAGTGGAGTAAATGGATTTTGTATCTCAAAGGACCAGGCCTGTGGCGCTTGATTTCTTCGCTTGGCTTGTGACAGCCGCATTTATTTTATTTTTTGGGATGCTGGAGCGCCACGTTGCACACGAGCGGCACTTTGACTGGACGTGCTCCATCAATGACCATTTGGGCCCGCTGGAGCGCGTCCAAGTCGGCGGGCCACAGTGGTGGGAGGTGTGATTATGTATGCCTGATGAACACTTTAATGGTCCCTCGTCTGGGAGCTGATGATGCATGTTGCATGTTCTTCTTAGTGGCAGCCAGCATTCTCTCACATGTTTGTCTGCTGACATTCATTTGTGCTCCACACCTTGCACTGGAAATGTTTTTCTTGCTCTTTCACTCTCTCACTGTTGCCTCTCCTATTTTATTCAAATATGAGCCTTAGCTGCTCTGCAAACCCCCATATACAGTACACGTACCACCAAACATCAGTATGTACTGTACAGTATAATAAACCCATTTATATCAACCTACCTACCTATCTACCTCCAATACAACAAATCCTTGGATGCTCATCCACCCATGGACAAAGTTATTAATCCAAGTGTGCAAAGCTGCATCTTAATTCTTCCAGATATCCATCCATCCATTTTCCTTACGATCACTAAGTGAGCTGGAGCCTATCCGAGCTGACTTTGGTATACTGGTCACCAGTTAATTACAGTGGTCAATCACAAGGCACATAAAGAAAAAACATTCACCCACAGAGGAGCGCGTGCAAATTCACAGAGATGTTCCCACGAAGATTTAAAACAATAATTTTGGACTTTTTTGGACCATTGTATGATTTCATCTTTGTTTTTGTTTTTTGAGGAAAACTTTTTTTCTGTTCCCAGTGCACAACACAAGGTCCATAAAAGCATGATAGGATGAGTTTGGTGTGGAAGAAACCCATCAAACGGCTTTCAAGTGAATTAGAACACTGACTAGTGAATTAGCCTCTCAGTGTCCCTCAACATAAAAAATGGAAGAAAAACATCCCACAAATCTTGCAGAGAAGGGCACCATGTCCATAATCGCCTATTTGTTTGCTGTAGGTGTCCTGGTATTTTTGTTCACACAAGTTTCAGCGGCTTTACCGCTTGCCTGTTGACCTGCACTACCTCGTAGTGTTCCGTCATAAATCACATAAGCAGGTATCTACTCAACAAAACCAATAAGTGGAATAACATTGAGTAGTGATGATAATACCTAACATTACTACCAAACAAGTACCTACTGCGGTTGTGGCCTGAGGATTTTTGAGGCCGTTAGACTTTGGAAGTTCCACTGAGTTTGGAGATTAGCAATTCCCGTAGAAAGTTGCACAATATTGCAACCCCAATAATAATAATAATGTAGATTTCCACGCCTCAGAGTCCATCCAGTGACCGTATCTCCTCATCTTTTTCTGTAGCGGGTCATCCGCAGCAGAAGCCAATCAATGGATGCCATGGGCCTCAGTAACAAGAAGTCACACACAGTCTCCACTAGTCACAGTGGCAGCTTTACCCACAATCTGGCCGAGAGCCCCAAAACACCCGGCATTGTAAGTAGCACAGTGTGTGTCAGTGGAGGATTCACTACACTACACTTCACTCTGTATGCGTCTCATCCCACTCTCTCTCCATCTGATTTCTTTGCTTGGCACAATGACACCTGTTGGGATTGTCACCTTTTTGTGAGAAGCAGAATCAATCAATATGAGGAGGTTGCTTAGTGGCGAAGTGAGCTCCGTGTAGCAGCTGTTTGACTACCCAGACTCCCTTGCTCCTTCCGCCGCTGCTGCAGTGCATGTAACCTCGTTGTTGTTGTTGTGCATGTATGGATGCAGAATGAAACTCTGTGTAATGTGCAGTGTCTTGAAAAAGTGAGTACAGACCTCACATTTCAGCATTTCAAGGGGCAATACACTAGAAAGTCAATGTGGATATACTTTTACAGTAGTCAATATACAGCTTGTATAGCAATCTACATTTACTGTCCACTGAAGATGAGTCAACATACCGCCCTTATTGTCTAAATACCTGGCAACATATGTGAATGCAGTGTGGAGTGCAATGACTGCTATCCTGGCGAGACATGGGAGATCAGTTTCGTTGGGCCTAGAGTCAGCAGTTCCTTTGCATCTCAAGAAGAAGGGGTAACACTGTCTTCTTGTTCGAAAGAGGTGTGAGGGAAACCATTTTGGTGTAAAGGAGCTCTCTAAACAGAGGAGGTTTACAGCACCACTTATTGTCTGCTTATAACAATGTCCTGTCATATCTCCCCCGGATTGATTGTCATATTCTATGGTAAGAGTGGCCGCTAGCATCTATTGTTATGCAGGACAGTTGTTCACCAGCAACGCAAGGCAACACAACCCTATTGTGACACACCCACCAGAGACCTAAACAGGGGAACTCCACAAGAAGCAGTTTGCATTAAATGTGAAACAAAATGTGCGGTCGTCTCAATTCAACCTTTGCGGGGAAGTGAATACGACGCACGGTGAACATGCCAAAATTGTGTGTGAATATTTAGTGTGAGCACCATTGTTATCTGGCACTGCCTTAATGCTCGTGGGCATGGAATTCATCAGAGCTGCACAGGCTGTCACTGGAATCCTCTTCCCCTATGACATCACTGGTGAAGCTGACTGATGTTAGACGCTCTTCCACCTTCCTTCCTTCCACTTGAGGATTCCTCACAAATGCTCAATTCGGTTCAGGTTTGATGTGGACGGACTATCTCCACATTCAGCTTTCTCCGCAAAGCACTTGTATCTGGGCTCCTTATTATGTTGGACAACTGCCATAAATCCCAGTTTCCCAAGGGAGAGGATCATGGTCTGCTTTACAGTCTCACATGTTGGAATTCATCTTTGCCCTCACTGAACCGCAGTTCCCCCCAGCACTCGTGCAGCCCCAGAGCGTGATTATAGGAAAGACACCATTATCCTTGTGATATTGAGACCAGTTTCAGTAGATCCGTACTGGAAAGCTACACAGTAGTGCTATGCAAGCTGCTATACAAACTGTACAAGCTCATTTCTGTGAGATACATCGCTTGCCTTCCCCTTGGTGTGGAAATTGTAGGACCTGTAGAGCATGCTCATCCCTGCAATCAGGGTGTCGTATAATATACCGTGTTGTCAACTTGTTGTGTGCTGCATGAGATCTTGTGATGTTTTCTTTTCTTTTTTCAAATTGCCATCTGTTTTCTCTTTTGGCTTCACCCACGACTCGCCCACCCCTGTGATCCCCGCCCTGGCTTGTGTGGCTCAGTCATTGCTTGTCCCAGGGAAAAGTCCCAGTAAATATGGACGGCGAGGCAGTGCCATAGGGATAGGAACAATAGAAGAGGTTCATGTTTCTTTCTCCCTTCTTGGTCACTCACTGTGTTTTCTGTTTGTGCGTTGTGGCTAACTAATAACTCGTGTATCGTGACGGCTTGTTTGACAGGCGCTCGTCAGGAGTTTTGCTTTGCAATTTGTGGCAGATCTCTTGATTAAAAAGGATGAAAATGAATGATCATTTGTCAGCACGAATCATTGCTGAGCTTAGATTAGAAGTGTGCATCAGACATTTTGACATTTGGATAGCATGACCTCTCTAGTAAGATGTGGAAAAGGTGCTAATGCGGACTATGGAATGTGGAATATGTACTGTGTAGTGTTGGGCTCCTGTTGGAGAGAAGTTGTAAAACATAAGAGTCCAACATGGAGCCCGTTTTCGGCCAGGTGCTTGGTTTTTTTATTGGACCTTGGCATATTCTGAGAATTAAATGAGGTCATATTTTAAACAGAGATACAGTTTTAAACTAATAACTTAGCAGGATTACTAATGCAACAACACATCATCAGTAGGGTGTCACCTTTGACCCCAAAACTAAAATGAATGATTTCTTCAAACATCTTACCATATATTGACTTGCATTAGATTGGTTTAGCATCTTTAACGCTCATCTCAACTCCACAACCTCATATCTGCACTGTGTGCCAGGGCAGCATGATTGCATCGTGATGACGCAGCCGCACCAACTGTAGACTTCACGCTGCGTAGGAGTTTTTCAATGGTATAAATCTAGACTTGTATGATCAATAATATTACCTACGATTTTGTGGTTGTGTTGTCATGGTCACTGTTCATTTGTATGCACTGTCAGTGCAGGATGAAAAGAAATGCACGGCAATAAGACTAGGGTTGACGTCACATCACGCACTCAACGCTAACAAAGAGTTGTAAAAGCAATGTATGTGTGTATATGTAGTGTTATCCACGTTACGTCTTTCTGACCCTCCTCTCCCCCTGCTGCTGTCAGTCACTCATCATTCCTGGAAAAAGCCCCACCAGGAAGAAGAGTGGTCCCTTCAGCTCCCGCCGCAGCAGCGCCATTGGCATCGAGAACATCCAGGAGGTCCAAGAGAGGAGGTGAGATCATCAGAAGACACTACAGTGAGGTGATTAAATTAGAGGCTGTCAAATGGTCTCAACCTGAGTGGGACCAACATTTTCCCACAGTCAATACAGTAAGTGGCGACTCACTATTGAAGTCAAACAGAGATTTAAATGCAATTAAATGTGCCAAGTGTATTTCACAGCATGTCATTCAGGAAATGATCAAAAATGCACTAAAAAAGTCCAACTAATTCTCAAGGTTTGCACATGTACTGTATCTGTGCATACATATAAAAACGATTCCTATTTAAAATAAGTTTGCCAACAATGTATTTTTATAAAAAAACATGAAAAAATCAACTATTTGCTGTATATTACATATTTGAATGTAATTTTTCCAGAATAGATCTGTGACCCACTTATGGGTCCTGACCCACAACCACTTCAGAATCACTAACGTAAAACTGACCGCAGGGGTGACCACACTTTCCCTCTCATGAGCACAGTCCGGTGGGTTGACAAAGTTCATTCATTCATTCATGTTCTATATCGCTTATCGTCATTAGGGTCGCGGGTATGCTGGAGCCTATCCCTGCTAGCTTTGGGCTTGAGGCGGGGTACACCCTGGACTGGTCGCCAGTCAATCGCAGGGCACATATAGACAAACAATCATTCACACTCACATTCATACCTTTGGACAATTTAGATTAGCCAATTAACTTAACATGCATGTTTTTTGGAATGTGGGAAGAAAACCAGAATATCCGGAGAAAAAACACACACGCACGGGGAGAACATGCAAACTCTACACAGAGATGCAGGGGGACATGGAAACCCTGAACCTCCTGACTGTGATGCCTATGTGCTACCCACTTATCCACCGTACGGCCAGTTGACAAAGTTATTGTGAGTTTTTCGTAGTTCATGATTGGCTCCTGTCAAATACGTTTTTCACTGGGTGCAGCCTAAACACAGGAACTTACGGTATATTGAAAGAAAAAACAGCCTATTATTAAGTGTATTATTAGTTTTGCCATTTTTGTGTTTTTTATTTACAAATATTTCATCTGCCTTGTTATGTTTTGTTTTCTTTTTGACTTAGAATTTTTGTAATATAAATTTTTCCCAGCCTACTTTTCCAAACATCTTTCTTTCTATTTTTTGTTTCTCATATTATTATGACAAAAAAGTATTTGTAACTTTTCGTAACTTTCTCTTTTTTTTCCCCCTTGTTGGCTGGAGAGGACGTACAAGGCAAGAGCTCTGCCAATGATACTATACATTACAACTTTTTTAGTGCTTTTCTGAATACACTTCATGAGCACCAGTTTGCAACCGGTTGCTGACTCTCTCAACTTTAACTCAGACTGGCGAGAGGTACAGATTCCTTGAAATAAATTGGTTACACGTGCAAGCTAACTGGCTAACTGCAGAAGTGGCCGCCTAGCAACAATGCCGAATAAATGCAAAAAGGAAAGCAAAAAAATTAAGCATTTATCAGAAATCCAAAGCAAACTGGCCCTGGACATACGGATTCAAAATCAAAAGTAGGGTCAGAGTTGTTGCCAAAAGTGGAGGAGGAGGACAACTGCAGCCCTGATTTGAGAACATTACAAGGCCAATTCAAACAGCAATTCTTGCACTC
Source organism: Oostethus manadensis (assembly GCA_024372805.1). Taxonomy (NCBI): domain Eukaryota; kingdom Metazoa; phylum Chordata; class Actinopteri; order Syngnathiformes; family Syngnathidae; genus Oostethus; species Oostethus manadensis. The sequence continues at coordinate 1,741,173 of QODF01000076.1, read as the reverse complement.
CATGGAGCACTCCATTGAGTGTCGCGTTAAGGAGAATATAATGAATTGGATATCACGTTAGGGTGAGGAGCTCGGCCATCCGGGAGGAGCTCAGAGTAGAGCCGCTGCTCCTTCACATCGAGAGGAGCCTGTTGAGGTGGCTCGGGCATCTAGTCCGGATGCCTCCCGGGCGCCTCCCTGGTGAGGTGTTTCGGGCATGCCCAGTCGGGAGAAGGCCCCCGGGAAGACCTAGGACACGCTGGAGGGACTATGTCTCACAGCTGGCCTGGGAACGCCTTGGTGTCCTCCCGATGGAGCTGGAAGAGGTCGCTGGGGACCGGGAAGTCTGGACTTCCCTACTGAAGCTGCTGCCCCCGCGACCCGGACCCGGATAAGCGGTGGAAAATGGATGGATGGATGGATGG
>QODF01000076.1:1682512-1739287 GCA_024372805.1 Oostethus manadensis | reverse complement strand
GCGACCCTAATGAGGATAAGCGGCATAGAAAATGAATGAATGAATATTTATATATATAATATTTTTATTTTTAATCATATATTTATTGCATTTTTGCAGTTGTTTTTGTATAGTTGGATTGTATAGTGATTGTGTAGAATATACCGAGTGCCAGCCATTTGCCATGGGCTGCAAATGGCCTCTACAGCAGTGGTTCTCTGTTATTTTCAGTCACGTCCCCCCTACAAACCCGCCATTTGAAATACTATTGATGACTGATAATATTGATTTATTTGTCTGTACTGTACAAACTGTACTTGAAACAGAAACCTGGAAAATGCCGCAAAGTGGAGAGCTGTGAAGTGTATTCAAGTGTCAAATGGCATGTTGAGTATAATACATTTGGACATATTGGCAGGTTTATACTAACCCTTAAAGTAGTCCCTGCGTCTGGCACCCCTCCAATAGTTCACAGGACCCCACCCCCACCCCAGGGAGGGCCACTCCACTATTTGAGAACCACTGCTCTACAGAGAGTAGCAGGTATATTTTAAGGGCAAGACCTTGATTTGGTCTATTGTTGTACAAAAGTATTTTTTGCATTTAAAATTGTAAAACATTTAGCGTAACACATGCTGATATAGAGGTCATCTTCTAGTTCATGTGCTGTATTGTGTCTCCGGTTTTGTTGTTCTCATGTCCACGACATCAATTAGAGTGGAGGCCTCTATTGTGGAAATAAATTTGTCGTTGATCCACTTGACAATTATTTGCATCTCATGCCGGCAACACAAGCACTGTTTTGATGTATCTATCTCACTCTTCAGCCACGAGGTATCGCCTTGCGCCCACCGGACGTCGGACAGCGGCCTCGTCCTGCAGGAAAATAAGTTTGACAACTCTTCCAGTCACAGCTCTCCAGAGTTTCCTGCTGCCAAGAACAGGTAGCTGGAAACTTCAACGTTGCTCACTTTTCTGATGTTACTGAGGAAGCTGAGAGAACTCGCGCATGCATACTGTATGTGTTTAAGAGTGGTCAAGGTGACGTAGGTGTGTAGTTCGGTCATGTGTTGCAGAGCGCCATCCATTCCTGAGGCTCAGGACCTTTCCCGCTCCTCCTCGAATGCCAGCAGCTTCGCCAGTGTCGTGGAGGAGCATGAGGCCGAGGAAGAGTACGACACCGGACTGGTGGGTGCCCAAATGTTACCTTAACAGTCCAATATTTTATTTTTACACTATTTTACATGGGCCGCACGGTGGATGAGTGGTTAGCACATTGGCCACACAGTCAGGAGATCTGGAAGACCTGGGTTCAAATCTCCGTTGGGCATCTCTGTGTAGAGTTTGCATGTTCTCCCCGTGCGTGTGTGGGTTTTCTCCGGGTACTCCGGTTTCCTCCCACATTCCAAAAACATGCATGTTAGGTTAATTGGCGTCTCTAAATTGTCCATTGGTATGAATGTGAGTGTGAATGTTTGTTTGTCTATATGTGCCCTGTGATTGACTGGCAACCAGTCCAGGGTGTACCCCGCCTCTCGCCCAAAGTCTGCTGGGATAGGCTCCAGCATCCCCGTGACCCTAGTAAGGATAAGCGGCATAGAAAACGAATGAATGAATGAACTATTTTACATGTCCCACAATCGTGATTTGGAAACGTGCTGGCCACTAGTACTACTAGTAAGCCAAGTTGTTTTGTGTGTCTGTAGCTTTAATGCCGATGATCTTTGTTTTTCCATGCCTGTCACCACGACGCACAATTGAGCATTTTCTCCACTTTCTACATAACATAATAGACGTTGGGTATCACATCCAGCAATTATAACGTAAGGAGCAACTCCCCCAGAGATTATTGCAGGGGGCCGCTCTGTTCCCCTCCTTTTTTTTCCTTCACAAACCTCTGTTTGTTTGTTGTCTCTACCTCGGGCTCGATTCGACGTCTCCGTGGAAAATGCTGTTATTGCGATGACACCCTGCGGACTGAGGCTCCAAAATTGGGCACCTTCCTTCAGGCCTACACACTCATGTATCCAAGGACACTCACATGTGCTTTTAAACACACTTCCCTTCCCTGATCCAACATCTTTGCCTCCGTATCCCCCCGGTGCTGGAGAAACGCTTTCCACAGCTCAAGCGGATTATGGCTGCATTAGCTGTGGCTGGTTGCTGGCCATGCTGGGAACACCTCCTCTCCCCTCTCCCCCATTTCCTGGTGATATCCAAGTCTGTTAGACCTGAAGCTTGTATACTGTGTCTTCCTGCAGGAAAGTGTGTCCGCCATGACGCCAAGACACTCATTGGATGACGGAGCGCTCACTACGAGTCATGGAGGCCTGTCAGGTGAGTTTTGCAGAAAAGTGTCTCAATTTTACTGGGGCATTTACAGCCTGAGGGTGTGGACAGTTGTGTTTTGTTTTAAAATTAAATAGCCACAGATCTTTCTTCTACCCACCTTGCAGCCACTCGCCTCCAGCATCAAACCGACGGTCTGAAGGGACCCGGGTCTAAAGCCACAGACGGCCACCCCAAGTCGGAGCGCCCTCCTCTGGAGCACAAGACATCGGTGAGTCTGTCTTAAAGGCAGTAAATGTGTGGTAGTGCCACATTTAAAGGTCTTTAAGTTTATTTTAGCTGTTGTCATCTCCTAACTTCTTTTTTTTGCCACAGAACTGTTAGCTGCACACCACTGACTCCCCACATTGATCAGGTGAGATGCTCAATGCTGGCAAGCATTTCTAGCTGCCATCTCTAGCAAGTCGGCACTGTGCAGAAAAGGGGTCTCGTGTAATCCTATTTTCCACTTGTCCAACGTAATAGGTGCCATATATCACATAGCACAACATAACATTAAGTTAGCCTCACTTGCCTTGTTCAAATGCTAAGATTACACTCACTGTTTAACGGCAACATTATGCTAAATTGGCCTATTTGCTGAGGAAAAACTTGCAGGCTGACAGATGGGTAGGAAGAGCTACTTTATTTTAAGATGTGTAGCAAAGCCTGCCTTTTTTTTCTTACAATGAAGCCTTATGTCAAATAGACATGGGACGTACTCATCTAGTTAGTGGCCGGTCATAGCAGAGGCACTATCATGTCCATGACAAACAACAGCAAATGTTTGGAGACCCTTGCTCTAGGGGCAGATATTTCTGTTAGAATATGATTAAAAAGTCACTTTTGCATAATAAAGCACCTTACATTTTTTCATTCACCTTTGACTCCTAACTTTCTGTTTATCTGTCCCAGCATTTCTTCGAGAGGCACCGCATGTCAGAACCGAGCGACAGGATGTGTCGCCTCCTCAACTGACAGAGGTCAACTCTGAAGCCAGATCCTTGAAATGTTCAGCTTGGAATCCGACGCCTGTCCTGGCAGAGCTCGGAGGACACATCCTGACTTGAGTCCGGCTCTCATAGTCCTCTATTAAAGGTCACACAGCATCACTACTGTTTATCTGATTTGACAGATTAGGTCTACTTGGCCTATCCTGTCCAGTGAGCAACCATCCCAGTTTTTATTTTTGGGATGGAAAGAAAGTGAGAGCAATGGAACAGAAGTCAAAGACTGAGATCTCGAGTCTTAATGTCAAGTGACTCGGCCTAGTGAGGGTTTGAATTCTTTACTTATTTAACAAGCATTTTGGGCGCAATCAGCAGCATTTGACATGCTTCATTTTGGATTGAGGCTACTTGTGTTGTGGTTGAATGACAGCAGAAGCATTTTGTAACCCCATTCATTCTATAAACAGGAAAACTATGTCCAAATATGTCTACTGTGGTGCCTCGACCAGCATCAAGCATTTGAAATTACCAAATGTCACTCAGCTATTGTTAGTGTGTGTGTGTGTGTGTGTGTGTTGTTCGTGGTTTCGACCTGCGACAAAAATTGAACAAAACGTCCTCGGGTGCCATGTTGCACCTTTGCTTACTGTGCGTAATGTTTTATTCATATTGAAAACACCAAGAGTGTTCGTTTTTACGTCATTGTAAAATGTTGGATATGTGTGCAACGTAACGCTCGCTAAGGTTATTTATTTTTCAGCGTCACTGTGACTCAACTTTTGAAATTGCCTTTACGACGATTGTGTCAGGTGAGAGCTTGTCTTTATCCCTGAATGTAACACACGCGGCACACGGTGCTTCACTGTTCATTTGCAGATTGGGGATAATGCTTCAGTGATCCCCCCTTTTCTTTTTTTTGTTTTTTTTATGTTTTTTTTTTTTTTTTTGTTTTGTAAATTTAAAAAATGACACTTGGTGCGCAGTTTGGTGCAGTTTGATTTGCGTTCACGCTGGTATTTTTGTCATGGGATCAAAGGCTGAGCAGTAAAAATGGATGCATAAATTAAGGCCGGGGTGTCCGAAGTGTGGCTCCATTTGAGACCTGCAGCTGTTTTTTATTTTTACCGGCCCAGGAAATGTTTTACATACTGTATAAATGAAACACGGCCAACAGAGAAAGATTAGGGCCACATAAAAAACTAATGCAAAATGGCCCAGATCTCTGAAAAATTACACCTGCAAACCAAAATGGCAGCCTGTGTAGGTTATTTGATGATTTTCGTGTGTGCCATCATGATGTGTACTGGATTTCAGGTCAATCGTACACCGTGGTGTTCGGGTTATGGAAATGTGTGCCTCGTTTATCTTAAATGCCTACAATTTTTGCCTGTGGGATTCGGAACTATTTACTTTGTCATGTGTCTATCTGTAATAAACAGCTTTGTATATCTTGGCCTACATTGGATTGGTTTTGGTGTGTTTAATGTGAAGAATATGAAAGCGGCGCCGACATCTTTCCATTTTAGTTTGGACTATAATGTCTGAAGTCTTGCATGACTTAAGTGCCCTAACTCAAAGATTACAAACTACTCTGTGCTGGTTTGAATATGTTTGTACAGAGATCATGAAAGCTTTCAAACTATACTTTTAAATAGTGCCATTGCCACTTCCATTGCATTTTCTTTTACACGTTTGTCATTTCTGCAGGCTTTTTGCTCTCATTTTGACACCGGTTCATGTCTTTGTCCATGCACCGTTTGCATTGGACCTCAAGTAAACCAAACCAATCCGCAGTTCACTTGCAAGAGGACCTCGGCCCAGTTGTCTGGTGCACAACAGGGCTCAGAGGATGGCGTTCACATTTGACCAAACAAACAATAACAGCAGAACTAAAGCACCAGAGTATGCTTTTTAGGTTTTAACTAAAGCGAATGTGGTACACCGAGGGGTTCTTTTTGGTGGAAGGAGGGGGTTTGTTACCCCAAAGGTCAAACAAATTTACCTTAAAGACACACAGGTAAAGTTCTGAAAATAAGTGACAGACAATAAATGATTAAAAATTATTTATTACAATTGAAAGGTAGATGAAGGCCGTGATGCTAAAAGATGAACTGAGACAACCTACATTCTGAAGGAAAGTGTTTATTTCTACATGTAGAGGCTTTTCCCTTTAAAACCAAGTTTATTAAATTCTAAAAGTGTAAAAGAAACAATCTGAGAGGCCTGCGAGGTTTAAAATACAGAAACAACCAAGTAGAGAGTAAAAAAACCAAAAAGAATTAGCTGGGGCCACTAGTGGTGGGTTGACTACTTGGGGTGTGCCCAGGAGTGCTACCTCATAAAGCAAAAAGTCAGCAAAAAAATACTACACGTGTGATCCCAGTGCACTACATCACATGCGGGGTTAGGGAACCTCACCAGCGTGCCTAACCCAACCACCAGGAGCGCCCAGCCTCACTAAAACAGAAACAAATTATACCGAACCAGTGGAAGACACCAAAACCAAAAAAAGAAACCTGCATAGAGAAGGAAGTTTAACAGAAGTAAATTGTAACTAAACTCCTTAAGTTAACAAAAAAGAAAATTAAGGTCATTCAAAACCAAATACATGTAAGTATTACCCAAAACACCACGCAAAACTAGAGCAAAAGAGCAAAGCAGCAGGTTTAACCACTCTTAGCAGGAAGTAAAAAGAAAAACCAGTTCAGCTGACCATTTCACAGCCGAGCCCTCAATTAAAACATGTGGCAGAAAGGCACCAGCAGCAGCAAAGACTAAGTGTGGCCAGGTGGATTAAATAGGCTGCCTAACAATGGGGTACACAAACATGACAAGTGTGAACGCACCTTGAGCCAGTGAGGCATACATGATTTGCAGGGAAAAGGCTGTGAAATAAATCACATCAAACTAAAATCCTGCATTTGACTTGAAACGAAAAGCATGGATTGCTTGCGCCCCCTGGTGACTCATCACAAGAGCACCTCCGTGTGTCTGGCCCAGCTGTAGACCAGGTTGGACTGGAATTTTCTGTCTTCTGTTGTAAGTGATTGTATTTCTCTTCTTGTCTGTTCAGTCTGCTGAAGCCCTTGTTAAAAAAAAAAAAAAAAAAAAGATTTGGTTGTACATATTGCTTTACATCCTTATTGTAAATAAAGATGTTTAACAAAGGTGACAAGTAGCCGACTAGTGGTGTCTTTTACCCCATACGCTTCAGTTCACATGTCCAGGTTCCACCACTTGAAGTCAAAGGGTTCCCTGCGCACATTGGAGCCGCAGTGCACCTCTCCCTCCAGTCGGTGGTAGGAGGCAAAGTCGTCGATGAAGGTGCAGCTGAGGCCCAGGCCCTTCATCAGGGAGCTCATCTCTGCCTCCAGGGCGCAGCGGCCGTTCACCTTTGGGCCAAACGGCTTGGGAATGCCGAGGTTTTTTCCCAGGACGATCAAGTTCACCTGGAAATGTAAGGGATCTGAAACATCATCGTCTTATGGAAATTAAACACTTGTCTTGGTGTTGGATATTGCGTGTTTAGTCTTCAGTATCTTCAGTGGGACGTCGGAACCAAACAATGGCCGACCATGCGCTGCTGTTTTTAAGAACCTTCAAGAGCGTGAAAAGTACTAAAATATAAAATATTAAGAAAATGCAGTCAAATGCCTTGATTCAAATTCCTACTTTGGATGTGTATTATATGTTAGCTAATATAAAGTCACTTAAATCGAAAGCAGTTTGATTATGAAACCCAACCCAGGGAGCCATTTCAAGTCAATTCACTCAACATTTTCCAGCAAGAGGACACGACGACAAGATGTGTAGTTGCAGGTTTTGCAAGTACAGTACAGTGAGTTCCAAATGTGTTTACGAATTGTGAGAAGCAGACAATGTATACAAGGAAAATTAGGCATTTTTAGGGCTTTTTATGGGTACTGCACACGGGAGGGTACCAGCTACCGCAGTCTGGTCAAACATCTGTAGCAAGCTTTTGCATATGTTGAAGGACGCCATCCTTCTGAGGAAGTACAGATGGCTCAGCCCTTTTCCTGCACACTGCACCGTCAGTGTAGTACAGGAGAAAGCACACTTGCCTGCAGAGCTACCATGCTACTGGGACCTACTGTGTCTGGGATGGGCTGCTCATAACTGTGAAAAAACAGAGGACGCCACTTCCTGAATGAGCCTGTTGCTTTTTGGCAATTTTCTCACTTTTGGTGTACAGTGGTGTGAAAAACTATTGTCCCCTTCCTAATTTCTTTTTTTTTTTGTCCATCCTAAATGTTTCAGATCATCAAGCTAATTTAAATATTAGTCAATGACAACACAATTAAAAACAAAATGCAGTTTTTAAATTTACCATTTATTATTCAAAATGTAATTTTGATGCTCTGTATGTCCTTGATATTTGGTGTATTGACAATAAACTGATTAACCCCCTTGTAAAAGCATAACTGAACTGAGATTAATTGAGATCTATTAGTCTGGAAAAGGTTATAAAACCATTTTTTAAAGCTTTATGACTCCAGCAAACCACAGTGAGAGCCATTGCCCAGAAATGACGAAAACATGGATCGGTTGTGAACCTTCCTAAGAGTGGCCCGCCAACCAAACTTACCCCAAACGCGCAGCGATGACTGACCCAAAAAGTTACAAATGACCCCGCAACGACATCTAAAAAACTGCAGACCTCACTTGCCTCAGTTAAGATTAGTGTTCATGACTCCATCATAAGAAAATCACTGGGCAAAAACGTCCTGCATGGCAGAGTTCCAAAATGAAACCGCTGCTGAACAAAAAAACCCATTAGGGCTAGTCTCAATTTTGTGACAATCTCCAAGACGTTTAGAAAATACTTTGTTGCCTGACGAGACAAAAGTTGAACTTTTTGGAAGGAGTAAAAGTAACACTGCATTTCAGAAAAAGAACATCATACCAAGAGTAAAATGTGGCGGTCCTGTAAAACTTGGTGGTACTGTGATGGTATGGGCAAATTTTTCTACCTCAGGAACTGGAAGACTTGGTGTGATAAATGGAACCATGAAATCTGCTGTCTACCAACAAATGTCCAGCCATTTGCTTGTGACCTCAAGTTGATACTGTAGCAACGTAGGTTCTGCAGCAGAACAAAGATCCAAAACACACCAGCAGGTCCACCTCTGAACGGCTGAAGAAAAATCAAAATGAAGACTTTGGAGTGGCCAAGTCAAAATCCTGACATGGATCCTACTGCGATGCTCTGGCATGACCTTAAAAAGGCGACACATGCTGGAAAAACCTCCAGTGTGGCTGAATTACAACAATTCTGCAAAGATGAGATGGCCAAACTTCTTCCACGGCGCTATAAAAGACTCACTAGCAGTTAATGCAAACACTTGATTGCAGTTATTGCTGCGATGGGTGGCACAACAAATTACTGGGTTTAGGGGGCAATCACTTTTTCAAGCAGGGCCATGTAGGTTTGGATTTTTTTCCCCTTAATAATGAAAAGTTTCATTACTAAATCCACACTGATTGCTGTACAGAATGCAGAACTCGGCGTTACACCCCACAGTGGCAACAGTCAAGCAGCCATTGCTCGCCCATGTAAGCGTGACAGTCAGAAGGCTAAGCACATAACTCCAAAAATAATTGCATTCGTAGAACTAGTTGACCAGTCATTCTCAGTGGTGAAAGCTACCGGGTTCCCATCGGGTTCTGCTGATTGCTCTGTACATGGAGCCCCTCTACTGCGACTGTATATGGAAGCCCAGTTGGAGCTCCATCAGACTGTGCTCTCACATCAACAGTCTCCTTTAAGAAGACGTCTAATCCTGTATAAGTTTCACAAGTGATACATTTTCAATCAGGTATAGGAATGAGCAGCATAAAACCCTGAGCGGAGCACCCTTATTAACAAATGTACAGCGAGTATAACATACATGCCTTTCACACCAACAGTTCAGTAGTGCAAACAAACATTATAAAGCGAAGGCAGAGATAAATACATTTGCTGGACCTGATAATACTTCAAATGCATCTACTGCCATGTTGTGGAATTACTATTAACTACATTGGGAGGTTGCTTCCGGCCACAGCTGTTAATGTCAATGCTTTTCACACGGGACAAAACAGACACCGATACTTATTTGCTTTTGAAGGCTATCCAGCAAATATAGGAGACTCAGTAGTTAATTGAATAAAAGTGTTAATTGGAGCATTTACAGTGACATTAGTTATTATCATTATAAAAACAAGGCTTCGCCTCTAATAAACATACCAACATACCATGTCGGGGTAAAATGCCACAGCTCTGTATTCATTTTTTTTGTCCTTCTCTAGCTTAAAGAGGATGGGCAGGTCGATGATGTCGGAGTCATCAAGGCCCAGCTCTCGCTTCAGTACATCTCGATTCCAATCGATGCAGCCCTAGAAGGCACACATCATAAATCATCATACATCGAAGCACGTTCTAAAGAATAGATGTGTCACGAAACACTCGATGAGGTGATACACGAGATTGGGCCTACGAGAACAAGACGAGACGAGATGAGATGAGATAGCAACATTACTTTTAAAAAAACAATGAAAAAATATAAAAAACACCTGATAATGTATTGCAATCTACTAATTTCATTTCTACTGTGTTACAATCTTCTGCATGGTGTGGGTATGCTAACGGCCCTGCTTCCACCCACTAACACAAACAGACTGTGTTGACTGACCAAAGGTCTCTGTCCATTCATGCCGTTGTGCTGAAATCAGTGCACAGAGTGAACCCTCTTCCTGCCTGGTTGTATGTTGTACATGTATTGTGTGATTAATTAATTTATTATTTTCCCAGCCTTTGTGTCCATGCGAGGGTTTTGGAGCAAGAAACCCACACCTGTAAGCTGACCCCTTTACACGTTCAGTATAGTTTATAGTATTTTTGGACTAATGAGTGGACTCACCTGAAAATAGTTGTTCTGAGCTTGGAAGCCTGCGTCTTCGAGTATGTCGTCCACTGTGATTGGTTCTATGTCTCTGCGACCTTTAAGGAAGTATCCCTCAGATAAGTGTTCAGAAGTATATGATGAAGAAATAATCGACTATAGACCTACCCTCAAAAAGTTTGGCCTGGCCGTGACCATTGTTCTTCAAGACTCTGAAGAGCTTGTAGCATGCGTCTGGGCTGGCCAGCAACAGACGAAAACCCTACCAAGGAAACAATGTACAGAAGATGGCATGCTGTGAGGGTTTGCACCGTGGTACCAGTATTGTCAGAAACAGCTTCCTAAAGCTTCTAAAGGTTTGCGTATATACTGAAAATGTGATATTATTTGGTTTTTACTGTCTTTCTTTTTACACCCGTGTGACATCTAATAATATTTAAAAAATAAGACAAGAATGTGCTATTTAGTTAAGACTGGGATTATCATTGTTTTTACCTGTTAATATCGCAGTAATTAACTTATTTATACACTTGTAAGACAGTAAATAATGTTAAAATGCTCCTTAAAGCATTTCCTGTACAGTTAATAAATGTTAAACTGGAGGTGGAAAACATCTGATGTTAAAATTCATATAAAAGTACAGTAGAACCTCAAGTTATGAAATGAATTCATTCCAGAGGGGCTTTCCTGTCTTGGAAATTTTGTATTATAAGACAAGATTTGCTATATAAATGGCGTAATTCGATCCAGCCCTATCGAAAACAGTTGTATAAGTGTAAATATTGTATCCACCTGAAAGAAATATGATCATTAATGACAACATAATAATTTACATGTGAATGAATGTTAAAAACAATGAGAAAATAATCAAAGCAATGAAAAAAATAAATAAATGTTGTTAGGAAATATGACACTTTACCTTTCAGGTCCAGCGAGGTGAGTTTGATGGCGGGGGAGGAGGGGAGAACGGAGTTTTGACAGAAATCATACGTAAGATTCCGTACTGTAACTTCATTTAAATTAATACAGGAGATTACATACTAAACTTAACACTATGATTTTTTATTTTAATTTTTAACAATGGACGGGGGCTTTTTCAGTACGCCGTGATTGGCCATTGTTAGGAGGAGAGGATGATGGGAGATAACCGAGATACTCCATTACTTCCATTACTTTGGTGCATTACTGCCCCAGGGCAGGGTAGCTTGTATAGCGGTGCAGTGCATTCAACATTTTGGGTAGTACTTTCCATTTTCATTTTTGAATTTTAAATATTTTTTCGTTAAATGGGACGAAAATATCTTCAAAGCCCAATTCGTTTTATGAATTTTTTCGTATAGTAAGGTTTCTGTAAGTCGAGGTTTCACCGTACATTTAAGTGTCATCTGCATAGGAGTGTAGCAAGAAGCACATCTATTGGTTTAACGATGCTAATTTTTTACCTTCCTGTCAGGCGCAGGAACAAAAGTCATGAATTCATCCACGTGGCCGACATGCAGCCAGTCTGAAAACAAAGCAATGGGCTGCTGAACCTTCTGTGCCCACAGAAAGTCCTGAACCACTTTGGTCATGTTCCGTCCTTTGGTCGCCCTTAAACAAACACAAATATGTCCGTCAGTCGGCTGCAGACGTGGGAGCTGTAAGTTTGATCATTACATCATCATGTGATATTACATCATGTGACTGTAATGAAGGCATGCTAGAATTGCTAATATCGGTGTCCTCCCATCCCACCCCTTAATGTTTATATGTAAAAAGTGGATAAAGTGCCCAATAGCGCTTCTTGTAGCTACTCACAGTTCGTTACCATTAAAGCTACAGACACCCAGCATCAAGGCAACAGTTTGGCCATCAGACAGTCATTGCATTATATTGGGACTTCTCCGACTTATTAAAAATTGTTGAAAAATATTAAAATATGGGACCTTTGAACAAAAAAAAAAACTGACTCACGTAGGAAATGCTACCCCGATGATGATTCTTCCAAGCGGGTAGTTTTTTCCATTCACAGTCACAGGAGGACTGACCTCCAGGTTGCCGAATGAGTCCAGACTGCTCACATCTTTTCTAAGCGCCTCTTTTTTCACATAGCCAAAGTCAGGACCCTGAAGACATCAATGACATACATATTTAATGTCACTGTGGACACTAAGGCTGAATGCCAACTCTACCCGTTACCCCATACCCGAGCCCTTACCCCCTTGGTTTTGCATGTTTACAAGAATCAACTGGTGTCCCAATAAGGGGTAAGTGTTAAGGGGTGTACAGCTCTAAAAACCAAGAGTGGTCGGGGACTAGACTTGAAATGTAGGGATAGGCAAATTTTACTCGGATTCCACACTCCAGCTAAAAGGACAGCAGAGCAGAAACAGAAAGAGGTATAGAAATGACTAAGTACTTCAATATAGTTGTTCATTTTCACCGTAAAATGTCATGCTTTATTATATGGTCTATCATTTGTTACTCCACATAAATATTGGGAATGTTTTGAATTGTCGGTTATCGCCAGTTGTAACACTAACCACTCATGTAACGCAGCACATTGTAGTAAAGTCTCCTTGCTGTGAATTATGGCCACCCTATTCCTACTGTATGCTTACTGTGTTCACCAAACAGTATGGATGGTCAGGAAGTGAGCTAAAAAAAAAGATGTAAACAACAGCGTCATATGTGGACAGCACACCATCAATGTTTCTACAGTTTTTGGAATATAACATTGTCCATTTTATATGCATATTTGATACATTTTTAATTTCTATAAATGTTGTTACAGCGCTGGTTGGAAGCTGTTATATATTAGAGTTGTTTGGCAATAAATATCACAGTTTGTAGAAAGATGTGCCTTTTATGTAAAACAAAATTCTCATGTTGGCTATATAAATTTAAATAATGTAGAAATATTGTAGAAATGTATGCACTTTACTTTATGGTAGGAAACAATTATCATGAACAATTTAAAGATCTCATCTGCCTATGTCACAGCCAGAAAGCGGTGAAGGGTGAAGGTTGTCCCAAAGATGTCCCATTTTTTTGTGGCTTGTCCCCTTTGGACCCCATTACGTCATGACCCTGATATCACCCTGATACCTAATTAAACATGAGTGACGTTACTATGAAAATCCATAATTATGCTTAATCACCTACATTTATATGCTTTTATATGCTTCTATTGGTCTGCCGTCCTTTCATCTAAAGTATGGCTGGTATTCGAGTAAACTCTGCCTACACCAACGTTTCAATCTGGTCCCCGACCACAGCTGGTTTCTAGCGCTGTCCACCCCTTAGCACTTAACCCTCCCCTTTGATTTAAGAAGAAATGGGACACCGCTTGATTCTTGTGAACGATCAAAACCAAGGAATAATAGCTAAGATAAGGGCTACGAGGTAGAGTTGTGATTCAGCCGAAAAACCGATGGAAACAATATTTAGAGGTGCTCACCAGTAGCTCTTTGTACGGAAAGTCCAAAAGTTGTCCATCTCGGGGTGAATCCAGGACAACGGGAAAGCGGTGATGTGGAGCGTCAATGTAACCAAACTCCAACTCATCCTGACAAAATATATAGTTCTTACTGTACATTTTGGAGTGACAGGATAGTTTGAAAATTCTCTTTTTTAGTTGCTGTTCTTTCAGCTCTCGAAGCTTTTTGGACTTTTTGGACAATCCTGTCAACCCTCCGTATCGTTTTTCTGCTGTGAGGTGCACATGACTTTTGGAAATTGGAAGGTTATTTTTAAACAAAGTTGAAAAAAAAACACATTAGTTAAACACTTACTTGTATCCAGCGGTCTCCTCTGTTCTTGTGCTCAGGACAGATGTTAAGTTTGTAACCACTCTTGGCAACAAGACTCCTCATTCCTAAGAGGAATGAGGAGTTATCTGGGGTCCTGAAAAGGAGAGCATTCATGAGACAATGTATGGCGTTATAAAATGTCTAACAGTTAAAAAGCTTTCAGGGTAAACCGTAGACAATTAGGTTGATAAATGATAAAACATGGACGGTACTCTTTGTACCTGCAGACAAACACTTCGACAGGCCTCAAGGTGTTGGGCGTCATGATCCAAGGCGCCACTCGGAACACCACAGTGTCTGTGAAAATGGGTGTCTCAGGGAGATCCTATCAACAGACGGATATTGTGCTTTAATAATAATAATATACTAATCAAATAATAATAATACTAATAATGATGATAATGTTTAGTGATAATGATGGTGGCCATACCGGTCAACCCTCCCATTTTCCCTGGGAAACTCCCATATTTTGCCCGTCATTCCCATCACTTCCATCACATAATTGAAAAAAGCCACAGCAACCAGTAATTGTGTTTGTATTTTCCCCTGTATGCAGCAACGATTTAAAAATAAATATAGATATTTAGGTGACAAAGACATGGTCAGAAACGAAAGAAAAAAAAAGTACACGCTAACTGCTAACTTAACGTCTGTGCTGTTACTATATTAATGCAAACCAGCACTGCACACAACTCAAACACTACAAGAGGGGTGTCCTGGCTGGTCCACCAAGAGTCAATCTGCTCAACTGCTACACACAGAGGCAGTCTTACTCTGCTAATGGGCTCCAGCAAGCTGAAGCTGATGCTGATGAGCCCGTCAAAGTCTTTGTCGGGAAACTTCAGACCCTCCACGTAAAAGATCATCTCGGCTGCACCCCCCAAGTAAGGCACCTCCCTGGACAAGACGTTGCTGCTCAGCACTTTGGCAAAGTCCTTCTCCGCACCAGCTAAATAAGCAAGAAGAAGGTACATGTATCTTTTCAAGTCTTCTGACGGAAAAAAGGGCACACGAGTGGACATTTGCTCACATAGGAATTTGTTAGTAGAGCGAGGATTGCGTCTGTACACCCTGACAGCCTCTGCGTGGCCCTGACATATGTGCATGGTGAGCTTGTAGCCCTCTGGAAGCCTGGCAGGGCCGCGCGTCCGCAGCACCATCATGGACATGTCCTTGGGGTCTGAAAGCGTGCAAAAAAGCCAATGCAAACGTGTTTGTGGAGTTCTGGATTAAGATGCACATTGAGGAAGATGGGGCAGTGACGATCTATGTCCAGCACATGGAGCTATGGTGAAAAAATGTGTGGAAGCCAACTGCCAACTACAGGACTGGAACCAAATGCATTTCAATGTCATGTTGAAGATTGTTTCAGATTCTGGACGTGGTTCTTCTCTACCTGAGATATAGTCCAACTCATTGTCCGGTTTGTGGCTAAAGCGCCGCTCTGAGTCACAGTTCACCAATAAGATGGCTCCATGCCCATCAGGACCCCACTTCCAGGACCCCTAAGACATGTGGAACAAAAACACTCAGGGGGATGCACAAATCTACATTACAAATCTCCTGACTTGCTGTCATGCTGGACTTTAGCATAGCAACTTTTAGCATGTTAGCACTTCAATCCTGTGAGCCTTTCAAAACCATGGCATAGAAAAACCCTTATGGGTCTGCCTAAGCCTTTCCTGCTGTCTTCTTTACTCCCTTAGTTGGACTTAGCATCTTAGCATTGTGTCCGTTCACATTTGAAGTGGTGTCTGACGTCGTTCTACCTTTCTGTGCTCAAGATGCAATCTTGCTACACTATACCGTATGTTCATATGCAAACTGTTTCTGCTCCGCTCTTGCACACCTGCCACTAGTTTGTGTGTGTGTGTTTAGTTCCGCCATCTTTCCTTTGTTGCAGCAACGCGCGCATGTGCATGAATGTCAATCTCTAGTGACATCTTTGTGTGTGTCGTGGCTTCATGCTTCTGCCTTTTTCCTGCTCTGCCATCTTAATCATTCAAAGACTTTTCACGACACCGCATCTTGAGGTCATCGCCACACTGACACGTGACGGTCGGACAGGCTTTGTGCGTCCCGTACGCAACGTTCTAACGTGTGATATGTTCGTATTCCTTTTGAAAAGATACCTGACTACATGCAATGCAAAATTTGTGTTGGTTTGCCATTTTATCCATTCTTATTTGAGCCTTTGAGCATTTTGTTCTCAAGTTTCTATGTTTGTACACTGACTGTTAGCATGGTAGCATACCTTATAGGAATATACAGTATATTATTATACAGTATACTATAATTATTATTACATATATAATAACTATTACATACTTATATATGCCATTTATATAAATCAATAAGCACATATATTAAATTAGCTATTAAAATCCATCCATCCATTTTCTTCCGCTTATCCGAGGTCGGGTTGCGGGGGCAGCAACCTAAACTGGGAAGCCCAGCCTTCCATCTCCCCGGCCACTTCGTCCAGTTCTTCCCAGCAGATGCCGAGGCGTTCCCAGGCCAGCTGTGAGACATAGTCTCTCCAACGTGTTCTAGGTCTTCCCCGAGGTCTCCTACCGGTTGGACGTGCCCTGAACACCTCCCCAGGGAGGCGTTCGGGAGGGATCCTAACCAGATGCCCGAGCCACCTCATCTGGCTCCTCTCAATACGGAGGAGCAGTGGTTCTACTCCGAGTCTCTCCCGGATGACAGTGCTTCTCACCTTATCTGTAAGGGAGAGCCCAGCCACCCTGCAAAGAAAACTCATTTCGGCCGCTTGTACCCCCAATCTTGTCCTTTCGGTCACTGCCCATGACCGTAAATGAGCGTAGGAACGTAGATCGACTGGTAAACTGAAAGCTTTGCCTTTCGGCTTAGCTCCCTCTTCACCACAACGAACCGATGCAGAGTCCGCATCACTCCAGACGCTGCACCACTCTGTCTGTCGATCTTGCGTTCCATTCTTCCCTCACTCGTGAAGAAGACCCCGAGGTACTTAAACTCCTCCACTTGAGCCAGGACCTCATCCCCGACCCGTAGATGGCACTCCACCTTTTTTCAGGCGAGAACCATGGACTCGGGCTTGAAGGTGCTCATTCTCATCCCAGGCGCCTCACACTCAGCAGCAAACCGATCCAGTGAGAGTTGAGGGTCACTGCTCTATGCATCCAGCAGGACCACGTCATTTGCAAAAGGCAGAGACTGAATTCTGCAGCCACCAAACCAAAACCCCTCAACGCCCTAGGTGCGCCTAGAATTCTGTCCATGAAAGTAGTGAACAGAATCGGTGACAAAGGGCAGCCCTGGTGGAGTCCAAGCCTCACTGGTAACGGGTCCGACTTATTTACGGCAATGCGAACCAAACTCTGACATTGTTCAAACAGGGAACAAACCGCCTGAATTAGGTGGTCCCATACCCCATATTCCCGGAGAACTCCCCACAGTATTCCCCGAGGAACACGGTTGAATGCCTTCTCCAAGTCCTCAAAACACATGTAGACTCATTTGGTAAACTCTCATGCACCCTCAAGGACCCTGCCGAGAGTACAGAGCTGGTCTACATTTCCACGACCAGGACGAAAACCACACTGCGCCTCCTGAATCCGAGATTTGACTAGCCGACAGATCCTCCTCTCCAGAACTTCTAAATAGAGACTTTACTGAGAAGGCTGAGGAGTGTGATCTCACAATAGTTAGAACACACCCTCCAGTTCCCCTTCTTGAAAAGCGGGACCAGTCCAGGGGCACCAATCCCAATGTCCACGCGATGCTGCAGAGTCGTGTCAACCAAGACACTTTCATAGCATCCAGGGCCTTAAGGAACTCCGGGCAGATCTCCTCCACCCTCGGGACCTTGCCACCAAGGAGCTTTTTGACTACCTCGATAACCTCAGCCTCAGAGTAAATAGGAGAACCCCATCTCAGAGTCCCCAGGCACTGCTTCCTTATCGGAAGACGTGTCAGTGGGATTGAGGAGGTCTTCAAAGTATTCCCTCCACCGGTCCACAACATCTCGAATCGGGGTCACCAGCGCACCATTCCCACCATACACGATGTTGACTGGGCACTGCTTCCCCCTCCTGAGACGGAGTATGGTGGTCCAGAATCTCTTTGAAGCCATCCGGAAATCAGTTTTCATGGCCTCTCTGAACTCCTCCCATGTCCGTGTTTTTGCCTCAGTGACCGCCAGAGCCGCAGGCTGCTTGGCCTGCCGATACCTGTCAGCTGCTTCCGGAGTCCCATGGGCCAAAAAGGCCCGATAGGATTTCATTTTTCAGCTTGATGGCATCCCTCACCACTGGTGTCCACCAACAGGTTTTGGGATTACCGCCACGACAGGCACCGACCACTTTACGACCACAGCTCCGATCAGCCGCATCGACAATCGAGGCACTTGGACATGGCCCACTTGGACTCAATGTCTGCTGCCTTCCTCGGAACATGGTCAAAGCTGTCCCGGAGGTGGGAGTTGAAGCTCCTTCTGACAGGGGACTCTGCCAAACGTTCCCAGCAGACCCTCACTATGCATTTGGGTATGCCAGGTCTGACCGGTATCCTCCCCCACCATCGGAACCAACTCACCACCATGTGGTGATCGGTTGACAGCTCCGCCCCACTCTTCACCCGAGTGTCCAAGACATGTGGTCTCAAGTCTGACGACACAACCACAAAGTCAATCACCCAACTGCGGTGTCTTGGTGCCAAGTGCACATGTGGACACCCTTACGCTTTAACATGGTGTTCGTTATAGAAAATCCATGATGAGCACAGAAGTCCAATAACAAAACACCGCTCGGGTTAAGATCAGGTGGGCCGTTCCTCCCAATCATACCTCTCCAAGTCTCACTGTCGCTGCCAACATGAGCCTTGAAGGTACCCAGCAGAACAAGGGAATCCCCGAGGGAGCACTCTCCAGTACTTCCTCTAAGGACTCCAAAAAGGGCGGGTAAACGGAACTGCTGTTTGGCGCATAAGCACAAACAACAGTCAGGACCCGTCCCCCCACCCGAGGGCAAAGGGAAACTACCCTCTCACTGGGTTAAACTCCAACATACAGGCTTAGAGCCAGGGGGCAACAAGAATTGCCACCCCTGCCTCTCACCTCTCACTGCTGGCAACACCAGAGTGGAATGAAGTCCAGCCCCTCTCGAGAGGACTGGTTCCAGAGCCCTTGCTCTGCGTTGAGGTGAGTCCGACTATCTAGCTGGAATTTCTCCACCTCCCGCACCAGCTCAGGTTCCTTCCTCGCCAGAGAAGTGACATTCCACGTACCGACTACTGGCTTCTGTAGGCAAGGATCGGAACGCCAAGGCCTCCGCCTTCGACCACCACCCAGTTCACTTTGCACCCGACCCCTTTGGCCCCTCCTACAAGTGGTGAGCTCATGGGTGCAGGGCCAGCTAGGAGGGGCCGTCTGGGACATTATTCTGAATTACCATACACACACACACTAGTAAAACGCTCCCATACACACTACTGAAATGTTATGCTCTCACACACACTAGTGAAATGAAATTCTCTCACACACACTACAAAGATTTCAGTGTAACAGGAAGGCAGCTCAAAAGAGTAGGTGTTCTGGAGCTTTCTGAGGAGCCACATGCTGTCTACATGGTGGATAATCACTGGAGTGAGGAATGTATTTATAAAGTGATGGTGCTTAACATGAAACTTCATCTTCGTCTTCATCTGTTCCTCTTTGTTTTTTTTTTAATAGTGCAATTTTTATTTTATGATGAAAAATGGAATGAAGAGGATATAAGAGTTTTTTTGACAAGTGCTTTGCGGTGTATTGAATCGCTTCAGAGAAATGAGCCCAATTTGGACCAGGAAAGGCTTTATAGAATGCTTGACGACCATACAAGAACTTTATCTGCTCTTCATGCTGCTGTGACCAGGTATGATCCTTGGAATAGAGATGTCAGTCGCCTACTGGGATCACTGCACAGGTGTTTTTGCAATTTTCTTCATGAACACGAGGCCAGACAGAGGTCTCCTGATGCAAATATATTGTTACCCCCAACAACCTTCATTGGTCACCCTGGCCGTCCTAGAGACACCAAAACCAGTGAACAGATTTTTCACTGTGTGTTCATTGGCACGACATGGCAGAGAATTCCATCTTGCTTTGGAATAAGTAGAAGAACTCTGCATAGGCACAGAGTACTACTGGGAATTGAACCATGAAGATATGCAGTCATGTCAAATCAAGAACTTACAGAATACACCAAATGCAGGGGAAAATAATGTCTTTGGAAGCCTGAGATCACGCCACTTAAGGATCCGGGTCCGATTGGCGGGTCAGAGACAGCTTGTATCGAGTGGATCCCATTGGGATATAATTTATTTTCTATGTAACTATGAAAAGAAAAGACTTAAAAATATTTAGGTCAGATGAAGTTAAGTTTGAACTCACCTTATTGGGATTGTTTTTCTCCACAACACCATCCCGGTCTGCGTCCACATCGAGAGAGATTTCTACAGTATGTGACAGAGAGGTTTCATGTTTTTGAGTTTGTTAAAATGTGTGAACAAATACGCTCTTCTTAAATATGTATTTGTTTACTTGTGTTTTAACATACCAAGTGCTGTCAGGTGCAGGACTGCTACGCCCAAAGTGTCTTTATCCTGGCCATAGTATCTGACAGATAGCTTGCAAAAAAAATGTAACTGATGTTAATACACGCTCAACTAAGTAACTATTAATTGAAATAGTCCACGTACTTCAAGCTGATGTTTACAATGAACCTGACTTGTGTCCTTTTTTTACCTTGCTGTCATTTTCATGCTGACTGGCACTAGTCGTGGAGATGAGCAGCACCGACTTCTCGTTTAGGGGAATGGGGGACTTGGCGGTCTCCTTGGGAGGTGGGATGATGCTGTACTCAACGTTGGGAGTGCATTTCACAGAGAAGAACTCGGAGTTGGGAGGTGCACACCTACAGTATGAGGTCAGGTTAGACCAAAAGGTGACGTTTCTATGAACTGACACTGCATTCGGAAAGGTTCACATCTAGGTAAGAGGGCGATGTTAAGCTTTTTATGCAAAAAAGTGGCATGGTAAGATAACCACTGTGTAAAAAAAACAAAACGAAATAAAACAAAGAAAACCGTCTCACTTTTACATGATGATGGTTTGAAGTCCAATTTTTTTTTGGTTGTACCTCACTTTTGGGGTCTTCTGCACTAAAATTCTGGTTCAACTGTCATATTTATATTTTGATCGTGTTTAACCGGTTTGAGCGGTGGGTCCAAATAGTACGATGTAGCATACTTGTGCGCCACGATAATAAACATGTCATATCATAACAGCTCTATTAACCTAAAATGCAAAGAGGATGAGGCGTTATTATGTAAGCAGCAACTGGAAAGAGATTGTTATTTCAGGAATTTAAATATTATGCTATATAACAGCTCAATCTTTTAAAACGTTTATAAAGTTTAGTGGATAGGTAAAGGTAGATCTCTGGCCAGATTTATCAACGCCATTGAGTATATCGCAGAACACAGCAACAACAGAACCAATGTTGTAATAGCGGTAAGAGCTGAACCAGCATTATTAGCACTTCAAACAATACGGCAGGTGTACCACATGAGATTCACAACAACAGCTGAGTAGCACAACCGACATTTTAAAACACATGCATCGGTGGACAAAGCTTCTGAATGCTGGCCACTCAATGATACTTACCATTAATGGAACTACTGCTATCTTGTGAAGTTAAAAAAAACTTACATCAGTAGGTTGACTCCTGCCACAGCTGTAAATGCCAATGTTTGTAGACAAGGCACTATTTAAAGACCTTGGTGGTTATGCAGTAGGTTAATTGAATAGAGGCTTTTACTGGGCCATTTACAGTATTGTTAAACAGACACAACTGTAGCATAATTACAGTCAATTACAATTTTTTAATCAACTTTATTTATTGGAAGATTCGTCACATAGAGCTATACAACAACACAGACCAAACTGCTTCCACTGTTGAGGTTTTCCCCGTTTTTACCCTATTCGCTTAATAACCCCAGCCAGGATTTAACCCGTCGAGTAACTGAACTCTCGACGCACACACAGATGCAACCCGAATCAACCGAACAACAAAATAATTAAAATTAGGGAAAAAAAACACCCCCATTTACACATATGTATATAAATGTACACACATATACATGCCTATGCATACACACATATAGACATGAAGGTTATGCATACATACATCCATATACACACCCATAAATAAACAAACGGGGGGGACATAATTTAATTACTAAAAGTAAACTACATAAATAAATTCCAATAATAAGGAATAAGTACATGTATTTATAGATACATGAGTAAAGTAAAGTAAAGGGGGGGCTCAGTCATCACAGCCAGGCAGAAAGGTCAATGAATCAATATGGTTTAAGAGAGGTCTCCACATCTTCTCGAAGGTCACCTTGGACCCATTGAGGGAACTTCTAAGCTTTTCGAGTTTGATAGAAAGTAACACCTCCCTCATCCACAAGCCGTGTGAAGGAGGCTGGGGCGCCTTCCACTTAAAAAGGATTAAACGTCTGGCCAACAAGGTGGTAAAGGCTAAGACCATCCGCATGGTTTTCGATGCAGTTGGCAGCAAGGGGGCGCCAAACAAAGCCACAAAAGGTTCAAGTGAGATATCAGTGCGATATGCTTTATTAAGAGTATTGAAAATTTCTGACCAGAATGTGGTAAGCTTGGGACAAAACCAGAACATGGGGGCATGGTTGGCCGGAGATTGATTGCATCTATTGCACGCATCGGATGAATTAGGATTGATCCGAGACAGTCTCAAGTTGGACTCAACTTTGCACGGCAGTAGGCCATGACTAGCACAAATGGATGAGGAGTGAACTAACCGCAAGACCGATTGCCAATAATCATCCGGTAAGATGGTTCCTAGTTCAGACTCCCAGGACTCCTTGAGGGTAGATTGTGAGCTATCAGTGGTTATGTTGAGTAAACCATAAATGGTAGACACAAGTCGCTTTTGCTCAGGATCTAGGACCAACAACGAGTCTATTAAAGTTTCTGGAGAGCGACTAGAAAATTTGGGATTTTGGGTGCGAATAAAGTTTCTTACTTGAAAAAAGCGGAATAAACGAGAATTGGGCAGATCAAATTTATCCGAGAGCTCAGAGAAAGACATGAAGGTGTCATGATTGTAAAGATCTTTGAGTTTTTTTATGCCCTTGTTGAACCATGCCTGAAAGGTTGAGTCTGTGCGCGATGGTAGAAACAGGTGATTATTAATAACAGTAGAGAGGTCATAGGTCCTGTGAAGGCCCATGTTCTTCCTTGTTTGTTGCCAAATTTTAATTGTATTTGCTACCACGGGATCCGAGATAGGAGTAGGGAAGGTCAGAGGCAGCTGAGCGCAGACAACGGAGTGAAGAGAGAATTTAGAAGACGCAAGCTCCATTTTCACCCATGAGGGACATGATTCATCTGCCGTGTTGTTAATCCAGTACAAAGGTTTATGAATGTTGCAAGACCAATAATAGTGTAAAAAATTGGGCAATGCCAGGCCGCCTAGAGCTTTGGGGAGTTGTAGCACTGTCCTCCTAATGCGCGGATTTTTTTTCCCTCATATGAATGAGCTTATTAATTGATTGAGCAGTTTAAAGAAGGACTTCCTAATGAGTACCGGGATATGAGAAAAAAGATATAGAAATTTGGGTAAGACCACCATCTTAACTAGGTTCACCCAACCCACTAGAGATAATGGAAGACTGGACCACCTCTCAAAGTCAGCTTTGCATTTACAGAGTCTACTTTAAGGCAGCATTTTTGATACAGGTCTGGTATTGGTGCAGGTGTTGAGCTGTAGTTAAGCTATGATTATTTATGCAATGTACAAAGATAACACAGTAAAGAATAAACAAGAAGGTTCATCCAGAGTCACAGTTGCAAAACCTGATTCAATTTGCTGTGGTACCTTCAAGGCCTCAGCATTCTTTTGTTTGCACAACGGTTCCAAACGTTATAACACTGTTTCCCCACACGCTTTTGTCTGATGTAGCAATATTATGGTGGGAGATTCCCCCACGCTTTCAACTAGTCGTGGCCTGCCTTGCTGTTAACATCCTTGCAATGCATGATTGAGTGTGGACATGCAGGCCTGGGGGGCAGATATTCGAACATGATATCACTGTGAATGCCATCTGAGTAAGTGCACGAGTGGACCTGCATGGCGCCTCCCACGCCGTGCCTACTTAGTAATCCAGTTTTGCTCGGATGTGCTGTGTTGGCTGACATTTGGCACAACACATGCAATTCAATGGGACAACAGTGGCTGGTGTTTGCACAGCAACAATAGACGGCTTGTTGACTCTCTCTCCTCTCTGGTGATAAAATTAACAAAAAAAAACCCTGCCAGCAGTAACAGCATCTGCAGAACATAATATTGACTTTGTGTGAATGTTAGGATGAGCTAATTCAAAAGCTAACATTAAGTACAGTACATAACTACTTTATACACGACTTTATATAGTGTACTTAATTTAGAGTGACTAGAAACAGTTCCAAGCACAGCATAATATGGTGCAGTTGTACACCACTGCAAACTAAACGCACAAGAATAAACATATACCATAGTACAGTTAAAATATACCTCTCTGACATTGTCAATCAAAAGTGAGGATTGTTATCTTGGTATTGGCCATGCCCAAAACTTTTTCATTGAAAACATTTGAAGTACTTAAAAAGTGTGCATAGAACATAAAGTACTAATTGAAGCAGCATAAACCTACCTGTTCAGTGCCACATGAAGTGAGGAGCCCACCACGCATACAACACTTGCAGTTTTATCATAACTGACTCTGAGAGTCCGCGGGTGAATCATGATGGCCGCTACTGTAGTATGACAGTGTCTCCTCTGCCGGTCCTGACGTAAACTGGACCAGCAGCACACAGTTCAACAAGTGACTAATGTAGGCTACTTGTGCAAGACCTAAGCCCTGGTCTCTGATTGGTCAGTCTAGTCAACACAACACAGTGTCATGTGACAGCCCTCTCTCTCCCTCAGTTTGTCTCTGAGTTATCATTCTTATTGTGCCTTCTATTATTCAAAAATGCATCTAATTGCACAGAAAAAAATTACTTCCTGCTTCCAGATTACCTGCACCTGCAAACTTCACACAGAGATGCCCAACGGACATTGGAACTTCTTAATAAATTATCGTGTCACGATCTGTGACTGTAATATGCATGACAGTCTTGGTTTTGTTCTCTTTTGTACCTTAGTTCCAGTTAGTGTTCTTATTTTAGTAGCACTTCCTAGTTTGTCTGGTTCCCTGCTTTTGTTACTTTGCAGCTCCAACACACCTGCACCTCATTTTGTGTTTGATTATTCAGTTGAGGCTGTGGCCCGGGGTTTGTAGTTGGAGCATTGTCATTCCTTGCCTGTTCTCTCTGCTTAAGTCTTTTTTGTCTGCTGTCACTCTCTGGCAGCAAGCATCTCTTACTTGCATTCTTAGTCCCGCATCTCTGCATCATCGGGGTCGTCACCACAAAGCCAGACAGAAATGTGACATATCGTGTGTTAATCAATTATCATGTGGTCAAAGTCAGCTATGTTACCCTTCCCACTTTCTCATGCACTCTAAATAATTATTGAAGTTTTTGTTTTTGTTTTTTTTGTCTTGTCCAGCATCATAACAGCTGAATGGGAGTCAAGGAAGGTTAGCCAGTCCATGCGTAGGTGGCTGGGTCTGCCGCTGAGTTTAAGCAGCATTGTACTCTTCGGGCATAACACCAAGCTTCAGCTTCCGTTCAGCAGTCTGGCGGAGAAATTCAAAGTCTCCCGAGCCAGAGAAGTCCTGCTCTACAGAGATTCTGCTGACCAAAGGTCTCCTCTGCATGTGTGGAGGTCAGAACAGGCGGCACCCTGAACGAACGGGCAGAGGCAAGGTTGCAACACAGCATCCTGGTGGGCATAGTGGTGTCTGATGTAAGACCCGAAAATAACATTACTCCGGGCACACCACTGATGATGTGTCCAGGTTGCACCACAAAGTATATTTCTTTAAGTGCTCCTGTTGACTCTCCCTGTCCTTTTTCTGTGTGAGGCAGCGCTGCAAGTTGCGATGGAACAGCTTAGTTTGCTCATTTGTTTAAATACTTGGAGATAACAAATTCTGCCGAGTGCAGGTGCAGAGAAGATATAATAATATGCCGGGAATAACAATGGGATTGTAAAAGGCTGGTGGTTTGTGTACTTCAGTACAGTGCTGTATAAGGATGAATTTGAAGTAAAATATATATATATTGCGTTCCCACAACTGTCTCTCACATAATAAAAATGCTACAGTGGGTCATAGCAAATAGCTGAAAGCTGAAACAGAATATAATTTCATCATGACCATCAAAATGTTTTCATTGCGTCTAGAAGCGTGTCTGTCATCTAGCAAGTAATGTATACAGCATACCTGCTCAGGTTTGTCTTCAAGGTGGTCCCCAACACGTACAGGACATTCTGAACGATACCTGTGCCCAGGCGAATTGTGCGTTGATATATTAGTCTGTCACTTTTCTTGTTGTGAAAAGAATTAACGGAATAGGTTTGTTGCAACATGGCTGCCGCTGGTAGTGGTGGTGGTGACTGGTTGTGTGAGGAGCTTGTTTTTTCCAGGTAGTATTTCAAGGTTGTAATTTGAGTCTAGGTGGAGGAGAAACAGCAGAATGGCCTGGAGGCACACATTCAGTTGAACATTTGTACATGTTTCCCAAATAATATTATTTTAATCATCTAGGTGTGGTGAAGCATTTGACAGGTAATTACATTACAGATGATAAATTGTTTTTTAAATAACTATTTCCATTCTAGGCTGTTTATGAGCACTATTTTTTGTTACTTCTAAGTTTGCACAATTATTTGCAAAATGACTCAATCATTTTGAAAAACGTCACGTAGTCAGTAACAGTATCAGTAATTGTGGCCCTGTATTCACTTGGCATCAGAACCATGGCAAAATGTGCAACGTTGTATTATTTTCCAAAGTGTACGACTCCAAGTTTTGTAATCGTAAGAGCCAATCAAATTTATGGAATTGGTTGACAAACACCATGTGAGCCAATAGAATTGCTTTATTTTTGCCCAAAAGAGGCGGGACCTAAAATATCCGATGTCATTAACGCTTTTGTTGTTCTATCGAGACAACACAGATGGAGAATAACTTGCAAGTCTTTTCAAACAACCTCGATGAATAAGTCTGAACTTTTAATCGAGTTATTTCTGATTGGTGTGGAGGTCATCGTGGCAGCGGAGAACGTGCGGCATGTGAGTCGGGTGTCCAGGTTGAAGCAAAAGGAATTCCAAGCACGGCGGTGGAGGACTCTCGCCAATATGTCTTGCTCAAACTGTGTGATAACTTTGCTTAACATCTCCACGGGGAGCCTGAATCCCGTTAGACTGACTTATGTCTGTGTCTGACCGAGCTCACGTTGCGGGAATAGCAGTCGGCGGCGAATTTTCAAACATCGAAGCGTGTTAGCCACGTAGCTACGTAGCCTCCTGCGGGAAGGAGACATTTAAAATGGCGGAAGACTGGCCTCTTCCCTCGGCCTTCGTCTTCTTGCTTCTTCTGAGTGTGAACGGGGCCAACCATTCGTGTCCGACTCCATGCTCTTGCCACAAGGGCCCAGACGATCGCCAAGTCCTAGACTGCAACAAGAAGAAGTTGTCGGTGGCTCCCTTCGATGTTCCAGAGGGCATCAGCCAAGTGTAAGTTGTTAGCCAAGTTAGCATGGACGTGCTAACCAGGATACGTCACACTGACACCGCCTTCGTAAACAACCACAGTCTGCGAACTGCGAAGCGAGTTTAGTGGGTTAGCGAGGTGTGTTGCGTGTAAAAAGCCGGGCTTGCTTGTTTATTTAAAGCCGTTCATTCTAACTCAAGAGAGGTAGAAGGTCAAACACTTTGCTATCATTTAACTTTGAATTGTGTACGTGAGCACTCACTTGCCACAACATTTGGTACAGCTTCTCCAGCTAGTAAGATCACGTGCTATACTGTATTTCAAACTCATACGTTTTCCTAAATATAATCATTGCAATTGCAATACAAATTCCAGAACACATTAACATATAATGTTTATAATATTTCAGCACAATGAACCACAATGATCTGACAGCTCTTCCCTTGCTTGGGGACACCTACAACATCACATCACTGTCATTGTAAGTATTACATCACCTGTTCTGTTTCCTTGCTTTATATGTTACTATTTCAGCATCGTCAAATGACCTGAGATAGATAGTTTGGATTTTTGACATGAAGTTGTATGACATCCCCACCTGCAGCGTAGTGCATCAAAAGTGACTATCCCCCCAATTCGTTCCGTGAGCCGCATTCTGGTCAGTTTTTGGTGTTGAGGAAAGTCGTTCTGGCTAGTTGATGGGGTCACCTTAGTAAAGTGTTTTACTCTTTTACTCAAAAAAATGTGCCTTTTTAAAAGAGTATATTTGCATTACAAAACAGTTTTCCACAGAAAGTCATACCTTACAGTCGATCAGTTATTTCCTCTCCATTCATATCATTGCGCGCTGCCACTTGCATGTGTTCCACAGTGTTTACATGCGTGCACAAACAACGCAAGATAATTAAACTGAGAGCTAGGCTAGAGTGCTATTGTCCCCAAAAAAATCTACAAAAATAATGTCGACTAATGCAAAATTATTTGGGCTGTGACAACAGAATCGCCCTCAATATTTAATTGTTTTTCTCTGCCGGACATTGCAATTAGACAAATTTGGCTTCCTGCAATATTTGCTATAAAGGGGTAACCAAAGTGGCCAGGATGAAACGGCTTCATGTGTGTAGTGCACACTTTTAAGCATGAAGCATTACACACACAAGACAGGAACAATCATGTTTTGAAGAGTTCTGCTGTTCCAGCACCCCAAGTATGTACTAGCTATACTAGCTAATTAGATGGCGCCTGTTGGCGCCTTGTTTACAAATGCCATTACACTCGGAACAGGCTATCAAGAATCAGCTTGTAATGTTTTGTGGAGCAAATCACCAAATGTTATATTTACTAGTGAAGACGCTACACAACACAACATAATATGAAGACTGGTATCATCAATATGACGATTATTATTTATTATTATAATTAGCTAAGTGGAAGTGTGAATTGCCCTGACGTTTTATTGAGTATGCTTCTAGTTACATGATGTATGTGAGTTAAAAAAAAAAGACACAGATGTCCAGTGTCATTTGGAAATCAGTAAAAATAACATGGAAAACCTGAATATGTTGTAGGTCTACTACTTTTAGGATGTATAGTCTACTCACATCTACAACTGTGGGTCCAGCCACTGCATTTCTCCTTCCCTCCCCTCTCTCCCTGCCTGTTCTAACGCCATCTGACGAAGTTTGGCATCAGTGTATTCCTGTTCATGTAGTTATCCCTTCTGTTTTGTGCTAAAATGAATGTCATCACTTGTTTCTGGGTCAGACATGTTTCCTTTTACTGTTCCAGCAGTAAACACTGTGAAGCAGGTGATGGAAATATGCGCAACATTTGACAGCTGGCAGCAGTGATAACAACGGAGAGAAAATAATGCGGATTGATTGTTAGGTTTGACTTTTTCATGTAAAACGGTCTTTTGAAACAGTTTTGTTTTGAGAAGCAAAACGCTTTACTTAAGTGTCCCCACCAACTAGGCGGAACAACTTCAACCGGAAACGGACCAGAACTCGGCTCACGGGACGATATGGGGGGAAAAATTCACTGTTGATGCACTACACTGCTGATGGGGGTGTCATACAACTTCATGTCAAAAAATCCAAACTATCCCTTTAAAGCAGTGATTCTCAAATTGTGGGGTGAGCCCCCTGGACGGGAGGTGGACCATTTGTCAGTGTCTAAACTTAACTTGGAAATTAGTTCAAGCTGTTGCAGCTTTTCTCTTAGCTAATTTTGTTTATAGGTTTTGATAATCAGGTCGTTCTATACAGAACGTTGATGACAGCATCCCATACAGTGGTTGGTACAGATAAAGAATCTCGGTAATATTTCAATTAAGGTGGAGGGATGTGACACAAAAAATTGAGAACCACTGCCTGAAGGACTCTGCTGATGCACAGTAACCTCATTTATTTGAGCCATTTCTTCTGTTATCAATGTGGTTCAGGTGAATCATAAACATGGCTTGCATGAACTAATATTCAGTCAATGTGACTGCATTTTTGCATCTTATGTGATTCAGAGTACACAATCGGATTTCAGAGCTTTCCATGCATCAGCTGCAACCGTATGAGTCCCTTGAGACGCTGGACCTGACGTCAAACTCCCTTTCAGAGCTCAGAGTGGGATCTTTTCCCTTCATGCAGCTGAAATATCTGTGAGTTCATGCACGAAACTATACAGGGTTGTGCAATTTGTCTGAAGTAGAAAGTCAAAAGTTATATGCGGAATAAATAGTAATGCATTGAAAAAGAAAGAACATTCTATATAATGGTGTCATGTGTAATTACGTAAGCAGGTACTATCCACAGGTACTTTATAGTTATTTAGCTGGTGCAAATATATTTATTACGCAATGTGTCTTACAGGAATTTGAGTAATAACAAGATCAGCGCCCTGGAGCCCGGCTGCTTCGACAACATTTCCAACACTCTGCTAGTGTTGAAGCTGAACAGAAACAGACTGACTGCACTGCCATCTAAAGTCTTCAGACTGCCTAGTCTTGAGTTTCTGTAAGTATCGCTCTATTTGTATTGGAGTGAAACATAAAAAGTCTCAACTTTTATTGTATTTCTTCATATAATGGCTGAGGGAGCAGGTACAGATGCATCTCAATAAATTAGAATATGGTGCAAAAGTTTTTAGGGGTTTTTAATTAATGCCTCAGGAAGTTTTTGCTGGTTAGAGTCGGAACTAGTAGTTACAATGTTCAGTTTTTTGAAAATGTTTCTTATATTGACCTTGAGATATTGAACTATTAACTGGAAACTGTAATCATAACAATGATTACTAAATTAATTTAAGAACTTAAATATCTTGTTAAAGATATTGTAATTTTTTTTTATATGAACGTGTACTAAACTGTAATTGTATATATATTAACATATTTGAATATATGCAAATGTCAAACCAGATTTTACAATAAAATAAAAGGACTATTTTAGAAAAAATGCAGAAAAACAACAAGAACAGACGTGAATTCGGTGGAACTAATCCACTTTCTGAGGAAGTACTGTGTTTCTAATCTGTTAAATTATTTTATATAACTTCCTCCAGTGAAATGAAGCGTAACAAGATCAAGATCGTGGACAGCCTGACTTTTAAAGAAATGGACTTGCTGAGGTCGCTCAAGTTGCAAAGAAATGTCATCACCAAGCTCATGGATGGAGCCTTTTTTGGACTAATCAGCATGGAAGAACTGTGAGTTTGCAACTAGATAGAAACTTAAAAAAAATAAAACTACCATAAATTGGTACCTAATTTTTCATTTTTTGTTTCTTACCTAACTGTCTAAATAAACTTGTTTTTAAAGCATAGTTAATTATTCTTCCTATTCCTTAAGTGTGGGTTCCTATGCGAGTATGGAAAGTATGGATGTCCCGATCCAACCTTCAGGTTTGGGAGCGGCTGCCGATCAGCCTTATTTTGGAGATTGGATAAAATCGGCTTCCGCCATGAGATTGGGCCTATCTGGTTGCCGTATAACATTCGTAACTCTGGGCCACTTAGCTGCCGTAATACTCCTCAAGGCTGGTTGTCACTCAACTCCCGCCACCCAGAAGAAGAAAACGCAACACTACCATGCAGACATGTCTGAGGTGTTAGTTTCACGTTGGATATTTGTCTCCATAGCTACAGCGGTAATTCCACCTCATTGTGCCTGGACTGCTGTGTCATGGTGCGGGGAGCTTGCATTAGAAGTGTTGTTGTAACCGCTTGGTGTTTGTTAAAAAAAAATTCATATATTCTAAATCACACTACAAATTGATATATTACTGTATCAAATGATTGTATTGAACTGTATCCTACCCTAAAAGTATTTTGCCCACACATTTGGTCAAAATCTGATCTTTTACTGAATTAGGGATCTGACCCAAAGAGGTTTGTTACAAAAGCAAACAGTAATGTTGGTCATGCTGTGTAAGGAAAAGTAAAGTCAGCAATACTTTGGTTGCATAATTTTAAAATTTTCTAATAGCCATTTTCAAAGCATATTCAATTCAGTTCCACAAATTCACAAAAGCTTTTTATTAAAAAAAAGGGGTACGGATTGGCAAGATTATTGAAAGAAATTGGATCAGATAGGAAGCTAAAAAATGTTAATCGGGACACCCCTACAGAAAGTATTAAAAGTATGGAATTGATTTTCTGAATTTCCACGTCAGGAAAAGTATGGAAAAATATTCATGTTTCTACGACTGTTACTACTGTTCTGTGTTCTGAGAGGTAAAATTAGTCAGTACAGTAATAAAATGATGAAAGCAACTAAAATGTTTGTATGAGAGCACACAGTGGGTGACATATCCTGGAAAGCATTTGGGAAGATTGAATGGCCAGTTCTCGTCCTAAAGCTTCGAACTATATTACCTAGCTATAATCTTCTGGAAATTATATGGTGACATAATGGCGTACATAATCAGAAAAATGAAACCAAAAAATTAATTTCCAGGTGGTCCAAACCAATATAAACCATGGTCTGCAGCATATAGAAGAGGCAAGTCAGGATTTTTAACTGACACTATTTGCTTTCAGAGAGCTGGACCACAACAACCTTACTGAGGTGAACAAAGGTTGGCTGTACGGCTTGCGCATGCTGCGTATCCTGCGGGTCAGCCACAACGCTGTGGGCATCATTCGACCAGACGCTTGGGAATTTTGCCAAAAGTTGGAGGAGCTGTGAGTGTGTTCGCTTTATTGCTGGAATAGCTTCTCTACTTCCTTAGAACTTTTCTGTAGTTTTTGTGCTCACTGAGCAGCACATTACTGCTGTCAAACGCATCTTACCTCCATCTTATCCGTAACATGTTTGCATATTGTGTGGTGTCATGCAGGGACCTGTCTTTCAATCATCTGACCAGGCTGGAAGAGACTGCTTTTGTAGGATTAGGTCTCCTGGAAAGCCTGAACCTTGGCGAGAACGCCATCAGCCACCTAGGAGAACGAGTGTTCAGCAGTTTGAGCAATCTGCGCACGCTGTAAGTTTATCTCTGGAATAGGAATGACCAGTTGTCACTAGCACAAGATTCTCAACAGGTGTTCATCACACTTTGACTCTTGATTGTGGAAATGTTGGTTGAAGTTAAACCCGCCTGCATTTCTTGCCACAAACACATTATGGATTTGTGTTTTTTGAGTGCACTCCTAGTCTTAATTTTTCTCTCTGCCAGTCAGTAATGGCCCATTGAGGGTGACACTCACATGTGCAATATTTGTTTTTCTTAATCAAATAGTCATTTCCAAAACAATAATACATTATGACTCATTTCTGTTCATTCTGAAGGAACACAGCAGGTTTGTTTGCCTCACTCTTAAATTCCTGTAGCTTGGGGGTGTCTAAACGTTTTTCACTGAGGGCCTCATACAGAAAAATTGAAGGATGTCTTGAGCCACTTTAATTAGTTTTGCACATTAGAGATGCTAAAACCAATACAATGTAGGCCAGTATATGCCATTTGAAGAACATACTGTGTAAAATATGAATTAATTTTATTTTAGAAAATGGAGAGAGCCGGGCCTCACTTTGGACAACCCTGCTGTAGATGGTTTGTAGTCAAGAGAAATAACAGTTTGAATGTATTTCATCCGTTAATATAGACTGTTGCTTTCAAATCCTCCATCGCCTGTTTGTTTCCAATTCATTGTAAAGATTTGTCTTCCCTTGTTATGGTCACTTGCACTCCCCTCTACTCCACCTTGTAGTTAGGCATAGAGATGTCAAGATGCATGTTTCCGCTTAAGGTGTTTGTTTAGCAATATTCCATCATGCTGGGATGAAAGTAACGAATCAACAATGCTGCAGAAATATGTAAACTGATTATAATATAACCTTAGATGTGCTAAAAAAAACATCCTTCTAGGAGGAGCCGGAGCTCTGGCTTTGAAAGCACTGTGTACGCAACTATTTATGCAAACTCTTCAGTTTACATGCATCTGCAAAGCATAGAGAGGATGTTGTGAACATATTATTTCCAGCTGGAGTTGGGCAAGTAGGAGGTCAGCTGCGAGAGCTTGACACACCAGCATGGGTGCTTTCATGTGAAAGGGGAATCAGAGTGCAGGAGTTCTTTCAGAGGTGGCCAAGCGTGAGGAAGAAGGAACAAATGGGCCCCATCCAGCAAACAGAGGGCATACAGCATGCCTGTAGGCCCATGGACTCATCACTCATTCACCCCTCATCAGAACAGTGGCCCACTGTGGTAGTGTGGCCTCTGTGAATGTGGGCTTCTCACTGACAGTCATTTTGCATTTTTTTTGATGGACAGCAGAGCAAGTATATGAATGTACACTCCCGGCATGGAACCTGCCTAATGTAACAAGGACTGAGCACTTAAGGTCTCCAAGACCCCCCAGGATATGTCACAGCATGACAGCTTACATTTTGTGTTTTTTCTAATCAAATTTGTTTTGCAGAGACATCCACAATAATGTCATTTCCTGGGCCATTGAAGACTCCATCAGTGTTTTTGATGGAATGCACAAGCTGAACACACTGTGAGGACTCTTAATATATTCAGTAGTAACTTTGGTCCGTTTTAATTGAATATACAAATATTTGTTGGTGAACCATCAAGTGGTACCACTTGATATGCATGTACAATTTGGCACATCATTCCAGAAATGTCTTTGTAGACATCTGCTGTTTAAGACTGCAACAAAACTTGAAAGGGAAATTATTTGTTTTCCAGAATCTTACAGAAGAACAAAATCAAGTCAATCACCAAGAATGCTTTTGAGGGTCTGGTTGAGTTGGAGCATCTGTGAGTGAAGTCTTGGAACACCTGCTTCTCACTTGTGTCTTCTGAAAATGCTCTATTGTTGTTTTTCTCACTTAAATGTTATCTTGGGAAATGAGCTGCCACTGATAAATCCATCTTTTGATTGATTCACCATTTGGTTCAGGGACCTCAGCAGGAATGACATCATGTCGATACACCCAGAGGCACTACTGCATACAAAGCTCAAAGTCTTGTAAGTAAAAAACAAACAAAACCCCTTTTTATAAAAGTTTTACCTTACTTCTGTCAATCTCGGGGGTAATGGATCATGTCATAGCATTTTAATGACTGTGCAATTTTTTTAACCCTCTATCATCTTGACCTCTCAGCATCCTCAATACAAGCAGCCTGCTGTGCGACTGCCACATGCAGTGGCTTGGACCCTGGCTCACCAACAGCAATTTCCAGCTCCCCGTGTCTGCCGTCTGTGCGCATCCCACCAGCCTCCTAGGACGCAATGTCCTCTCTATCAGCCCAGTAGACTTTGTTTGTGGTCAGTGTTCCCACCTTTTTCATTCTATTACTACCATATTTCTGCTAATGTTAGCGGATCCTCTAACAGACGCATTGAAGTACTTGAATTTGTACCCAGTCAATAGTTCTGCCGTTACAACTTCTATGTAGAACACCAAACACGGATTTTTGGTCCTTGTCAGATGACTTCCCTAAGCCGTGGATCACCACTCATCCTGAGACGTCAGTGGTGCTGCGGGGCTGCAACATGAGTTTGACCTGTGTGGCATCAAGCAGCAGCGACTCACCAATGAGCACGGCGTGGCGGAAAGACGGGGAGGTGCTTTATGATGCTGAGGTGCAGAATTTTGCCCAGTACCAGGAGGGTGAGCTGATCTACACAACAGTGCTCCACCTCCTCAATGTCAACTTCACTGATGAGGGACGCTACCAGTGTGTGGTATCCAACCACTTTGGCGCAAACTACTCCAACAAGGCCAAGCTCACTGTAAACGGTAAGGAAGTTTGCAAAAAAATATACTACTGATATAATACTATTGTTTAGATTTGGCAGACGTAAAGCTGTTGTACTTCACTTCACAACTGAATTTTGATGTCTGTCTACTCTCCACAGAGCTGCCATCCTTCCTGAAGACTCCAATGGATCTGACTATCAGGACCGGGACCATGGCCAGGCTAGAATGTGCCGCAGAAGGACACCCCTTGCCGCAGATCGCCTGGCAGAAGGACGGTGGCACCGACTTTCCTGCCGCCCGGG
Source organism: Oostethus manadensis (assembly GCA_024372805.1). Lineage (NCBI taxonomy): Eukaryota > Metazoa > Chordata > Actinopteri > Syngnathiformes > Syngnathidae > Oostethus > Oostethus manadensis. The sequence continues at coordinate 1,703,125 of QODF01000076.1, read as the reverse complement.
AGCGCAGAATGCATGTGATGCCGGACGATGACATCTTCTTTATTGCCAATGTAAAGACTGAAGACATGGGGGTGTACAGCTGTACAGCGCAGAATGCAGCGGGCAGCTTGTCAGCCAATGCCACACTCACCGTCCTGGGTGAGTTCACCAGTTTTTGTTAGCAGCGTTTGTTAATGGTGCATGTTTTGATGTTTATAAAAAAACAAGTAGTTTGACCCCATACATATTCAATTAAAACATTTCAAAACTGATTGTTAATCTTGGATTATGACAGTGGTTTTCAAACTGGGGGGTGTGCTCACCAAGGGGACCCGGCATTATGACAGGGGTCATGGGGCTACAATGCACGCTTTTTATTATTACTGTATTTTTCGGACTACAAGCTGCTACTTTTTCTCTCCCTTAGAACCCAGCGACTTTAATAAAGGGCCTTGTTTATGTATTTGATTGAAAATAATTTTATGTCCAAAAAAATGTCCTCTCTTGCAGAAACTCCTTCATTTATGCGGCCCCTGGAAGACAGAACAGTAGCCAGAGGCGAAACAGCTGTGCTTCAGTGCATCGCAGGAGGCAGCCCTGCACCACGACTAAACTGGACCAAAGACGATGGGCCTCTGGTACTCACAGAGCGCCACTTCTTCGCTGCAGCCAACCAACTCTTAATCATCGTCGACGCTGGCCCCTCAGACGCGGGGAAGTACACTTGCATCATGTCCAACACGCTGGGAACAGAGCGTGGCCACATTTACCTTAGTGTGATGCCGTCGCCAAACTGCGAGTCTGGCATGGTGTACGACCAGGACGGTTGGACCACTGTGGGCATTGTTGTTATTGTGGTGGTGTGCTGTGTGGTCGGGACCTCGCTGGTCTGGGTCATCGTCATCTATCACATGCGCAGGAAGACCGAAGACTACAGCATCACCAACACAGGTTATTAAATAATATTACTGACACCTTGTGAAACATTTGACATATTCTGTTTTTTTCTCTCCAGATGAGATGAATTTACCAGCTGACATCCCCAGCTATCTCTCCTCTCAGGGGACTTTGTCAGAACCTCCAGAAGGCTACAGTAGCTCTGAGGCAGGCAGTCACCAGCAGCTAATGCCTCCTTTCTCCAATGGTTACATGCACAAGGGCACTGATGGTGAGCAAGCTGATTTGACAGCACAAACATGTTTGTTGTTGCTGTGTATGTGTTTTGTAAGTTTGATTCCCATGCAACAAAATCCATAAACCAACAAGAAACATGCATGGAACAGTGAAATCTGGATGAATAAACCCATGTAGATGCATAATGTAACCGTGAAAGCTAAATAATCAATATGTAACAGTATGTCTCTATGACAATGCTGAAGTATTTGAGTGAATTTAAGACTCATTTTCCATATATGGACAGGTGTGTGCTTCGGAGAGACGAGCAGTGAGGTGGAAACAGAAGGTAACGGACGGCTTCACTACCGGGTGGGATCTCTGTTCACTGGCCATAGCAGCTTCCACCCCTCAGAGGCTCGTGATGGGCCAGCTGCAGCTGCCTCAGGTTTGTTTACCATGTGACCTTTTGTATTCTAATCTAATATCTAATGTCTTTATTTTTTTTGTTTTAAAAGTTTTATATTCATGTATAGTTTGGTTTTGAATGTATTATCTGTAGCACAGTTACAGTTGTATTCCCAAGTGCATTAGACCAGTGGTTCTTAACAGGTTTGGCAGCGAGACCCACGATTACCCCTCAGTGAACAGCATTGCATGCTAGCAAGCTAACTAGTTTGCCTCAAGTTTATATATTCTAAACTTGAAAGGTCTCAAATGGACTGTGGAAGGACAAATTAAGAAGCCAGAAACTTACCACTCTGTCATGTTGGACATGCCATGCATTGTTATGGTAATGTCATGTCTTATCAGTGTTTCGCGTCATTACTGACACCGGAGGACCAGAATACTACTGCTTCTTCTCCTTTATGAAAAGGAATATCCTTAAATATGTTTTGACTGTGCTTCTCATGGTTTCCACTGGGACTTTTGGAAGCTGTATAGTGGTGGGCTGCATGTGATACAAGTATTATGAGAGAGCAAGACTGGTGTTTGACACTTACCAAGCAAGTTGCCGCCACCAATGCAGTGAGAGGCAGGCCAAATGTGTTAACAAAGACTAAAGAGAATGAGAGAATGAAACATGAGTGATGACACGTGCTGGCAATCGTCGCAATAGTCGTCCATTGACTACACATTTTAAGGACTATTTTTTAATTTTCTTTATAATCACAACAAAAACAAAGTGAACGTCTATTTGATCACACATGTGAAATAGGGCAGAGAGGAGATTTTGCTGTATGTTTGTCAAACTTAAGCGCATTGAAACATTTCGGTGTCTTACATTTTTTTCAAACTAATTGTGATCAGTATTGTGCCTTGCAAAAGTATTGACACGCTTGGATGTTTGACCCTTTTTTTGGTTTCAATCATTCATGGTCAAAAGATTTTGTCATTCTTCACACAGAAAAAACCTTTGTAAATGTGAAAACAGGTTTCTACAAAGTAATGTCAAACAAAAATCTAAATGTAATGCTCTAATTCAATAGTTTCACAATTAGTGAATCACGTGAGTGGTGTGGGCGTGTCCCAAGTGATTGAGGTATAAAACCCCAGTCTATGAAGGGTCTAGACACTAGTTAAGCGGTATTCCTGGCTACCATTTCACCATGAAGACAGAGGAACACGGCAAGCGACTCAGAGAAAGGGCTGTTGAAAGGTACAATTCAGGGGATAGATACAAAAAAAAGTCAAAGCCCAGACCTAAATCCCATAGAGAATTTGTGACTGTTCATCCCTGGTATCTGCGCAACCTGACAGAACTTATAACAATTTTGCAAAGACGAATGGTGCAAAATTGCAGTGCGCAGATTGAGACTTATCCACGCAGTGCAATGATTGCAGTCAAAGGTGCATCTATGAAATACTGACTTGAAGAGACTGAATAATTATGAAAACAACTATTTCATTTTATGTGTTTCATTGACATTACTTTGTAGAAATCTGTTTTAACATGAAAAACATTAAAGGTTTTTTCTAGTACGGTACATTTTTGTGTGAAAGACAAATTTTATTGACAATGAGTGGTTATGAAAGCAAAGAAAGGGTCAAACATCCAAGGTTGTTAATACTTTTGCAAGGCACTGTATGTGTGGAAATAATATATGTATCCATATTGCATATATATCTAGTCATGCAATGTATTACTTTACTCATTCAATCTTTGTCATTTTTCAAATGACAACCCCTTCAGGACCGGCGATTTTAGACGTATTACTGATCTTTCAGGGCACACAGAATATTGTGTTCTCTGGCTATAAAAACATTGAATCTACCAAAATAAAGATTGGACTCCCATCTTTCTTCAGAAGAAAAAGTTTGTTTCTACTAACATAGGTTAGTTTTGGGGAAAAAAAAATTATACAAAAAACCCTCATTTTTAAGGTGTGGCGGTGTTAGTTTTGTCATGACGCTGCACCACGATACATGTAGCAGAAACCCTGCTTCTGTACTCTCAAGAAGCTTATCTCGCATCAACAGGTGCTGTCAGTTCATTGGTCATCTGCTCTGACTGCTACGACAACGCCAACATCTACTCTCGCACTCGAGAGTACTGCCCCTACTCTTACATGGGCGAGGATGACCCACTGGACAGAGACCTGCCGAGCCTGAAGGAGAGCTTCGGTGAGCATGCTCGGCAAGAAGATGCTGCTCTGGAGAGCCTTATCAGCAAACGAGATTCTTCTGACTTCCTTATGTCGCACGACAAGAGGCCGAGCAGCCAGGCTTCAATGGAAGACTGTGCTACTGGTAAGACTTGACCTAACATGGGCATTGGAGAAACTTTTGCTGGTCTTGTCTTTCTAGAAACTTACACTCTTGGCCCACCTGTGGGCGAAATATAACTAATTGTGAATATAAACTTAAAAACAGCAGTTTTAAGGGACCATTTCAAGGGAATTTGATCAAAACGGTAACTGATGACAAATTTGAATTGTCATACAAACATATTGTCATGGCGACACAAGTACATGATAATATCCGCCTTGGCCTGTTAGCAATTTTTGCTGGACGACAATTGTCCTACAAATTATTGTTGATAATCGATATTGACAACATTTTTGAGACAATTTTAAATGTATTCTGTGGCATAATTATGCAAGTACATCATATGAAAAATGATAAATTTTAATTTCTCTGTAGTATTTAACATTGTAATGACTGTAAGGAGCTTTAAAAAATATATATATAGTCAACACCATAATAAATTAAATAAAAGACAAAAAAAAGCCCAAATGAAAATAAAATGGACTCTGCCTCCTAAAAATTGCACTTAAAAATCACAATTATAACCAAAAACAAAAAAGAGACTCTCTGTTACAAAAAACATTAAAATAAAAAAAAACACACAACAAACTATTGCCCATGCTTGTGATTAAAGATGTAGTTATTGCTGCAATTCCAACTGCATATGAAAGATTTCTTTTAAGACACTTATTTTGTTTACAGTTACCTGACATGGAGCAAGCAGCACTTTTATTTTGAAGGCCACTGTGTTTTGTGTGTGATGAGAATATCTGTTTACAGTTAAGACGAGCTGAATATGCTTCTCGTCTTTTTTCACTCAGAACCAGCATGTCGTCATTGGGCATTGTAAAACCATCGTAATATTAAAGTGGTAAAACAACACGGTAAATACACACAGCTGATGTCCAAAACAGCCAACACAGCCTATCCACGCACTTCTTTGACAAAAGAAGAGAGAAAAATTGTAATTATGATCTTATAACAGACACATTACAGACAGTGGAATTATGTCCCTCACAAAGACCAAATATATCATTGGGTTTGAAACTAAGTGAGGAAGAAGGACTAAATAAACATACCACTTCCAAAGGGAATACTGGCCCATAGTCAGTCATAAAATAGTGATGATTAAATAATTATTAAAACCACAACAGACAGTCTTATGCGTGTATGTGTGGTCTAAATAAACACAGTAAAGAAAATTAGTAAGTGGATATTCTTCTTTCACTAACAGGATTCATACTGCGGAAGTACAATTTGCTGCATTTAAGCATGTTGGGAAATCCCACGTTTATATTCAAAGTATGTGAATTCAACTTAAGTTATATGGTGTGTATGAACGCAACCCTTCATTGCTCATAGTAACATGGTTTATGTTTAAGTCAATTGTTCTGCTACTACTAAAAGAACTAGTGATGGGCAAATACATTTTCAGATGTGTGTGGTATCTTTTAGCTTGGTTTACATTTTAGGTTCATTAGGACATACACATGTACAGTGTATTTGTGTACTGTCATTTATCTTTTTGTTCATAAAATACTGTAAAAATGGAAACATTTCACACGCAACTAGTGATATTTGACAGCCCCAGTTAAAATAGATCAGAACCGAATTTCCATTTCATTTTCTTTCGCTTATCCGGGGTTTGGGTCGCGGGGGCAGCAGTCTCAGTAAGGAAGTCCAGACTTCCCGGTCTCCGGTGACCTCTTCCAGCTCCACCGGGAGGACACCAAGGCGTTCCCAGGCCAGCTGTGAGACATAGTCCCTCCAGCGTGTCGTAGGTCTTCCCCGGGGCCTTCTCCCGGCTGGGCATGCCAGAAACACCTCACCAGGGAGGCGCCCGGGAGGCATCCGGATGAGATGCCCAAGCCACCTCAACTGGCTCCTCTTGATGTGAAGGAGCAGCGGCTCCACTCTGAGCTCCTCCTGGATGGCTGAGCTCCTCACCCTATCTCTTAGGGTGAGTCCAGCCACCCTACGGAGGAAACTCATTTCCGCCGCTTGTATCCGCGATCTTGTTCTTTTGGTCATGATCCATAACTCATGACCATAGGTGAGGTTGGGAACGTAGATGAATAGGTAAACAGAGAGCTTTGCCTTCCGGCTCAGCTCTCCCTTCACCACGACGGTCCGGTACAGACGGACGCTGTACAGTACTGCGGATGCTGCACCGTCTGTCGATCTCACGCTCCTACCTTCCCTCACCCGTGAACAAGACCCTGAGATACTTGAACTCCTCCACCTGAGGCAAGACCTCACTCCCAACCTGGAAGGTACCCGTCCACCCGTTTCCAACTGAGAACCATGGCCTCGGATTTGGAGGTGCTGAGTCTCATCCCAGAAGCTTCACACTCAGCTGCAAACCACTCCAGTAAATGCTGAAGGTCACAGCCTGATGAGGCCATAAGGACCACATCGTCTGCAAATAGCAGAGACGAGATCCTAAGGTCACCAAGCTGGACTCCCTCAACACCTTGACTGCGCCTAGAAATTCTGTCCATAAAGATTATGAACAGAATCGGTGACAAAGGGCAGCCTTGGCGAAGGCCAACGTTCACCGGAAACAAGCTCGACTTACTGCTGGCAATGCGAACCAGGCTCCTGCTTCGATTGTACAAGGACCGAATGGCACGTAGAAGCGGACCATCAATCCCGTACTCCCGGAGCACCCCCCACAGGACACCACGAGGGACACGGTCGAATGCCTTTTCCAGGTCTACAAAGCACATGTAGACTGGTTGGGCAAACTCCCACATACCCTCGAGTACCCTTGCAAGGGTGTAGAGCTGGTCCAGTGTTCCGCGACCGGGACGAAAACCACATTGCAGCTCCTCTAACCGAGGTTCGACTAACGGTCGTACCCTTCTCTCCAGCACCCTGGAGTAGACTTTCCCAGGAAGGCTGAGGAGTGTGATCCCCCTATAGTTGGAACACACCCTCCGGTCACCCTTTTTAAAAATGGGGACCACCACCCCGGTCTGCCAGTCCAGAGGTACTGTTCCTGACTTCCATGCAATGTTGTAGAGGCGTGTCAACCAACACAGTCCTCCAACATCCAGAGCCTTGAGAAATTCTGAGCGGAACTCGTCTACCCCCGGAGCCTTGCCACTGGGGAGTGATTTAACTACCCCAATTACCTCAGCCACGGTGATAGAACTGTCCACGTACGTATCCTCAGACTCTGCTTCCTCTACGGAAGGCATGTCAGTGGGATTGAGAAGGGCCTCGAAGTATTCCTTCCACCGACCAACTATATCCACAGTCGAGGTCAGCAAGCCCCCGTCCGCACTGTAAACAGTGCGAACTGGGGGCTGCTTCCCTTTTCTGAGGTGTCGGACGGTTTGCCAGAACCTCTTTGAGGCCGACCGAGAGTCGTGCTCCAAAGCCTCACCGAGCACCTCCCACACTCGAGTTTTTGCCTTGCTCGGCCTGCCGGTACATGCTTCGGGAGTCCCGCAAGCCTTCCATGCTTGATAGGACTCCTTCTTCAGCCTGACAGCAGCCGTAACCCCCGGTGTCCACCATCGGGTTCGGGGCTTGCCACCACGACTGGCACCGACCACCTTGCGGCCGCAACTACAACTGGCTGCCTCAGCAATGGAGGCACGGAATACGACCCATTCAGACTCAATATCCCGGTCCTCCCTCGAAATGCAGGCAAAGCTCTGCCGGAGATGAGAGTTGAAGATTTGACAAACGGGAGACTCTGCCAGACGTTCCCAGCACACCTTCACTACGCGTTTGGGTCTACCAGGTCTGTCCGGCATCTTTCCCCGTCATCTATTCTAACTTATCACCAGGTGGTGGTCAGTTGACAGTTCAGCCCCTCTCTTCACCCGCGTTTCCAGAACATGTGGATGCAGGTCTGATGATACGACCACAAAGTCGATCGTAGACCTGCGACCTAGGGTGTCTTGATGCCAAGTGCACTTATGGACATCCTTATGTTCAAACATGCTGTTTGTTATGAACAAACTGATTCACACAGAGGTCCAGCAACAACACACCATATGGGTTCAGATCAGGGACGTTCCAAACGACTGAATTTAATCTATACAATGAGGTAAAATCTGTTGTACCTCAAATTTTACCCCTAAATAATTGAGATTTGAAGTTGCTTTACTGATGTATTAATCTGTGGCGCAATATAAACCACTTCCTATCCAATTGCTTTTTTCCGCCATCATAACAGAGGTTGGCTTGCCGTGATGGGCATGCATTAATTATGCAAAAAATTTACACTTAATTATTAGTTACACCTGTTAATGCATTATTTTTGACAGCCCGATAATTGCTTCTTTTACTACCTCTCCTTCTCACCCTCTGTAGGCTTTCTCAGCAGCTCACACTGGGCAGAAAAGTTCAACACCAAGCCTCAACCATGCGCCACCACTCACAGGACACTTCCAACAGGACAAGAAGAGGATGGAGGCACACAGAATCACAGATTAGCCCCGAAAAGGACTAACTCTCAGGACCATCCAGCACCCACATAGGTCACCACGCCATTCACTGGTCTGCCTGGGACTTCACCTCACACCCCCCTTTTCCTGCATCCACTACCTCCTTAACACTCTGCCAAAGATGCTCTCTGGAGTGTTTACATTCCCCCTCACAGCCATTTAAAGTGACCTCTTTAGAACGCCATGAATGTATGCTTTAACGGAGCCGTGTGGGATCGGTTGGGTTTGCCTAATCGCTCCTGCTACTATATTTGGGAGATTACCAACCACTCTTCAAGTCAGTCAGTAAAGATGTTTAATTGTCAGACAACGACTCCCTGCAACTAGCAGCAAGAGGACACACCCCCTTCTGCAGACTGTGCAAAGACACCGCAATGTAGTGTATGTTATGAGTACATATGAATATATCCTTGACATTCTTTATGGCCTTACGCAATCATCAAGCCTTCCTTTCAAGCAATTTGGGAAACGGGTGGATACTTTGGGTTTTTAATTTGCACATCAAATTGACAATCATGTTTTATGCACTGATCCGTTTTTCCGTTACATCTTACAGGCACTTAATATAACAGCTATAAACTCATGATCCTCCTTGCTGATGTTGAGAAAGTTTTCCAGGACTGTGGAAAATGTAGAATGTATTGATTTTTTTTTTTTTTTAAATACATACACGTATGTAAATCAGGGATGTCCAAAGTTCGGCCCACATCTTATAGGCCCTTAGTATAATTTGAAAATGAAAGAAATTCATTATTAAAAAGATATAAGATATGACACTAATAACTATTTGATTTGTCACCTATGACAAACAAATATGCTGTTTTTTCAAATAGCATGTACTGACTTACATTGAACTGTTTTTGGCATATTTTAATGTAGAAAATATATCCAAGTGCCCCCCCCATTCTGCAGTTTTTATGTATGAGGGAAAAAATGTGAACACCCCTGATGTAAGTGTACAGGCCACCTTTTTGTCATACATCTGCAGAGCTGATCTTGAATTGTCTCTGTGCTATTTCACATTAGGTAAGTAACTGATGAAGTACAGTGGAACACACTTCCTGTTTGTTTCCCATATGAAAGTAGAAATAATCCAGAGTCAAACGGCACCTTCTTTGAGCATTTATAAACTAATTCATTTCAGTCACATTCAAACCTACCTATTTCCTTTTTGAATTCCACATTATATGACATGAGAGGTTTTTGCTGTCATTGTTGCGTAGTTGAGTTTAATCTTCTAAATATTAGAAAAACACCTCCTTACTATGAATTTCCGTCCTTTGGAAATGCAAAGTTGCTCTTTCTTGCTGGAGCTTCAAGCAAAATGTCATCCTTCGCTTTCGATTCACCTTAAAAAAAAAAATTTTTGATTGTTGCACTTCACTTTTAGTTTGTCTCATTTCGACGTCTCACGCATTCCGCGCTGTGTGTTTGTGCCGTTGCATCATGGGAGTGATGATAGGTACTGACCACTGCTGTTGGGTTAAATCTGTAAGGTACCATTTGTGCATTTATGAATTGCATATCTGCTTTCTGACATTTTTATTGCCAATTCCGCTAATTCAAGATCTGTGTCTGTTTTGTTGTTTACCTCTTTATTTGTCTACATTATTGTTCTGTCTGCTAAAATCATGCAGTTCAAGTAGGAAATGTTCCAGCTATCAAGTTAGCCTAAAGACGTTAAATGTTCTTGTGGATATTGTTGTCTCTTAATGTCACGTAGTTTCCTTCAGTACCAAAGTTTACCAACACACTAAATGCTCATTGCTGCTTTTCTAAATTTGTATTTTTTATGTTATACATTTTGTTCCATTTTATTTTCGTTTTCTATTTTTAGACTTTGTACATTTGTTTAAAGCATGATTTTTTTTACGTAGCTCTTATTCAATTAAATATAAAACATGAATTGTGTTCAACTACTTTGAAAGATTTCATTTTCAGTGACAGCATTCCACTGATTTAGGTTTTGAATTCATACTGCCTTGAATTCAAATCAGCTGATGTGTCAGCTTTTTGTGGGTGATGAAGCAAATATTGAAAAATGTATATAAAATTTAAATTAACGAGTACAGTGGGTTTTTGCATATTGTTTGTGGAAAAACCTGTCGGCTTTTTTGTTGATTTTGTGGTCAACCCATCTGTTTTACCCCGCCCATAATGGCAACTTTCATTTCTATTATGGAGTGAATGAAGGCAGGGATTTTAAAAGTTGAAACATCAGCTCACACTGTGCCTGTAGTGAGTCTTCTTCACTGTCTAAACAACAAATATATTTCATTATTATTCATTAGCGGTGAGTACCTGTAGATTTTACAAGTGTGATGCATATTATAAGGATTAAGCTATTTAGTTCCAAAGTTGCGAGCAAAAAATTGCAATTAAAGAGATTGTGAGGGTTGTTGGAGCTGAGCTGAAGGTAATTTAATAACGACTTTTATGCAAATGTTGATATGAAATCAGAGAACCACAAACTGGTGGAATGGTTTGGAGCGTATGGTGGCGCAGGCTTGATTTAGAATGTCAAAAGTAGACATTTTATGGATTTTTCTGTGATTTGCTTTTTCCGTCGTTCTAGCGAGGTACCATAGTACTTAAAAAAACCAAAATCCCCAAATGTGACTCTTACTACAGCTACTGCCTGAGGTTGCCCATTGTACCAACACACTGGTCTCAAGATGGCACCAATTGAGCTTGAAATGGGGAGAAAATTGTCCTAACAAACCAACAAATAATGTGTGAAAACATCACCTCTGAGACTTGTGCTCCAGCTCCAGGGAAACAAGGAGGAAGGCCAAGGTTCTACTTAAAGTTGGAGTAATTAAATGGGGTATTGTGAAGCCAAAAAAGAAGCTTGGAGTGTGTGCAGCATCTTTAAGGCCTTCCTCAGCAACAGCAACAACATTTACTGTTTTCTTCTTTTGCCTGTAATGACCTCATGTTAACACCACTGACATATGACTGTGTGCTCTGAGTCAGCATGATGCTGCATCATTTATAACGCAACCAGGAATGAATGACATTTGCAATGTTCAGCTCCACAGCTTTACTTGTGGCCGCTCCAGGTGTGTGCACTCGTGCAAGATTCTTGCTGTGAAAGGCCTCTGAGCTTTTGGATTTCATGCACAGCCTCATGCAAACATCAGCTTGCACTTCCTGTAACTTCAGTGTTCACATTTACAGCACTAGAACTCATTAAACGGGGATGAATTATGCATGTAATAGAGGAGCCTGGCTGATGCTTTTCCTGCATGGATAAAAAAGGAAAAATGGAAGTCAAAACTGCAGATTAGGAGTCTGCTGAAAATTCATGATTGTAGTCAGTTTTCTATAGATTTGCATGCAAGGAAATACTGCTTAAAACAAGAAAAAACATGTTTAGTGTGGTGTCTTCCCGCATGTACATCTGCTGGGAAGTGGAGCAGTAAATAGCTGGGTAGTTTTTTCAGTGGGTGGCCCTGCAGAGACCAGGATTTCCTCACCAATACCACTTGGTTACACATACCAAAACTATTAGTCCTTGCTATTAGGGAATTTTTTTGTATAAAACTACCCTTTTATGAATATATTTTTAATGCATCCATAGATTGACAATGTAAATTTAGCATATTTTAAAATATATTTTATAATATTTTATATTTTTTCTAGTCTAAGTAATTTTTTTTAGTCTGCCCAACTATTAGTAGTGTTCCTTGTTTTTTTTTTTTTGCAAGCTCACTACAAGCATATTAATGGTTATTCACATTCATTTATTCTTTTAGGAACAACAAAAGTTGTATCAAAAATGGTAATTGGTTATGAAATAACATGCACTTCTACCAACTTCCTCCCATCACAACATGTATTAAACTCCACAGCGTGGTAGTAAGCTTCTCATGAGGTGTAGTACTACCAGTAACCATAAGATGGCGCCGGTACAGTGTCACCACAGCCGTCGTATGCGCAGCAGTGTAAAAAAAAAAAAAAGGAGGAGGAGGGGGGGGGCGTTTCGGAGCCCGGCTGGACAAGTCTTGGCGGTGCCAGGTGTGTTCAAACCTTCCGCAGATGCCTCCACGGAGCGTGGGCTGGATTTCCACGGCACACACACACACACACCGCCTCCTGGAGCCGCCGAGCGCTGCCTGCCGCGGCCATGAGGGCTTGCTCGTTGTCGCACCGGGTCTCTGTGCTGCGTTAAGGCTGTTGATTCCGTACAAACTTGTCGCCAAGGAGGCCACCTGAGGGAAGGGAGCTCCGAGACAGAGAAGCCGTGATTGCTGCACTTGTGCACCGTCGCCTTCCGGCGCGCAGGTTTGGGCATAGAGCAGCCGTGGGATGGCTGGCGCACCTTCCAGGGGTGGGAATCACTCTGGTGCGTGTCAGGGAGATGAACCAGCACTCTCTCTTGTTTATTAGACCGCTCTTCTTTAGCGAGTGGAAGCAGCATCTCGACTGTTGACAAGAAGCGAGGAGAGCCACCATGTCCAGGACCCTGAAGAAGAAGAAACACTGGTCCGGCAAGGTGGTGGAGTGCGCCGTGTCGTGGGGAAACCTCGGGGACTTTGGCTCCGTGGTCGAGGTCCTCGGGGGAGCCGAGCTGGGCCAGTTCCCGCACCTGGGCCAGATGAAGCTGGACGTGCTGGTGTGCCACGTCGGGAAGCTGCCCTACTACGGAGACGTCCTCCTGGAGGTCAACGGGACGCCCGTCAGTGGACTAACCAACCGGGACACGTTGGCCGTCATCCGGCATTTCCGGGAGCCCATTCGCTTGAAGACCGTCAAACCAGGTGATCTGTCCATCTGTCTTCACCTTGTAGGTCTCGGTATTTACGCTCAACCCTTGTCCGGACTGTTAATTGAAGCAGTACCATCTCCGCTACGCTAGGTGGCGCCGGGCCTATTTAGGCCACTTAGTAATGGGCGCTTTGCAAGCTATCAAGAGGCTAAGCTAGCACGCGTGTCCGGGCACCATTAGGTACGCGATGTGTGATTTTACAGCTTCAAAAGTCTGTTATACTAAATGTGTATTGGTTTAGTGGCCAAACAGTGTCGGTGTTTTGGCAAACGGAGCAAAACGGTGTTTTGGTTTACTTTACCGACGTCTATTCCCGTTTTAGTTTGATTAGCGTAGCTCTGTACATGCTAGGTTAGCTTAGCGCAGTGGTTCTCAGTTATTTTCTGTCAGCCCCCCCTAGGGGCCAGAAATGTTGTTGTGCCCCCCCCCCCCCATTTGAAATACTACTGGCAACTGATATCTATTTATTTATGTATCTGTACTGTACAAACTGAATTTGAAACTGAAACCAGGAAAATGGCCCCCCAAAAAATGTAGAGCTGTGAAGTGTATTCAATATAATACATTTGGTTTTTACTTTCACCGACACTGAAAGAACTCCCTGCCTCTCGCGTCCCCACTGATAGTCCACCGTGTCCCCATACAGGCGGACGCGCCCCACTGTTTGAGAACGGATCACTTTTTTCAACTGCTCAGCTTGCTACGACTCTGCCTACCGTTAGCATGCATTTCCTCTGGCAAAAGCAGGTACTATGAGGTACAGTACATAGTATTTGGGTAACAGAAATAGCTGGATCTGATGCTTCACTGCAGAAATGACACACCTAATCACACACGCTAACGCTAGCTTACGCCGCAGTCGCCGCGTTGCTACAGTTTTCTGTTTGGCCAAAGTCTTCTGTCGGATAAACTTTGTCTCCTTACCAGCAAAGGTCAACTATGCATGCGATGGGTTTATTTGCTTTGAAAATGTAGCTCTTTGGGCCCCAGTACCACAGTATTATACTACACGGTCTCCACTTTTTTGCAGCGGTGCCCTCAGTCTCCTGTCGGATACATTTTTGTCTTCTTACATGCAGAAAGGTAAACCCGTGTCAATGTCATGTGGAGTTAATGGGAAGGGCTCCCAACATGCTCTCTCCTACGCACATTTAATTTGCTATAAAAATGCTGTGTGTGGTATCTTGGTATACATTCATTTCCTGTTGCTGTGTCTTAACGCTACAATATTATATTCTACAGTCTCCACATTGCTGCAGCAGTCCGTTTTCCTGCTGCCCTCATAATCTTGTTGGATCAAATCCTTACACGTGGAGAATCTTGTAGCGAGCTTGTAGTGTCCCAGTACAGATGCTTTTCTTGTTGCTTTATGTTAGCGCTGCACAATGATTGTCCACAGTCTCCACTTTTGCTGCAGCAATACCTGTTGGGTAAACTTGGTCTCTTTGCCTGCAGAGAAGTAAATACTGTATAGCAGACCGTCTTTGTCTTTTAGCATGTCTGACCGATGCACAAACGAGCCCCACATGCAGTTTTTGTTTACTGAGAGAACCTACATAAGCACAAAATGACATGCAAACTTCCCACAGACAGGTTGCAGCTGATTGGAATATGTAATCAATTGGCATGTCTCAGTTGCACTAAAATGTATTATTCCTTGAGTGATGTAAGTCAGTGTCGTCACTCATCTTCTCCCCCAGCCTTAATGCCCCATCATGGCCTTAATTGGCTCGCAGCACTTTCTTAGGGAGATCGAACTCTGATAATGGCAGTAATGGCATAGCAGCCTGGCTGGAGACATCAAGTCTAAGTGCACTCCCATGCATAGAAATAAGGCCTAATTACATCCTCCATTATTTAGTTCGGCCCGTGCCGAGCTGGAGTGGCAAGGCTTGTTTCATCCTGTTGTCTCATCACAGCACATCCGGCTGAGTCCAGGTTGCCGCCTCTGACATCCCAGCACTGATAGATGAAAAGGTGGGAGGCTGCACTAGGCTGGTCCTAATGGACTCAGTTGAGTTAGCATGACTAGTGGGGACAGTAGAGAGCGACAGAGATCGTCTGGCATCCTGTTTATGTGCTGAACCAGTATTTCAAAACAATACATTAGACCATCCTGAATGCCCCAGAAACATCATCAGCAGGCGAGTCCTACAAGGAGCCAGGTCCGGCTCCCTGGAGATCATCCGTACATCTATACCGCATATGTGCGCTCATTTCTTGAACTGGATGGAAAGAAAAATGGGTATTTATCAAGCTTTAGGGCTAACTTGCTTGTGCCTCATGTGATGCGTATTTTGTGGCTCTCAGCTTCCTAAAGCTGCTCACAGCTTTCTTTACTGACCCACTAAACAAAGGATGATTAATAAAGAGTGCCAAGATTCTTAGCAACACAGGAAGACATGTAGTGATGGGGATATTAATATGAAATATTAATTTAATAAGTTTTCATACTAAAATAACAATCACCATTATCTGCCATCATCAGTACTTAATAATAATAATTATGGTTTTTTAACAACATTAACATTCACACATGAAATAATACACACAGTAGCCCCCAAAATGTGACACACCTGCACTATGTAATGAGATGCAATACAGTGTGGTATAAAAAATATTGTACCTTTTTACCAGTGAGGTTTGCTGTCTATTATTAATCAGCTTGTGAGAGGAGAGATCACATTCATTAATAGACTTCTTCTTTGACTTGTCTCTATTACGTGCATGAATCTACTGTTGAGTGAGAGAGCGTGTCATGGTTTTAACTGATTAGTGATAATGTTCTATTCATTTCTATCAAATGAATATTGGACCTTTAATTAATAATGTCAGAATAACCAATGGACGTTTTTTTAAATGGACTAAGAAAATGAGAAGTGCAACACTATTACTACTAATATCACTAATATTACTGCTACTACTACTAATAGTGGGATTTATTTAAAACATAAGAACATAGCCCTGGATTTGTATGTAGGTGTGTGTGTGTCCCAGGGAATAGCAATGTCAATGCTAAACAAGAAAATTGTGATACATATTTTTTTGTAGAATCATGCAGTCCTATTCCTAAGAAAACGTAGTCTAGTATGTTTTAAACAGACAACAATACCTGAAGCTCAGAGCTAAACCTCCTTCCAGTGAAATGCATATGACAAGCATAGTGGCAGTCAGTCCAACTGATTAAAAACAGTAATTCCCAATATAACCACCTTCATTGACATGCTAATTATGCCAGCCCAGGGAACCAATTCCAATGGTTTCCAATGAGGAGCCATAAGTATGACGGCTAATTTCTCATGTCAGAAAATACTAAAGAAAGCATGCCTTACCACAGGGAAGTCTTGAAGTTGGAGCTATGTTGCTTTTGCAATTAAGCAGAAGCGATAAAAAGCAGATAACAATGCGTGAAGCTCAGACCTGAACTACTTTACAGTCAAATGAATGTGTAGTGATAGTAAATTGAGAAGTTCAAAATGTTCACTTCCAGGGTATCTAGAAGATCACCTCATTACATTCAATTACACACGACAGTGTCATGGCAGTCAGTCAGGAGAGATGAAAGCACTATTGGGCACCATTGGGCACTAACCACAACTTGGGCACTATGAAAGCCCAAGTTGTGGGGATGCAAATGTATTGGCTTTGCCAATGTGGGGAACCACACTCCAACACTCTGTTGTAGATGATTAGTTTTCTTTTTACATAAAACTTTACAACAGCAAACTAGCTAGATCTGACCTAATCACACCTTCTGCTGGTTAGTAGCAGTACCTAATGAAGGGTCTTGAGAGGGTAGGTGGTTATCCCCCGCCATGTTGTCTTGCAGCCGACGCTTGTCCATACACTACGTACATGAACACGAGCATTTATATGTTGTCCTCGGCGTGTCTTTCATGTTTGACGAGTGGCATTGGCATGCACTTAGCGGCTTAGTTCGCACAGCCGGAGCTCGCCGGTGCACATGTTGGCGCTGTGTATACATTCCTGTGTGGTCGCCTCATGTTTTATTCACACCTTCTGCATAATTGAGTTGGCGAGTGGATTTTCTCCACTCTGATAGAGTCGCAGGATCAGCTGTTACGGGGGGAGCTGCGAGGACACGACGGCGGCTTCGCTGGGTTGAGCAGATGTTCCTTGTTGTTCCTCACCGAGTTCCTCTGTGCTCTTAGTGTGGATGCTAACCTCCGAAAAAGAATGTGGAGCAGAATTTCACACTGCGCGCTCTCAATTCTCCAGGGACCCCCCACGGTTCTCACACTTGCCTCTTCTTGGAGATGACACGTTCATAGTAGGGTCCCAACATCTTTCTGGTACCCAGGAGGCTATTTCTGCAGAGGCTCAGGAAGGATGCATCACGATAAAAGGTTGCTACTGAGTGTTAGCTACTCTGTGTTGTAGCCTAGACATTGACTGGACACATTATTTGATACACCTACACCATCTAATAGCATCCAACACAAGAGCTGCTGTTACAAACGTAAGTACGGTATTGCGCAAGACTTTGCCAAAGCAAAACAAATTATTTTGACTATTATTTACTTAATTTTACCAAATATACAGTATATCCGTCATCATAGACCCACCTCCTTCATGCATTATTCCATGTATTGGGTTCTTAACGGAACGATTTGTTCTGAACTTGCACTATTTACCGAACCACAGCACACACAAAGATGAAAATGTGTCAAAACATGCACCCCTAGTCTGTTGCCTGTGCTATTGTTTTTCGNTGGAGCACTAATTCTATGACTTTCTTTTGTTTGTCCTTAATTATCAACATAAAAAACAGCGTAGCAAGTGCACTATTTCTTTCTATCTTCCATTGCTTATACCAATGGCCTTGGGTCTTTAATTCCTCGTCTATTCTTATCTCCTTATTAGGTCATTAGAGACTGCGGCACTAATGCAATTTTCAAATCCTGCTGGTGGAGATTTTAACTTGCATTTTATTTGCCCGCTCAAATGGCTCGTCTTGTTTGGTGAGCACATTTGAGGGATCTCTCGTCAGTTCTACCCCGAGGAAGTGGCCTGGATGTAGTCCTCCTCAAATCCTTCATTTACGGTCTTAATAATGTGAAGAATTTTCCACCAGTTTCTTGCTAATAGCTTTAAAAAAAAGTTAGGTTTTCTTAGAAAAACGGCTGGTTTCCAGTTTTGTTGCGCAAAACCATTTTAAAGGACAGAAGTGAAGGAAAAACCCAGTAAAACCACTTCAATAACCATCATTTCTCAGATTCAGTGGCCATTATCGACTGTTCAACCTCAATGGTGATACTTTGATGAGGACTTAGATGCTATTTTATTTTCAAAACAACCACCACGGGTCATTGAAAACTTGTTGCCATGGTTACAGTCTCACTTTATACAATTGGGCTGTAAGGTGGAAATGAAATGATGCATTTCCAACCGATTTGGGAAGCGATTAGGGAGGTGTGTCCCAACAAGAGTCGTTCTATCATCACAATACATTGACAGAAATAGCATAATATTGTTTTAAAGCTTGGATATTTTACTGGCAATGTTAATAAGTGTGCCCTCGCTCCATCCATTTTTAAAAAAGTAATAAATCATCCAGCCGCACAGTGGCTGACTGGGTAGAGCGTCGGCCTCGCAGTCAGGAGGTGCAGGGTTCGAATACCCATTGGGCATCTCTGTGTGGAGTTTGCATGTTCTCCCCGTGCGTGCGTGGGTTTTCTCCGGGTACTCCGCTTTCCTCCCACATTCCAAAAACATGCATGTTAGGTTAATTGGTGACTCTAAATTGTCCATTAGAGTGTGAGTGTGAGTGTGAATGTTTGTTTGTCTATATGTGCCCTGCGATTTGCTGGCGACCAGTCCAGGGTGTACCCCGCCTCTCGCCCAAAGTCAGCTGGGATAGGCTCCAGCATCCCCGCGACCCTAATTAGGATAAGCGGCATAGAAAATGGATGAATAAATGATCCGTGTTTTGTGTTTCGCCCTTGGCCTATTAGTCCAAAAAAGGTATATTTAAGCAAATGTTATGTATTCCTAGCCTAAATTAAGCATTAAAAGAATAAAAATACATGCATAAAAATAGTCTAAATAAACTAAAATACAAGTACAGCTTAGGTAATACAAGACATTAATAACTTTACTGGCCACTAGGTGTCACTAGTCACACACACCAGACTTGATTGCCAAATACTTTTATTGATTTACAATTATCTATCACACAACAGGCACAATAAGAATAATAGTCATTACCATCATCATCATCACAATAATAATAACACAGGCTACCAACATCCCCTCCTGTCCACATGTCCAGAAGGCACTTATTGAATCACACATGAGCACCAGTCTTATTTATATCTTAGATGGCTTAGTTCCTGTGATTGTAACTAATTTCATCATTGGTCATTGATCCTTGATCCACATGTCCTAGCTAACTACAGACCAGTAAGAATAGAACTCATCTTTGGCATTAAAGGAACTGCATTAAAATGGTTTCAAGTCTTATCTGTCAGATCGCCTGCAGTTTGTATCTATTAGTAGTAAAGAATCCAGACATGTGAAGGGCAATCATGGTATCCCACAGGGTTCTGTGCTATGACCTATATTGTTTGACCTTTATATGTCCCCCTTAGGTAACATCATTAGAAAACACTCCATTAACTGCCGTTGCTATGCAGATGACACACAACTGTACTTACCAATAACACCTAACCAATCTAGTCAGCTGTCCAAACTCCAGGTGTGTCTTAATGACACACCTGGAGTTAAGCTGGGTGAATTGAAACTTTTTACGATTAAACTCAGACAAAACTGAAATCATAGTCGTTTGTTCCCAGCTCTTGCAAATTGTATTACTGCAAATTATAAACTTGCAAATTATATTACTGCCCTTGATGGTCTTGCACTCCCCCACCCCAATACTGTAAGAAACCCCTTGGTGTCCTCTTCGATCAGGACCTTTCCTTTAGCTCCCAAATACGACAAGTGTCAACAGCATTTTTCCATTTACAAAACATAAAGAAAATTTGAAAATGCCTGCCACTACCAGATGCACAAAAACTTGTTCCTGCTTTTGTGACCTCCAGGTTGGATTATTAGAATGCCTTGTTACTCGGAAATCTTTAAAGACCCTTCACTTAGTCCAAAATTCTGCCGCACGACTCAACTGGAACCAGAAGAAGAGATCATATCTCGGCCGTATTAACTTGCACTGGTACAGTTTAGAATTGAGTATAAAATGATCCTTCTTATATACAAAGCACTACATGATCAGGCACCAGCATATTTTAAAGAGCTCCTAGTGTTACGTTCACTTGCGTTGCTCGCTGTGTTTTCCCCTTTTCCTTCTCCTGGCATGTGTCTGGGTTACAGGAGCTGCCATGGCAACGGGAGGCGGGGCCACGGGACGCACCTGCAAGTGATCTGCGGACTCCCTTCTTAAGCAGAGAGCTCGCACCTGGGAGACGCTGGATTATTCCACTTCACGCATGAAGGCTCAAGTACGGACTCGCACCTTGTTCATCCTACTTAACCCACTCTCCTGTTCCAGCAGTATTGGAC
>QODF01000076.1:1631051-1681047 GCA_024372805.1 Oostethus manadensis | reverse complement strand
TGAACCATGCTCCTAAGCTTCTAGCCTTGCTACCGTTTCACCTGGTCTCCTGGACACACAATATGTCTACCTTCCTGCTCTGCATCATGTCAACTAATTCTCTACCTTTTCCTGTTATAGTTCCAACATTCAAAGTCACTACTCTTAGTTCTAGACTCTTAGCATTCCTCTTCTCTCTCCTCCTACGTACACACCTTCCTCCTCCCCTTCTCTCACCAACAGTAATCCAATTACCACCGGCACCCTGTTGGTGAACGGCACCAGTGGTAAGCGGTGTTAACCCAGGCCACGTCCGATCCGGTGTGGAAGTCATTTGTTTGATTTGCATGTTCTGGTTTGGCAAAGTTTTACGTCGGATGCCCTTCCTAACACAACCCTTTGTATTTATCTGGGCTAGGGACCGGCACAATAAGACACTGGCTTGTGCCTTGTTGCGGCTACATTGGGAACCAAGGACTATGATTTCACTTTTATCTGAGTTTAATAGTAAAAAGTTTGAAGTCATCCAGTTATAGCCCACTTGATTCCAGTCACAGATGTACTGTAGTCCATGTCCTTCTCAGATCAAGAAAGGGGATCTCTTTTGCTATCCCCATTTGACTTCCTTCTCAGGTGACTTTACCACTTATTTCTATTTGTTTTTGCTATGGGCCAATCACATGGTCTCTTACTACTTTTCTTTTCAATTTTCTTTGCGGTTGGGGCTTTTTTAATAGATGCTAGGTAACTGCTTATGAAATAAAAGATACAAAAGCACTTATTTCATAGCAGTTTCAGGTCTGACAACTGACTCTTGAAATAATGGTCCAATGTTTTTAGGCAGTCAAATGGTTGTGTGATGTAAGTTGTTGGTTAGCTCCGGGTGTCAACGAACACTTTAACTCTCAGGGCGCTTCATTAAGTACACAGTGAAAGCAGGAGGTTCAGGGTCGTCGTTTGCGTCAAATGAAACTCATGAAGTGGCTGTCAATTTCATGTTTACTGTCTTTGATTTTCTTAGAAACAAAACAAATCTCAAGTGGCCTTCTCAAAAAGGGAGACGTCCTGTCAAATTACGGCACCTCTCAAATTGTGTGATGTCATTTGGAACGTCTTCAAACATCTTGAGGGGTATGGAACAAAAAAGTCAAGTGGAAGACCCAGAAAAATGTCACCGGCTGAAGGATCCAATTATCCGCCAGCCTTCCTCGGCTCAAATGAAGGTTGTTGCTGGTGCCGAGTGTAGTCCAATAACGATCACATGCCAAGGCTTTTAATAACAAAAAACATCTTGTCTCCTTCAAGGCCAAAAAATTGACTGTTTGGAATTTGCAGGAGAGCACCAAACATGGGACATTGAAAGGTGGAAGAAAGTTTTCTTGTCCCTTGACAGTCCTGATAGCTTCCAACGTTACTGGCATGTCAATGACATCCCACCTGAGATGATTTCCACACGGCACCATGGTGATCCGTCAATGGAACAATGGAGCTTCAGGTTGTGCAGGGGCGTCAAACAGCAGGGGCATCCCTCATGACTGAAGGCCCTGGTCTGAGTGGTAATGACTGGCTTTTTCAACACTTAACAAAGGACTTCTTGCAGAGGAATAAACTCACCCTGCGTGTTCCCTTCATCTAAATGCAAAGGAGAAGATTTGGGGATGGATGATACAAAATGAGCATCAGTTCCAGATAGTGGATGTCCTCTGTGAAGCCATTTTTACCACCTGGAGCAACATTCCCACCTGCCCCCAGAAAACACTGGCACGGGAATTTATCTTGGAGATTAATAAAATATCTATCCATCCATCAATCCAACCAACCAACAAACCAACAATGCAAAATGTACATTCTTGACTAGTCTTAAAATGTTGATAATGTATTTGGCATATTGTTATGGCATATTTTCATAAACCTTTTACCTTACGAGTGCGCAAGTCCATTGTACGAAAAAGTAACATTTTGTCCAAACCCGACACCAATAAAACGCACAGAAGACACACGTTGGGCGTACGGACGACACACAAAGATGTTTGAAGTGCGTATGTTTGTCTTGCAACCTGCAAAAAACAAGTTTGACATTTCTCGAAAATTAGTTCGTAACATGCTTGCCCTCAACTCCATGTTGTTTATTTGCACAATACACATGAGCACATATAGCATGAGAATGCGCACCAAGCAAAAATGCCCAGCAGCACAGCCCTGACATTAATAGCACTTTGACGCCATTCTTAACGCCACGTGTGACAATTTGTGTCCCACATGGCGTATTCAACAACCGCCAAACAAAGTGGCCGCTACGCCTGAAGAATCCACATTATTTGTGAAAGCATAAATTCCCTTTCTTAACACCCTCATCGACTTTCTCAGCATTATCAGTCCATGCACTCATTAGTCACAGGAACACATAAAAGACCAGCTCTCATTTAGCAATACAAATGAAACATCTTCAAGAATAAACACTTAAACACAACCCATTATCATCAAACCTTCCCTTCATCTTACACAAACAGAACCATGAACAACTTCGTGCTGTCATCTTTCTTCTGCACTGTACTACCTGCGCTGTGTTCACATGAGGCGTTCGAGAGTGTAAATCTCAGAGTTCGGCCCTAATGTACACTGCATACAAAGACCTGTATGCGGCGCTGCATACCGCCGCATACTTCTCAGATATCCGGGTGTAAGCCGGGTGTTAATGCCCGGAAGCATACCATCTGGCAGAGGTGTGAAACTATGCAGACCTTGGACTTCATGGGTTGTAGGTGGCCAGACTAATCCTCTGGTTCCTTCCAAGGAAGTATTTGGATTTCACACTTTGGGCAACACTTTTACTTTGGATTAGTATTTTTGGCCGAACTGGTTCCTTACTGAAACTGCTGCCCCCGCGACCCGGACCCGGGTAAGCGGAGGAGAATGAAATGGTCCCACTGCTGTTGGTCAAATAATAAGGAGGGGCTTGTTTTATGTGGATATTTTAACTTATTATCATTTATATTTATATTTGATACGATTTAATACATTATATTAAGATTAATGAAATCCTACGGGGGTAGGACTGGATACCCTTTGCTCCTTCCTACTCCTTTTGGACTTGTGGAACTGTCAGTTGTTTTAAGTGATGAATTCCAATATAATCCATTTGCATGTTAACCGACAGGTGATAATATCACTTAATGTACTGATAATTTATGTGTTTATTTGCATTGTCATTTCCAACATTACATATAAAGATGACACGTTCAAAATATGTTTTGCAGTAGGCTATAAAGGAAAGGGTTCAGTTAATAATACAAAATAATAATTAAATACTAATAAAATAAACTCAACATATAAGGAAGAAATGTTAATTTTAGGTTGCACAGAAGGTCAATGTAACTCACCCACTATGGCCTCCTTGTGTTGTTGGTTGTTGCACTGATGCACTGTTGGTACACTGGAGAAACAAAGGACGTCTGTCATTAGGCGGGAAAAATGGCAATCAACATTTTAAAAAATAAGTAATGAACATGAAATAAATGTGCGAAGATAAGACTTAAAACATGTGTACCAACTGAAATAGTGCAGTCAATAAGCCGTTTGCTGACCCTGACACTAGCAACTTAGTCGCTGTCCAGTGCTGAGTCACAAGCTGACAGTCACAGTATGCCGTGTTTTCCTGTGCCTTGCAGCACCTTGCTGGTGCAAGACGACAGTATCCTCTTTTCGCATTCAGACCCACACACCCCTTTTCCTGCAGTGGCAATCCGGCTGCTTTTAATTTTTATTCACGTACCCCCGTACGGCAATCTGCGCATCCCCATCCCACTTTGTGAACCTAGGCAGTAGATGATGTAATATAATACGATCATACTGACTTGATTGTATACATGTAAAAATATGCTTATTCGTCTGACCTGTGTCATACTGACAACTGTTTCTAATGTTGTGACCATCTCATGTAGCTCAATAGTCACAATATTATGAACTCATCTTTACAGTCCAAAGAATCGCAGTTGGGCCTGGACTTGGTGAGCAGGGATAGGACACCATACCAGCTTAGAACTGTGCACGTCACAGGACCATCATGGTGTCCGTCTACTGCGTTCACTGGGTGCTTAAAGCAGAACCTGAACAATAAAAGAACTTTCATACTTTACTTTCGGTAGAATACAACCAACAACCGTATTGAATCCTTAACCTCGCCTTTGGCCAGTCGGGTTCAAGTATGTGGCCTACAGCGACCTCTGCTGGACATTTCTGGTAAGACACCCTAACATACCGGGCAAAAGAGAAACGTTATTGTTGCAGACAAGCATTACAGTGAAATCAGCTGGTCAAAAGTTTAAGACCATAGAAAAAAATGAACCAAAACTTGCTTAAAATAAAAAAAACAAAGCTAGTGAGAATGTTGCTCCAGGTGGTGAAGATGTCTTGAGGTAGGGTACTCACTGCCTGAAACTGATGTTATTTTTTGTAAACATCTGTTGCCATCCATCCAAATGTTCTCAATCAATTTTAGATCAGGGAACATGCAGGATGGTCCACAAGAGTGAGGTTATTCCTCTGGAAGATGTCCTTTGTCAAGCGGGCATTGTGAACCTCAGCGCTGTCTCATTGGAAAAGTCTGTCATTACCACACAGTCATGAGGGATGCCCCCTGCAACATCTTCACATAGCCAGCTGCTGTTTGACGCCCCTGCACAACCTGAAGCTCCATTGTTGCATTGAAGGAAAAAGCAGTCCAGATCTTGACGGCACCCCCTCCACTGTGCTGTGTGGAAAACCCTACAGGTGAGATCTCTACGTTGGAAGCCACCAGGAACATCCATTTTAAAATTCTACTCTTAACTTGTAATGTCATCTCTGGTCTAGCCCCACCCTATTTATCAGACTTTCTTACCCTGTACGAGCCTGGCCGTGACCTTGGATCTTCAGCCAAAGGTGATCAGCTTTTTAGTCTAAAAGCCCCGACAAGCAGACTCTGAGTCCTCAGAAACTCATTTTTACAGATTTTTACTGGACTGGTTGAAATCCCATCTTGTATACTGTCTGCACTTATTTATACACCCTTTTTGCATTTTAAAGCTCTGCTTGCGACCTCCCTAAGAGTGCAAAATGTAAATTGTTGCAACTTCCTAAATGATCTTACAGTTTTTAAAAATGTCTATATATTTTCATAAATGTGAAGTATGACACTTGCACATTACATTAAATATAAGATACAATACTTGTGCATAACAACAAATACAAGATTTAGTTATTCATGATAGTGGATCTGGTACATTATCAGAAACATGCTTAAATGTACTTTGACATGGTGACTGGTTCTGACGAACTGATTTGGACCTGAATCAACTCAGACAGATTAGCGGCATCTATTTGCGTTTTCAATCTCATTAAGAGACTAGACCGACAGCAGCGCCTGAAGTCGCCATGAACGCGTCACTGCGGCGAGGCCTGCTCGCGCATGCGCGTCCCGGCCCGCCTGGTTCTGTCTCTGCGCTGGACGTGAATGAAGGACGAGGAGTGAAGCATGTTGACGCTGCTGACCTCCATGCACCTGGTGGCGCGGACCTTTTCCTCTCAGGTGAGGCGGTTCTTGAACGGAGCGCGTCGTTAAAATTATAATGGCCGTCCGGTTAACTGTTGGGGTCCGTGGAGCGTTCTCTAGGACCAGACCTGGTCGTCCACGTCACAAGGTGAACGTACACCCCGACTGATGAGCTCCCGGTCTCCTGTCACGTGGTGGCATAGCGTTACAAACCCGTCCTTCACTCGGACTTGTCTCTTCCTCTGATTACAACCTTAGAATGGGAATAACTACACTTCCGGTCAATGCCCTCCAAAATGTTTCCCATTTCTCCCGTACAGGATGGGATGTCGCGGTTTTTACAAAATATTACTAAAGTACTCGTTTTGTTCCAATTTGGGAGGTGCTTTTCAAAACCAGTGATTAAAATTACGACGTTTTGACGCATTGGCGAGCAAAAGTTATTTTAACGCCCAAAATTTTATTGTGAAGATTGGCTCATACAACTTCCTGTCTTGCACAAAGTTCATGCTTGTCGTCAGCAGCTCCCGTTTGACTGAGCCCATCCTTCCATCCATTTGCTATGCCACTAACATTATATATTTACATAATCCACCCTAAATAATACTTCACGTGCACATATGTAAACTTCACATATGTTTACGTACCATGACATTGATTAAAAAATGTTTACACGCGGATAATTCACATTAAATTTAGTACCGTGGTTTACGTCTGAATATATGAACGCCTGACCTCTTAACAGGCACAGTCGTCTTGGCCTCTACTGACCTTTGACCTCCAAGTGGTGCCTGCCTGGGCGTCGCGTCTCATCAACATTTAACATAAACTCTGTTGCTTTTAATCCGACTATAATTAATAATGAGTGAGTTGTTGTGATCAGCGTTTGGTCCTCAGGCGTGGACTCAGTCAGGAGTCGCATGATTGTGACCAAGTTCAAGCAGCACTTCCTGTCACGTGGCTGTAAGGTCCTTAAAGGATCATAGCATTCATTCGTGCTGCTTGACACCATCAGTTTTCATCTTTATTATGAACTCCTCATCCCTTTCAAGATGTGTGGTGCTTAGTTACATGTTGGTGAATTTCCAGGGCTTCCAAGATGATTGACAAGATGTCGTCTGACTCGTGCCATGGGGAGGTTGCATGTTAAGGAGATGATGAGATGCTTCTATTCTACAAGGATAGATAAGGATCCACCACAGCTCCTGCTTGTTAATAATGTGTTGTAAAGGACATTGTTGCTGTCTGTCAGGAGCATACACCAAAGCTTTTTTCAGGTTTTAAGTGCATGAAGAGAGTCAAAGGTTCTCATGGTGGATTTGGATGTGTGGTTTAATAGGTACTGTATAACTCATCTACTGTATCTATCTTTCTGTAGTGTCTGGCTACAGTCAATATCCACCCACCCAGCTATAGCATAAATCTATCTATCTATAATATCTATCATCGACCCATCTATATATACATATACAGTATCCACTCCACTCATTTTACGTGCCGCTTATCCTCACTATTTAGTCATCCATCAGTCTATTCTCTATACTGCAACGCCATTAATTGCCACACGATGTCGCTAACGTAACGTCATTACAGACAAGCAGCTAGCTAGTTAGTGCAGTACGGTGTTATATACAGTAGTTATATTATAGGTAGCCACATAAATATCTAGTTTTAGCCAGCTGAAGTCAGTTAAATATGAAATAATTTTTCCAGTATAGACTAAAAATGAACTAACAAAAAGATCTTAGGATGAATACAAATATTATTTACATTTACATTACATTTAGTGCGGTGGGCAAATCTGTGTGGCGTGATGCATGATGGGACATGAAGTTCCTTGCACTGAAACTGCCAGGCGGTGATTGCGTCAAAAGACTACAAAATCCAGAAGTAGTGTGTGAGGAGGCGTGGCTTCGGCTGTCTGTCAGCTCCGAGGTGACCTCTCGTCGGTGCAGTCCTCCTCTGAGCTCTCAAAGACAGCATCCTCTGCTTCGCTTCCTTTTATAAGATGGTAAGAACAACATTTTAACTCTTTGCTAGATGCTAGAACACGCATTTAACACCGCGACAACGACCGTTTGGCCTTCTCGTTTTGGGAGACTTTTAAAGATACAGTCATGGCGGCCTCCATCTTTGCTTGATTCGCTGACAGCGATTCATTGATGCGCTGATTTATTCTTCAATTGTCCTTCAAGATTTGGTCGTATTATTCTGGTCTGACGCGATCGGTGCTTGCTGAAGATGCGGCAATTTAGCGCGAAGTGGCCGGTAAAAGTCGTTTTGTGGTTTTTAAAGAAGAATCCTCGGTAGCGAGGAAAGCGTTACGTCATCAACCTCCTGTCACGCGACCAGTGGGGAAACTTGACAATTGAAGAAAAGTATTCTACATTGCATGTGCAATATATATATATCATACATAATGTTTTCATTACACATCGCTCCATTCCACAGTTGACGTGGCAGATTTCGGACTAACATGTTTCAACGCTTTCCCGCCGGAGTGTACGGCGAATGAACGACTGACGCTAACTTGTTTTGGTTTAAACCATCCATCCGTCCATTTTCTATACCGCGTATCCTCAATAAATCAGTTTGAAATCCAAAAAAAGCCGCCTCACCTCGGAAACCTGCAAGGTCACGACGCTTCGCACGATGGAGTTGAGTGTAGAGGAGACATGGCGCCTCAGCGAGGATACAGCTCTAAATTTAGTCTTCATTTGCCTTTACAGCACCTGACCCAGTCTGGCCACAAAAACAAAGACCCGTGTTTCTTTATTTCTTTGGGGGGGGGGCGATTTTTTGCCGAGGAGTCGGCCGCAGATACTACCGGGTCCGCCTGCTGCTATTTCCATGTTTGTTTTTACAATCCCACTACCCGATAGACATCTAATGAATAATATATTGTATGCAGGAGTACAGTGTTTTTCACAATGTCTGCAAATGATGCTCTGAAAACGATGTTATAATGGCCAAATCATGCAGTCTATGAGCCAAATACTATCAAATGTAATTGATAAGTCTTATTTGTGAAAGATTATTGGATTATTGGATTTGGTTCGGGCAGTAAAACAAATCGTACACTTCCGTGCAGCACATGAATGAAACATCTTCAGCGCTCGGACTCTTCCCGCATCCAATATGGCGACAATGTTGATGCATGGCTCAGCGCTCGATGTGGCGTCTATGTATTTATGCGCCACCCCCCCTCACCATTAGCAGCGTTTTGACAACCCACCACGTCCCCAACCCGAAAGCGAGTAAGCAAAACAGTTTGACGACATTGGCCGCTCTTGTTTTGAAGGTGGAGACGTGTTGTATTTGGTGAGCTTGACGATTGTGTGTTAAGTGTCTACTACGAGCTGGGTGCGAGAAAAACGTGCCTTTTTTCCACTGGGAACCTGCATCTCGGCAACGGGCATTGTGAAACACTCCTTACATCAAAGCGGTAACTCCACTTGTTGAAAATATACTCATCCCGGACAATATTATTGGACATCCCTACTCATAAGTAATGCGCAACATTATCTCATGTTTTTTTTAAACTAGGGCTGTCAACTGATTAAAACTTTTAATCACGATTAACTGCACATTGTCCAAAGTTAACTCATAATTAATCACAGATAGAAATACGTTTTTATGTTTAATTGGTAAGCATGTAAATCTATTTGTGGGAAGCATTCAATACACATCTACAGTATAGACACGGGTTAGGATACAATTAAATTAATTAAAATTAATTACAAATTATATATTTTGAAAACAGAACAATTTCTGTACAGTGTACAAACAATACAATACAATCCAGTGGTTGCATTTGTTGATGTAGACATTAATCTTACATGACAACAAGGCAATCATATGAAAATGGCCTTTTAAAATGTGTAAACACATTAGACCGTCGTGAGACAGGTTAGTTTTACCCTACTGATGATGTGTTGTTGCAATAGTAATCCCCAAGCATGCTGTAAGGCATCCACCAGGCTGCGAGAAACGTTCAGATGTAAAGATCTTTTAAAAACACACCAAAGTAAAATCTAAAATAATTTGTAAATAACCATAATTTGGTAAAAAGGGATATCAATTATTGAAATCTAGTCCATTATACTATTCAAAAATATAATATATAGTCTTTGAACGGACCGTGTTACTTTGCAATACGGCTTCTCTCACCCTGCACAGATAGACTACTATACCGTATTTTTTGTTTTTTCTTTCACCTATGTTGTCACCTATGTGGTAATGCATAAATGAAAAATTTGATGTCCTTATTGAGTGCTGATGTGCATATTTGCTGCACTCTCTAAAATGTAAAGGCCAGTCTCGTACTGGTGGATGGTGGGTCTGTATTTATTTCGTGCTTTTAATTTGATGTTCTTTCTGTCACAGTTTTACACAATACAGATAAAATTAGATTGCCATAATGTACATGTTCTTCTGATGTGTTGAAAATCCTTCATGGTGATTATCTAGTGCGCTGCTAATGCTATTTAGATTCATTCTAGTTGACATAAGATCCAAAATAGCTGCCCTGATCCTAATCCAAATTTTAGCTAACAGTTATATGCAAAAAAATCAGCTGAGTGACGGCTCACATCTAAAAATACGCTCGTTAGTTGGGATACACGTACGCCAAGGTACCACTGTATAATTGACAATAAAAAATACTTGCAGTGCACCAGTAACTTCTCTCTTCTTCCTAGCTTTGAGAAGTGGCGTACTTTGTGACAACACAATGAGACACAAAAAACTTTGGTCTTGTGGTGAGAGCAGTCTTCCATGGATTTGAAGCTAAACCTTTTCTTTCTCAATTTCTGCTCAATATTTTTACTGCTTGTGGCTCCGCATTAACTGCCACACCATTGTTTCCTTGTTGTATTTTAAACCTTATTCAACAACAGAACATTAAGTGACTTACTGGGATTATGTGGTGTTTGTGGCATTTTAAAGGACTGGCATGCTTTTATTTTGAAAGTGTAACTCTACCAGCTACTGGATATGGTGTGCTGAGGTTGCCCAAGCGAACCGAAAGGTCTTTGTGGCTTGAGGTTGGGAATAAAGCTTGTGTTGTAGAATACACCTTGCCGTCTGATTGAACACACACATACAAAATACAACTGGTTTTATTTTGTGCAGTGGTAGGCATACGTGTGTGCGCCTTATAACACGCACTGGAAAGGTACAAAAACATTCATGTTGTTTTCATGCAGACATGGCTGTGGGGCATTGGGGCAACAGCTAAAGTTACTTGTTTGTTGTTGGCGCTCAGTCATTGTTACCCACATAGAATAGCTTCTTGGTTCACATGATTGTTGGTCGGTTTTGCAATGTGTTTTCAAGATAGTTGGTGGCGACGGCTTGCAAATGGAAGAGCAAAGCCGAAGCGCTTCTGACAATGTAGACTTACTATGCCACCTACTGGACAAATCTTTAAAAAAAAAACTTTGGTGTCTGGTGTCTGCATGGGTCAGTTGAATGTTGAACCTTTCACGTTTGCTTCTTGCAGGCTGACCCGATCCGCGTTGTGGTGACTGGTGCTGCAGGGCAGATTGCCTACTCTCTGCTCTACAGCATCGCTAAGGGAGATGTGTTTGGAAAAGACCAGGTAAGACCATGTGTTTATTGCGTCATTTAGTGTTGCATCCTGCAGGAATACCACAACAAGCTCCAAAACTATACATGCATGAAATCATCTTTTCTCATCTGTCATATTGCACTACAGCATGGTCACAAGCTTCCCCAGCCCCAAGAAAACCGTCATCTTTAATATACATGCAGGCAATAAAAATCAGTACTGCCGCATTTTAAGAAAACATACTCTTAAACTGTTTTTTTTACATGTATAATTAACCACTTGTCACCATTGTTTTCTAAATTGGCCAGTAGGCTTCAGAGCGACCACACCAGAGGTTATCCCAAGACAGTCCACTCTTGTCAGTCCACTCTTCCTGTAAAGAGGAAACTCTATACCAACCCATTTCAAATTAGAGACCAACAGTAATGGTTTTAACAAAAGACTGAAATAAATCAACTGTTTACATGAATAGTTTTGAACACTAGACTGCTTTTGCTTTTTAACTTAAAAATGTATTTAATTTGAAAAAATGCTGTTGTACCTTGTATTTTTTTTTTCACTGTTACTTTTATGTTACTTTTAATTTTTTATAATTTCAAAAACCTCCTGTGGACAAAGCACAGAAGCATCTGGTCTGTCCAATGTAATTGTGACGTTCACAACAAGTAAACAATACATTAAGGAAACATTGTAGATAGTCTTGGGGTTGCTATGGTAACAGGATATGAGTATAAGGACTGCAAAAGCTAAAACACGTGGAAGAGTTTGCTAGCTTACCGGTGTCTCTTTCTCAGCCCATCATTCTGGTCCTGCTTGACATCCCACCCATGCTACCCGTGCTGGAGGGCGTCGTCATGGAGCTGCAGGACTGCGCCCTCCCACTGCTGAGGGGTGAGCCGCCATGTTGAAACTCCATGTTGTCCTTTTGTCCTGGTGTGGCTGTAGGGACAGTGATGTATTTGGAGTTGTTGTTGAATTACAATAAAGTCCAAAGGCCATTGCAGTTTTAAGCCCACTGGAACTTTTCAGTCTAGTTCATCTGAAACTGGATGTTTGTGTACCCTTTAACCTCTGTGATACCGCCAGGTACTAGATGAGGAGGAGTGTCCCTCAGAAGTCTCCTGATTGGCTGTTGTCCATTTAGAGCAGTTCTCAGACGAGACGGGAACTGTGACTGAAGTCCACTTTGATAACAATTTTGTTATCGTTATCACAGCAGCACACCATGCCGAACATTGGTTCTCTGGTGTTCTAAAACAGGGATCAGCAACCCTTAATTGGGACATGACGGCCAAACCAATAGAAACCCAAACACCAGCCAACTGCTGTGGAATGACAGGAGCATAATTTCTGTCAACACACCTCCAAATTACATT
This sequence comes from Oostethus manadensis, assembly GCA_024372805.1. Classification (NCBI taxonomy): domain Eukaryota; kingdom Metazoa; phylum Chordata; class Actinopteri; order Syngnathiformes; family Syngnathidae; genus Oostethus; species Oostethus manadensis. The sequence continues at coordinate 1,668,590 of QODF01000076.1, read as the reverse complement.
GCATTGCGAGACCCTAAACCCATAACAACACAGCAAGCTTCGGTGAAATAACACTTACGTTAATGTGTAACTCCCCGGTGATTCATTGCTGCTGCATCTTCTCACTGTTGACCTCCACTCCTCCTCCTGGCTCCCCACAGAGGTCATCCCCACTGACAAAGTGGAGGTGGCCTTTAAGGACATCGACGCCGCCATCTTGGTGGGTTCCATGCCCAGGAAGGAGGGCATGGAGAGAAAGGACCTCCTAAAGGCCAACGTGGCCATCTTCAAGACACAGGGTGCCGCTCTGGACAAGTTTGCCAAGAAGACAGTCAAGGTAACGCCATGTTTTTAGCTGCCAACCGTGCTGAGTCAGTGTCCGATTGTCTGATAGTCAGACAAAGACCTGTGAGAAAAGAGCCTCTGCTGGGGCAGATAACGATGTGATGCTGAACTTTGATGTTAGGTTCTGGTGGTGGGAAACCCGGCCAACACCAACTGCCTCATCGCCTCCAAATCGGCTCCATCCATCCCCAAAGAGAACTTCTCCTGCCTGACCCGACTGGACCACAACCGAGCCGCTTCTCAGGTCTGCTAATCCGCTAAGAAATTACAGTGGACGTTTCGAAAACCTTCTAACCTTCTGACTGGTGCCACCACTGACCTGCAGGTGGCGATACGCTGCGGCGTGTCCGCTGACAAGGTGAAAAATGTCATCATCTGGGGGAACCACTCATCTACTCAGTACCCCGATGTCCACCACACTAAGGTGGACATGCACGGCTCCCAGATGGCAGCCTACGACTGTGTAAAGGACGATGCCTGGCTCAGGGGAGATTTCATCTCTGTAAGTTCCGTCCACATCCACTTTGTTTGACTTTGGGAGGACGCAATGACAATTAGTATGTCAGACAAAACCGATCGGCGTGTGGCGGAATCCTACATGTCAGCTGTGTGACATAGGGTTGCCAACAAAATGACACATCTTGTATTGAGGTTGACACATGCCATGCCAATCGATGGCAGCATGTTTGATCAATTACTTACCAAACCTACTGCTGTTTGACTATTGCATTTTTGTTTATACGCTTTGCCTAGCTGTCATTGGCGGCAGCTAGCTGGCTAGCTAGAGTTATGCGCCTAGCTGGTTTTTGGACTCCAAATGTAACTTTTTTTTTACTTACACTTTTACCACAGTGACATTTTTTTCCTAAGCAATGCGATCAGTTTAGAGCTAGTTTGCATGGGCTACAGACTAACTTTTGCATGTGTCACTGAACAACTATACCCATTATAATTATGTCCTGTCCTCAAAACACTTTGTGTGGCTGATTAATGAACAGTCCACACGGTGACCTAGTGGTTGGCCACACGGTGACCTAGTGGTTGACCACACATTCAGGAGATCTGGGTTTGAATCCCTGCAACCCTAGTGAGACTAAGCGGCATGGAAGATGTATGTTTAATGAACATAAACACAGTGTGTCCAGCCTTATGACGGTGATAGTATGAGGGGTCTCACCAGCTGATTTTGAGTAGCTCACAAAAAGGGTAAAAGAATATTCACTTCAACTATTAGTAGTTTTTTTTTTTTTTCAAACGTTAAAATTTTTTTAATTATAACATTGTGCCTTTTTTATCATGTCAAATGACCATAAAATAACATAAAGATGATGTCCACACTGTTTGAGTGGAGATCTGTTTGGTGGATACATAAAACATACATAAAACACTAATAGTTGACAGCTCTAGTAGTGATGAACGTTGGTGACCCCTGGACACTGAATTTATTCTGTTTTAAGTTGAGCAGGTCAGATTTTCTGTGAAAGGGTTTGTCCCCATTCTGATTTCTTTTTTTGCATGTTAGTCGCATTTTCAGATCATCAAACAAATTTAATTATTTTTTTATGATAACATTAACTCAAAATAACAGAACACAAAATACAATGTTTAAATGAAACGTTTTATTAAGGGAGAAAAAAATCCAAAGCTACGTGGCGCTGTGTGAAAAAGTGATTGCCCTCTAAACCTAATTACTGGTTGGGCCGCCCATAGCAACAACAATTGCAATCAAGCGTTTGCGATAACTTGCAATGAGTGTCTTACAGCACTGTGGTGGAATTTAATTTTGTTGTAATTTTAACACATTGGAGGGTTTTCCAACATGAATCCCCTTTTTAAGGTCATCTTAATAGGACATTGACTAGGCCACTCCAAAGTCTGGTTAGGTGGACTTGCTGGTGTTTTTTGGGTCATTGTCCTGCTATACCACCCAATGTGGTTTCAGCTTAAAGTCACCAACAGATGGACATTTCATTCCATTTTTCTCCGCTTACCTGAGTGCGGGTTGCAAGGACAGCAGTCTCAGTGAAGAAGTCTAGACTTCCCGATCCCCGGAAAAGGGGGTCTGTCCCAGTTCCACCAGGACAGGCATTCTTTGTCAGAATTCATTGTTCCGTTTATCAGATGAGCATACATTTTTCAGATGAACATACTAAACAGTAGAAGTTCAAAGTTTCTAAGGCACATTGACACATTTGTTTGAATTTAATGTGATGCATGTTTTGGAGAACTATGAATAAATTAGGGAAGGTGAATCCTGTTAAAGAAAAACAAACATGGCTGTAGCTGTCTGACTTTCTTGTTCTTGTGGTGCAGACAGTGCAGCAGCGCGGTGCCGCCGTCATCAAGGCTAGAAAGTTGTCCAGCGCCATGTCTGCTGCCAAGGCCATCTGCGACCACATGAGGGACATCTGGTTTGGCACCAAGGAGGTGTGAGGACACACACACACACTGCATAATGCCAGGCGGATGTTATGTAATCATGCTATTAAAAGGAACTGATTTTATGTTGTATGACATCCCCATCAGGAGTGTAGTGTCAGTGACTTTTCCACTGATTAGTCCAACTCAAAATTGTCCTTAGTGAGTGTGAATGGTCTGCCCTGTGAATTACTGTTGCCAGTCTAGGGTGTACCTCGCCTCCCGTCCAAAGTCGCATACCCGCGACACTTATGAGGATAAGCGGTATAGAAAATGGATGGATGGATAGTCCCATGAGGAGTTTTTGCGTTTTTGTCGGTTTTTGGTAAGTAATTCCAACCAGTTGGCTGGAGTCACAAAAATATGCTTCTCAAAACAATATGCAATCAAGAGTAATACTTTAGCATCACAAAACCTTTATTCACGAAGAAGTCAGACTTCACCATTGCTCTGTGCTGTTTTCTCTCTCTTTTGCACGTTGTGCAACTTTGCATTACAGTGTTTGCATGCTGCTGCAACGCGAGAAAGCTGAATTGAGAGCTAGAGTGGCCGCACGGTGGTCGAGTGGGTAGCACATTGGCCTCACAGTCAGGACGTTCAGGGTTCGAATCTCTGTTGGGCATCTCTGTGTGGAGTTTGCATGTTCTCCCCGTGTGTGCGTGGGTTTTCTCCGGGTACTCCGGTTTCCTCCCACATTCCAAAAACATGCATGTTAGCTTCATTGGCGACTCTAAATTGTCCATTGGTATGAATGTGAGTGTGAATGCTTCTATTGTTTGTCTATATGTGCCCTGCGATTGACTGGCAACCAGTCCAAGGTGTACCCCGCCTCCCGCCCAAAGTCAACTGGGATAAGCTCCAGCATGCCCGTGACCCTAATGAGGATAAGCGGCATAGAAAATGTATGAATGAGAGCTAGAGTGACCACTTCTCTCTCCCTCCTCTCACGCACTGCCTGTTGTAGCTCCGGCCGACAAAGTTCATCATTAGTAAATTCCAGTTCATAAAGGTAACACTTTGGCTTTGAGCTAAAAGTAATGATAAACTTGTAAAAAAGTCAAAGTAAACTTGTTTCATAGTCAGACCTGTTTAATTTCACTATCCTGGCAGTAAACACTGCTATACAAACGCTGTAAAGGTGCGCTAGAGTTGATAGGCGGCAGTGCCCATTGATATGAAGGGATAGAAAATAGTGCTGAGCAATTGTGAGTTCTGACTTTATGTGTAAAATACTTTGGTGATGCAAAAGCATTGCTCTTTTCAACGCATATTGTTTTGAGAAGCAAAACGCTTCACATTTGTGAGCAACACCAAAAACTGTCTAGAACTCTGCCCATGGGATGAAGTAGGGGAAAAAGTCACTGTTGATTTACTATACAGCTGATGGAGATGTCATACAGCTTCATATTAAAAAAAATCCTAATTACCCCTTTATATGTTTATACACATTTTGATGTGTGTTACCTTCTATCAGGGTGAGTTTGTGTCCATGGGTGTGTATGCTGGAGCAAACTCTTACGGTATTCCAGAAGACCTCATCTACTCCTTCCCTGTCCAGATCAAAGTGAGTCCACATTACCACATTGCTAATTGACGATGAATCACCTCTGAATGAAAAGTGTGATTGGCTGATGAACTTTAACGTTTAAAATCAAAGTGTTGTAGCTGACCTTCGATTTCCTCAGAACAAGACCTGGAAAGTGGTGGATGGACTTTCCATTAATGACTTTTCGCGGGCCAAGATGGACGCCACGGCAGCCGAGCTGGTGGAGGAGCGAGACACTGCACTGGACTTCCTGTCCCAGTGACTGGCACCCCCTGCTGGCCAGCAGCGGCATGTCCCTCTCTCGAAGGCTGGCTGTTGCTCTCGGCTGTGAAGACCAAGCCCGCCACGCGTGTTCCTTCCCACATACAGAGTGTGTGTGTCCGTGTGTACTTGTTGACATGTCAGACCTGTCCATCATCACAACCTGGCCGCTAATAGGCGTCCTTGTTGGTAGAAACACTCACAAGCTGTCCACAACAATCCAATATTAAAACAATGAAACTGAACCTTCGCATCCAGTTTTTTATATACATATACGGATGAACGTTTGAAACACAACACTAGAAATGTAAATCACCTCATCTTACTCATCTTCAACGTTATCTTCAGAAAATTCAAGGAAGTGTTTTGTTAGCATGTCAAGCACTACTCGTGATTGACAGATATGGCTAACCAATCGGCGCTCTAAGCTCAAGCATGTCAAGGCGGTGTCTTCGCCTTGTAGCTAGTTGGAAGCTAATGAGCTAGCTTGAAAATAACGGTGGGGCGACGTCAAGTCCATGAAAGTCAACTCCTGGACTAAGACTAACTGAGTCTGGACCCACAGAGTCCGTATTTAGGGTTCTAAGTCTGTCCTGTTGTTTTATTTTTACCGCGGCTTGAGGTAGGTGCGTCGAAGTAAATGTTAAAAGCGTTTGAAGTGTCTGCACTAGCAAGACGTGATTGACGACTTTCATCAGTAATTCTTTCAAGTTAGAATACACACACGCTCATGCCTGGATATAGTAGTAAAATAAGAACTTCTGCTTAGCCTCTGACCTTTACAACCTAGCCAAATGGTAAGTCAAAAGTCACGTTTGTCAAACAACAGTCATTTATTGGTAATACTAACGATTACCTTTGGTATTCCAGCGCAACATTTCACTACAGTATTGCGAAAAAGGTGTCATGGAGGTGGGGGCTACAGTAACCTGACTTCTATATTCGTGATTGGCGGTGAGGCTTGTGGGCGGGGCTTGTGGCCTGCGTCACAGCTGGGAAATCGTGACCTCTGCTGAGGATGAGGAGTGAGAGTTTTGTTGTGACTGTTGCTGCTGTGTGTGGTGTTCAGCAAGCCTCAAACGTGTAACGCCATGTCTCTGACGGTGGCGGGTGAGTGTCGTATGCGGATCGTGACGTTAAGACAGCTGGAAAGAAGTATTTCCCAGTAGCGTCGGTTACTTGAACATAGCAATGTGCCATGGCGTTGATGTTTGTATGCAGACCTGGCCCTAGGATCCATGACGGAGTTCCAGCAGAAACTTCGGCAGCAGCATGAGGCATCCATGCACCGTGAGCTGGATGAGCTGCTCGCCATCACTGGTGACGCGGATGCCCAGGTCAGCCTGAAAGGGAGGGTCAAAGGTTATAACAACCACAGCTCACTGCTGGAACAGGAAGTCCTCCACACGTGACCTCACCTTAAAACAACATTGTCGTTGAATGTTGTTTCGTTGCAGAGCTGCAGGAAAGACTTTGAGGGCTTCAAGAGGATCTTTCACACCTTCCTGCAGGTCAAAGGTCCTGACGTCGACTGGGCCAGAATCAGCCGCCCACCAGAGGATACCGTGAGTGCTCCCCCATGTAGGATTGACATGGCGCTGTCACGATGACTGAACAGGAAGTTAATGACATGTCTTTATTTCATCACTAGAAATAACAGAATCACCACAGAGGTCACACTGCCCCTTTGAATCACACGCACACGCGCGCACACATACATGTTCCTAGAATAGCGGCGCCCACTGAAGGTCAGAGCCAAGAATAGTGATCTAGTGGAGTGTTCAATGTTCTGATTTTAGGTTGAGTGCTCTTTGGACACTCTTTTGACTTTCAAAGTCAATCATAAAATTGATCGGCCTGCGGCAGCAAATCCTTCAAGTCAGCTGTCACACGGGGTTGCCAATAAAATGACGCGTCTCGTATTGAGATTGACACAGGCCACGCCAATCAATGCTGTTTGGATAGTCTTGCATTTGTTTTCATGTTTTTGTTGTCACTGGCTCTGCTTTGCATTGGTGGGCCGAGTGTCACTGAACAACCTTACTCTCTTGTCGTCATTATACTCATTATGTCTGGTCCTCAAAACACTTTTTGTGTGTGGTTGTTTAATGAACGGGCCACACAATGGCTAGTGATACCCCTGCAACTCTAGTGAGGCTAAGGGGACAGGCAGAAAGGACAATGCTATGACAACCGGATCACTTGAAAACAAGTGAAAACCCTTTTATCTCCATAGTGGTGGGCAGCATTAACTTGTGTGTTGGATGTAATTCACTGCAGGACAACCTGGAAGTTGCCCTCTGAATCACGTTCACGGGTTTAGTGAGTCGGATATACTTGTTCAAATGTGTGAGTCGATGAGCGGTGTTATTTTGTATTATTCAGACTAATTTCAAGTGAGCATGTTTGTCAGATTCAAGCATATGCCAAGATCAAGGCCAAAGGTCTCCCTGACGACATCACTGCCAGTCTGAACAAGCTAGCTGTGGTCAAACTCAACGGTGGCCTTGGCACAAGCATGGGCTGTAAGGGTCCTAAGAGTCTCATCAGCGTACGCAACGAGAACACCTTCCTGGACCTGACTGTGCAGCAGATTGAGGTAATGTGCTCCACCGCTGTGGTCCACTACCAAACATCTACTTCAACTTTTCTTCTGCTGTCAGGACTTGAACAAAACCTATAATACTGATGTACCTCTGGTGCTCATGAACTCTTTCAACACGGACAATGAGACCAGAAGAATCTTGCAGAAATACCAACATCGATGCATCAAGATACACACCTTCAACCAGAGCAGGTGAGACACTCCCCTCTTCCATCACGAACACACGTGCATGCAGATGTTGTCACAAGACAGAGCTCTCACTCAGTTGCGTTCACAACTACAGTAGTGTTCAAAATAATAGAAGTGCAATGTATTTTATTGCTACATGGCAAACAAGTTACCAGTAGGTGCAGTAGATTCTCAGAAAACAAGACCCAGCATTCATGATATGGCTGTGCAATTGAGCAATTAGTTAAAAGGGGTGTGATAGTGTGGCATTCAATCAGTTATCAATTTTGTGAATATAAATCAGTTGGCTCCTATTGAAGAATAATACCAGCACGTGTTGAACATGCATTTCTCTTTGAAAGCCTGAGGAAAATGGGTTGTTCAAGACATTGTTGAGAAAAACAGTGTATTTGTATTAAATACTTAAGTGGATTAGTATATTTTTATTGCTACATGGCAAACAAGTTACCAGTAGGAGCAGTAAATTTTTAGAAGATCCAGCATTCTTTAAACGCACACTCCTAACATTTCTGTCCACTAGAAGGTGCATGACAGAAAATAACAGAACCACTGGATTAAGGTCCAGGGATTGGGCTGGCCACTCCATAAAAATAATTTTTGTTGGTTTGTGACCAATATTTTCTTTTTTACTAATGTGTTCGACCAATTATTTTGACATATGCAAACTGATCCATGATCCCTGGTATGGGATAAATAGGCCCAACACCATAGTGAGAAACATGCCCATATCATGATGCTTGCACCACCATGCTTCACTGTCTCTACTGTGTACTGTGGCTTGGATCTAGAGATTGGAGGTCTCATAAACTGTCCGCGGCCGTTGGACCCAAAAAGAACAATTTTACTCCCATCAGTTCACAAAATGTTCCTCCATTTCTCTTTAGGCCAGTTGATGGGCTCTTTGACCAATTGTAACCTCTTCTGCACATGCCTTTCCTTTTTTTTTTTTAACAGAGGGACTTTGCGGGGAACTTTTGTATATAGATTAGCTTCACACAGGCGTCTGTCACAATACTTACAGGTAACGCCAGACTGTCCTGGAGCTGATAATTGGCTGAGCCTTTTCCATCTGGTTACTCTTTACATCTTTTTGATAGTTGTCTTCCGTTTTCTGCCTTGTGTCTCTGACTTTGCTCTCCATTTTAGGGGATTGGAAATCATTTAAGCTGAACAGCCAACATTTTTGCACCTTGTCATAAGTTTTCCCCTCTCCCAGTGATTCTTCTCTCATCACATTGGACTGCTAATATTTTGAACAAAGGCTTCTGAAAAAAACGCCAACAATGCTCTATTTACATAATGTGATCTACTTATTAACCAAGCCACAGCAACATTTTTAGTAAGATAGTTACGCCAAAGAACGTTAAAGTGTAGTGACACCTTGCCACATCACAGCGGTTGGCGACTAGCTTCACAACAGACTTGCTTACAATGCCTCTGGCAGCTACCAAAAGGTGTCTTTACAAACTGGAGCTGCCGCCACTGCTGCTGTGTCTTTGAGTTGGGAAAAGTCTTTCTGTGTTGCTATGTGAAATCAATGCGCCCAGGAAAGAAGTTCCGATAATGCTTAAAATGGCCAAAATATGGCAAACTATTCCAAGTATTCCATGTTATCATAAAGCGTTAGATGTTTGGGGAGGTGTTTTAATAACAGGCTTTCTATGTGGATATGCATATGGAACATGCATTGAGCTTGTGCGGACTGTTTTAATATCTTTAGAACGCACAAAAGTGAGAGAGGTGTTTGTCCCATAAGTATTGTGACGATGATTGGAAAAACTCCAGAAAAAGTGCAGTTTCCCTCTCTGTTGGGTTTTCTATTGCCAGGGTTGGTACTGTACTTATTTTGGGTCGAGTTGTCTGTGTGATAGATCAGTGTTTTTTTAACCTTTTTTGCACCATGGCACACTTTTTTCATTCCAAAATTCCCAAGGCACACCGGCAGCAGAAAATGTAAACATGAATCTCTGTAGCCTATAGAAGCAATATAAATTCAATATAAAGTGTTGCTACGTACTGATATTTAGCTTATTACATGATTACTCTGCCGATCTGTGGACAGCACAGACACTCAGCAATGGCACATTGTTGGCGGACTCATTTTCAAAAAATATTTATACACCAATTAGGTGAAAGTGGATGATTTCCAACGGCATAATTAAACTGTGTGTCTGTGAAACTGATGATCAAAAACTGTGATTATTCCAAGTTAAAGTCTAGTGTTGTGAACAAGTGCAAAAAATGTTTTGTTATATGCAGTATTCATCCAAAACAATTTAGACTGTGATGTCATCATGACATCAACAGAAGCTCATGATGGCATCGTTACACTGCCAAGTGCCACTAGAGGGTTTATTTGCATGGTATGCGAGTAGTGCTACGATATACTGTGATCATCTCAGAGCTCCATCTTCCTGCTCACTGCGTTTCAGATATCCACGTATCAACAAGGAGTCACTGCTGCCCATTGCCAAGAGTTTGGCGCTGAGCGGGGAGAATGAGGAGGCGTGGTACCCTCCAGGTCACGGTGACATCTACAATAGCCTCTGCAACTCTGGTCTTCTGGACAAACTCTTGTCCGAGGGGAAGGATTACATCTTCGTGTCCAACATCGACAACCTGGGTGCCACCGTGGACCTCTTCATCCTGCACCACCTCAATAGCCAGTCGACCGACAAACGCTGCGAATTCATTATGGAGGTCACAGACAAGACGCGCGCAGACGTCAAGGTGACGTTTTTGTTCTCTGAATGGTCGCCGACGATGCCCTTTGGCATTCTGACTGCTTTGTTTGTTCCAAGCAGGGTGGCACTCTCATCCTGTATGAAGACCGCCTGAGACTTCTGGAGATCGCTCAGGTGCCAAAAGCTCACGTGGACGAGTTCAAATCGGTCAGCAAGTTCAAGATATTCAACACCAACAACCTGTGGATTTCACTGGCCGCCATCAAACGTCTGCATGACACCAATGGCATGGACATGGAGATCATCGTCAACCCCAAGGTTAGACATGCTGCCTCCCATGCATGTCTGTCGCCTCTAACATCATCTTCTACTCGTCCACAGACACTAGACGGTGGCCTGAACGTCATCCAGCTGGAAACGGCTGCAGGCGCCGGTATCAAGTGTTTCAAGAATGCCATGGGCGTCAACGTGCCTCGCAGCCGCTTCCTGCCGGTGAAGACAACGTCAGACCTCCTGCTGGTCATGTCCAACCTATATAGCATGGACGCTGGCTCACTCACCATGAGCCACAAACGAGAGTTCCTCACCACGCCACACGTCAAGCTGGGAAGCTCCTTCAACAAGGTCACTCTCACAGCCACATGCCTTAGCGTTGATTAGCATGCTAAGACTTAGCTCATGTGGTAATTAGCACACACAGTACAGTGGCTATCTCATCTCAATTGGTTCCCTTGTGTACTTAAACTTTTGAGTCGTGAGTACATAGGTGCGTTCACACAGAGGTACGGCGAAATGCAGTGTCATGTCAAAACATACAGTCTCAAAATGGTGAGCACACAGACACACAGTATACTTGTGTTTAGTTGAATCTCAAATGGAATACTTTGGTTAGTACACTTAAGCATATTGTGTTCTTAGTTCCGGGTCGCGGGGGCAGCAGCTTCAGTAGGGAAGTCCAAACTTCCCGGTCCCCAGCAACCTCTTCCAGCTCCATCGGGAGGACACCAAGGCATTCCCAGGCCAGCTGTGAGACATAGTCCCTCCAGCGTGTCCTAGGTCTTCCCCGGGGCCTTCTCCCGACTGGGCATGCCCGAAACACCTCACCAGGGAGGCGCCCGGGAGGCATCCGGACTAGATGCCCGAGCCACCTCAACTGGCTCCTCTCGATGTGAAGGAGCAGCGGCTCTACTCTGAGCTCCTCCCGGATGGCCGAGCTCCTCACCCTTTTTCTTAGGGTCAGTTCAGCCACCCTATGAAGGAAACTCATTTCCGCCGCTTGTATCCGCGATCTCATTATTTCGGTCATGACCCATAACTCATGACCATAGGTGAGGGTGGGAACGTAGATTGATTGGTAAACAGAGAGCTTTGCCTTCCGGCTCAGCTCTCTCTTCACCACGACGGTCCGGTACAGTGACCGCATTACTGCTGATGCTGCACCAATCCGTCTGTCGATCTCACGCTCCAACCGTCCCTCACTCGTGAACAAGAACCCAAGATACTTGAACTCCTCCACCTGAGGCAAGACCTCACTCCCAACCCAGAGGGTACAGTCCACCCGTTTCCGACTGAGAACCAGCGTAAGTGGAGGAAAATGGATGGATGGGTGTTCTTAGTTCCTCTTGAGCGTGTAGTCTCCCAAATCAATAAGTCATTACATACTTACCTGCTTCTTCTGTTTACTAATATGCACCACTACGGCTTGCTCCTCAAGAGAACATTACTTCAAGTTGGCAACTACTGGGGGTGCCAAGTGTCCATCACTGTACACTCACCATTCACGCATCACCTTCAGGTTCAGGAGTTTCTATCCCGCTTTGACAACATCCCAGACATGTTGGAGCTGGACCACCTCACTGTGTCGGGTGATGTCACTTTTGGGAAAAATGTGTCGCTGAAGGTAAACAGACTTGTTAGCTTTTCTTGCTCCAGACCATCCAACTGTTTTGTTTCTGTCAGGGAACCGTCATCATCATCGCCAACCACGGCGACCGCATCGACATTCCTTCTGGAGCCATGCTAGAGAACAAGATCGTTTCAGGAAACCTGCGGATCCTTGACCACTGAGGCTTCTTGGGGAAAAGATCAAGCGCACTTTAAAAAGTTAGAGCAGACTGTCTCGTAACACTGGACAACAGTTAAATCAGGCTGACCTCAAAGACAGTGACTCCTGCACACTGCCCACCAAGCTCAGCTGGAGGAATATAAAATATTTGCAATCTTTCTGGTTCCTATTGTGAAATCCTTGCAGGAAGTGAATGTGATCTTACCATTGATTAAATTAGGAAGCAGACTCCTTAATTTTTTTTATTGACGACAGCTTTGAAGGCTTCACACACATACGCGTGCGCACACTAGTGGAGAGGCACAGTGATGACGTCAGCTGACAAAAGTTTTTGAGGTTTGGAGGAAACAAGGTTTTCCTGAGACGTCACATTTGGCTCCATGATCAAAGGTCACAGTTTGGTGGATTAGAACAGTTCTCAAGTTTCTGGATAGTTCTGACATCACTGGAACCACAGAGGAGTAAAAACATTTAAGTTGACATGCTTCCTGTGTTGTCATGGCGACAAATGCATCTCCGTTGCTCACATCATGTGACTGCTGTCAGTGAGGTTTGAAATCTGGAAAAACCTTCATTTAGGCAGGAAGTCAAAATCTTCAAGAAAAAAATAACCCGTTAACTTCCTGTTTGGGTCACATGGTCAAGCAGCAAACAGCAGCAAAATGTCTTGGAACAAGGTCAAAGCATGTTCCCACACATTTTCAGATCCCACATCTTCTGTGCCATCTTGTTCCAGTTCGTATTCAAAGCGCTTCCTGACATCCCTGCGCCATCCGCCATCACCTCTTGTGCTCCCAGATCTCAGCCATGTTGAGGTCTAAATGCTCCAGGTTCTTCAGCGCCTGCACATTCTCTGCGTAAAAGGCCACGTCCGCCACTACTAGCCTGCAGACACGCGTTATTTGTCTCAATGCTTTTATTTTGAAACAAGAGAGAGGAAATGTGACAGTTTACCCGTGCTGCGGTCCTCCATCGTTGACAACGGAGAGTCGAGCCAGCTGCCTTTTCAGGTGCATCTTGAAACTGCTGTTGATCCTCACAAACAACATCTATATATATACACACACACACAGTGTCAGTTGATTGGCAGCAGGTGGTCCAACAAGAAGTGGCGAGGTATGGACCTGTGTTTGCTCTTCAGGTAGAAGGTCATTGATGGCCTTGTGCATCTTGGCCATCTGCTTGCAAACATTCCTGAAGCATGACGACGGCATGGGCGCTTTCACCTCATACTGCAGCAGCAACAACGACGACAAGTGACTGCACGGCACTCCTACTAGTGTTTCCTATCTACATCTGGACCATCATGTGACAAGACAACATGTTGGCTGCGTGACACTACCTTTGACAAAACCTTCTCAAAGACACTGTCCATGATGGCCACGAGCTTGGCCCAGATCTCCGCGATGTGATCACTGTAGTCCTACATGCGCGCACACACAAACTGAAAGGCAGGCTTGTAGGAGGAGAAGGGTTGAAGTGCGCTGTGTGTGCGCGTTACCTTGGTGATGTGGTCAAAGTGCCGCAGGACGCTGAAGTGTTTGGGCTGCAGTTTGCTCTCAAAGTGGCGTCTGATGACCGGAATGTAGAAAACCACCAGCTGCAGGCAGCGGGATGCTAATGCTATCACAAACACACATCAGACATGTAGGCAGTGATCATGTGAGTCAAGTGTCATGAGAGTCATGTCAAGTGTTTGTGTTCTTACCTAGGTTTTTGGTTGTAATGGTTTTGAGGCCAACCACCTGAAGTGCTCCAGCTCCGAGAACCAGCTGACAACTGCGAGAGTTGAAGTGCTGCAAAAAACGCACACGGTCTTTATTATTGGGCCGCTAGTACTGGATGTCTTTAGTTTTGGTCATATTATCATTATCGCCCTGACCACCCAACATGGGTGGAGATGAGCTGGGTACTACCAGGAACCTTTCTGTTCCATCACTGCATGGATCTGCACTCCCTTTCCCACCAAAAAAAGCACATAGATAATCAACGGCAGTGTGTTCTGACCTTGAGAAGGTCAGACAGACGAGTCAACATGTCAGTGGCAATGGACGGGATGTCATTGATGCACTGACAATATTCCAGAAATATCCGCATGAGCAGCAGAACAGTTCTAAAGACAAAGGCAAAAAGTTGTTGCGGCAAGTCTTCTCTCATTAGATGTTCACGTGACCACACCTACCCAACCACAACATATTTCTGCCCATCAACCAGCAGGAACTCGCTGGGCTTCCTATCATCTGGGCCTGCAGGACAAGACAGAAACGTGTTGCTATGCTAACTCTCTAGATTAGTGAAGTAAGACATTGATGCTACCTGCTGCCTTGTGTGCCAACAGTGTTATCCTGCCATCTGCCATGGAGTCTACCAGCTCCTGGAACTCTGCAGGAACCTCCGCCTGCTTCCACCGCTCATTATCCAGCAGGAGACTACGGACACACCAAACCACCACCATTGTCACCATCATCATCATCCTTCTCATAATCAGGTACCTTAGTTTGGTCTTGCGTTCTTCATGGAATCGGTGAACAAAGCGATTGGCCTGACTCTGTAAAGCCCCCCGCAGGGACACGCTGCGCCTGCCACACAGTTCTTCTGTGTCTTTGGCAAACTCCTCCACGACCACAGAGAGGCCCACAAAGTCTGCTGAACTGAGACGCTCCAGGCAGCCGTCCTGTGAGGTGGTAACCCTTTGATGAAAGGTTCTTCCCATGTCATTGAGCGGTGACTGAGGTCAAAGGTTGCGACCTACCTTCGATCGAGCGGTGATGACCTTGACGCAGCGGTCGTGGCTGATGTCAGAGGCGGTATGCAGAAGCTCCTGAATGTTGCTGAGCACTTGGTTGAGCTCCAGGTTAGAGGGCATGTCACCTGACCTGAAGACGGCAAAAAGGATGCCTCAAGCGGGGCAACAATAGCAACATTGAAGACAGAAGGTCAAGAAGAAGAGGATATTGACATACATGAAGTTCTGCACTCTGCTACTTGATGCCGAGTCAGCATCCGGCTTACGGGTCAGCATTTCCTGGTGGGCATGGTCCTGGTGCTGCTGTGCCTCGCTGAGGGCGTCGCTGATGAACAACCCCTCATGGGTCAGGTAGGCCAGCTCGGCCTCGCTGTGCATAAGCGACGCTGCGCTGGAAGACTCTTGACCTGATTCCTCAGAGCTGGACTTCTCCATCAAGAAGGCCTTCCGGTTTGACTCCAGAACTTCCAAAACCACCACAGTGATCTCGCTTAGAGTGGCCTGACAGATCAAGCACACGTTCTGGTTCTGGTTGAGGTGCAAGAAACAGGAAGTGGACACTGACCTTCAACCTCTGGAGGAAGATGAGAAACAACTCAAAGACGTCCTTCAGGAGGTCAAACCACTGAGGAAAGGTCATCAAACGCATCTGGTCGGTCAGCCTGAAGGACACATTCAGAACCTCATCAGAAGCTGAAGGTGTAACATGATGGATCTATGCTGTATTCTCACTACATCTTACAGCATGGACACGTTTCAGTAGGGGCAGCAGAGGGCGCCATTGAATAAGTCCCAACTTGTTTAGGTAACCATAACAAATGTAACATTGTGTAATATTCATTATGATGCTAGCACTTCCCCAAACACCAATCAGGTCACATGTGACACCAACATGCAGATGACATCATCACAAAGTTGTCATGGTGACTCACTTGGTGACGATTTCGGTGTCGATGTCGTCAATGTACTGGAGACGCTCTGCCACGCACTGTAACACATAAATGTTGCTCGCTCAACACTGAACACGCACTCCTGTTTGGCCGGACGACACGCGAAGAAAGGTAGAGTCTAAGGTCTCACCTGGGACACAATGGCTTTGGCTGCAGCAATCATCTCGTCGCTGTAAATGTCCAGGAAGTCCAACTTTCTCTGACGCAGAAGCCCGAACACCAGCGAATGGAGACGCTCCTGAATCCACACATAGGCAGGCATACACGCACGCACACACACACGTGATGATGTCATCAGGTTCTCAAACAGTTTAATGTATTTAAGAAAGCGACAGAGACAAAATGAGTGACAATCCATCCATCCATTTTCTTCCGCTTATCCGAGGTCGGGTCGCGGGGGCAGCAGCCTAAGCAGGGACGTCCCTCTCCCCGGCCACTTCGTCCAGCTTTTCCCGGCGGATGCCGAGGCGTTCCTAGGCCAGCTGAGAGACCAAAGTCTCTCCAATGTGTCCTGGGTCTTCCCCGAGGCCTCCTACCGGTCAGACGTGCCCTGAACACCTCCCCAAGGAGGCGTCCGTGAGGCATCCTAACCAGATGCCCGAGCCTCCTCATCTGGCTCCTCTCAATGCGGAGGAGCAGCAGTTCTACTCCGAGTCTGTCCTGGATGACAGTGCTTCTCACCCTATCTCTAAGGGAGAGCCCAGCCACCCTGCGGAGAAAACTCATTTCGGCCGCGATCTTGTCCTTTCGGTCACTACCCAAAGCGCATGACTATAGGTGAGGGTAGGAAAGTAGATCGACCGGTAAATTGAGAGCTTTGCCTTTCGGCTCAGCTCTCTCTTCACCACGACAGACCGGTGCAGAGTCCGCTGCAGACGCTGCACCAATACATCTTCTTTTTCGTTTTCCCTCGCCCGGACGCGGGTCACCGGGGCCCCTCTCTGAAGCCAGGGCTGGAGGTGGGGCACGATGGTCAAGTGGCCGGGCCTGCACCCATGGGGCCCGGTCGGGCACAGCCCAAAAAGGTAACGTGGGTCCCCCCTCCCATGAGCTCACCACTCGTAGGAGGGGCCAAATGGGTCGGGTGCTAAGTGAGCTGGGTGGCGGCCGGAGGCCTTGGCAGTCCGATCGTTGGCTACAGAAAATGAGTGACAAGTGAAACCCAAAAGACCACTAGAAGATAAAATCATCTACTTGTTGATTGAGCGTAAAAAGAAATTATGTTTTTGTATGAAAAATCAATTGATGTATTTTTGTATTAAACAAAATATGTTATCAGTAAATGAAAAAGATTATTTCATGACATCATCTGTCTGGTGGCCCACCTTCTGAGAGAGACTGTTAGCTTTGAAAGACCTGTGATGAACACAACACATCACTGAGGATGAAGACCCACTGTCAAGAGCTCTGTGGACCAGGAAGAGGTCTCGCTCATCATGTGATTCTGACTGACCTTCTCCAGGACCTGAGGCTCCTCCCTCAGACTGCAGTTCAGCTCACTGCGGGCGTACATGCTGAAGTCCTCCACCATCATCTTGTCTATCAACTTCTCCAACTCACACAACTGAGAGCCCATATGTCTGAGGACAGACACAAAACATTAGTCCAGATACATGTTGTTGTCCAGGTACAACAACAAAACCAGACAGAGCAGATAGGTCAAAGGTTGAGTTCTACCTGAAGCTATGGATGCCTTGCAGTTCCTGCTGTAGAACTTCCTTGGTGGTGGCAATAAGCTCAAGGGCGCCCACAAACTCGGAGGTGGAGAGCAGCAGCTGCACGGTGGGCTGTGTCTGATGCACGGCGGCCATCAGCTTTAGTTTGTTGTGCAGCCTCACACAGTTGTTGCGTGTCAGAGCGGCACGGAGGGCCTGCAGCGGCCCCTGGCACATGATGCTGTCAATGGCAGCGGTCCGGCAACGCAGGATTTTCACAGCCTTCTGGGTCTCCTTCAAGCGGTCCTGCAGCTCGTGCTGGGAGGACATGGCGTGGAAGAAGGCTTCGGAGCGTAGAGAGATCTGCCGTGCAATGCTGACCTCCACCACATCCAAGTAGTGACTCAGCTGGGTGCGAAGTTGAAGATGAAGGTGAGACGCGTTAACGTGTGAAACGTGGAGTTGAAACATGTGAAGGGCGTGTACCTTCTCTTGCAGCAATTTAGAGGAGGCCACGTCGCGGCTGCCCTTCCCTGAGGCGCTGTTGAAGTGCGACCACGGCAGCACGGTGCTGAAGGTGCTGGGCTCCTCCAGAGCAAAGTCAGGCCTCATGAAGATCTGCAAGATCATCACAGTCAACGTTCTTCTCACTGATAAAAGACCAAGGAATTAAAAGCAAGTATTACCTTGGGAACTCCTTCCAACTCTGCTCTGGACTTTTCTAGACAAAACAAGAAGATCCAATTGCTCAAGGACGTTTGTAGAGGATGTTGACTAATCTTTGAAGAGACAGGAATGCCACTCTGACTACATGACCTATTGCAGCCAGACTGGAACACCTGATCGAGTCACTTTGAAGTACTACAACTACTAATATAATACTACTGGAATTAAAGAACGAGTGTACCTTGGTTTGTACTGATGCTAGAGACAGCATTCATGTAGTCATCTTTGATAGGACAGATGGTCTTACAACGCTCATGAATTCTTTCCCTCTGAAAGCAATAACAACACACTCACGCACTCTTTTACACGCACGCTATCAGTCAGCGCATGTCCATGTGATGCTTCTTATACAAACGTACAATGCAGGACATTTCAAAGTCAATTTTATCTTGTGCACAAAAATGCCCAAACATGAGAAAACTTAAAAGTACACACATTTATTTTTTTGTTTTAACCACATCATTGTTGATAAATATTTAACAGGCAATGGTTAACACAGTTGATACTACTGTAAACATTCTTATAACAAGAAAGAAACAAAGAGTTTGTGTAATAAAGAGTAGTAGATAAGGCGGCTTGTCACGTGACTACGGCTATGTTCAGCCTGCAGGTCAAATCCAATTTCTTTGCTCATATGTGATCTGTATCTGATTTTTTTATATCAGTGTGAACAGAACAATTCGGATTTTTTCATATAAATCTGTTATGTATGCGATGTGACAGTATGAATGCTCAGGTTACATATATCCGACATACATCATAGAAAGGGGTGTATTGCCATGCTTACCGAGACTCACCGATGTAGGCAGTCAATAGAAAGGCGTGGTTTATTGTGAAAGCCTTGGATAAAGGTAATCACCAATGTAGGCAAAAGTTTTTCTCATCCGAAAATTATTTTTATGAGGTGTTAGTGAAGCAGCTCTCTGCAATGACTTGCCACTCCACCCACACGCACCTTGGAACAGACGTGGCAACAACTTGTCTCCACACTGCCGTGACTTCTACACTGAATCATTTGGTTGCGAAAATACTGACTCCCATTGCACAAAATTCTTGAAATTGCCGCAGCATGCTAGTAATATGTGGATCGATACTGAAATGTTGATATCGCCTTGACTATATTTTAAATCACCCCACTACCTCCATATACTTCAGGGTTTAAAATAAATCAATAAATGACTATGATGTCTTGCACTCCTTATGCTATGATTTCAAATACTGTACACTATTTTTCAAAAATTACCAGACACATTACATGAATGTGCACATAGCATTGAATTGGTATCGCAGATATCAGTCTGAATTTGACCCAGTATCCAATCTGGAATCTGAAATAAGTGGTATCGCAAATCAGTAGAGCACACACTACAGCTGTCTTCTAGAAACACACGTTAATGCGAGTGATGTCATCCTTTTGTACATGCACGTCATTTTCCAGATGCTTTGCATTTCATTATCAAGTCGCATTTGTTTGGTATTGTGAACGACCACATAAAAATCGGATTTTAAACAATCATACACTGCAGTGTGAACGTAGCCTACAGTATGTCTATAGTGGACAAAATAAATGACATCAAGCGTCAAAGCAATCTCCCCACACTCCACCACTGCTCAGACCTGCATAGAAACACGGACCCCTTAACAGGTTATGTGCTAAGGGTTAGTAATGGTACCGGAGCAGTGGTTGCCATAAACAGGATTCCTAAAGAAATTCATAAAATTTTGTGGAAATCTGTTGAAGTTCTCGTACTAGACTGTTCATAATATTTAGTAGTGGTATAAAAATGAAACCAGGAAACACACCAATCTCACAATATGGCACTTCCACATCATGCATAAATGGACTCCCTTTAAACATAAAGTGAAACTAACGATCGCTTTCGGCATCCTACATGTTTTCACAACGCCCATTAGTGGTCAAACACTGCAGGTGGTAAAAGATCAACTGTCTTACCTGTGTCATGTCCTGCATGTAAGATGCAAAGTGTTCCCGCGTGACACTCGTCAGGTAGAAGGAGGGCATCACCTCAGTCTCTGAGAAGTCCAGACCCCATGTCTTCGTGAAGAAGTCCGCCTCTCGCTTGGCGAGACGCGGGTCGTTGAGCGCCGCTGGGAGGTTGACCTTTGAACTGTACACAGTCCACGGGTCATGTTCTGCCACCACAGAGGGGCTGTCACACAGGCCCCGCCCCTCGCCTGCAGGTAACAACACAGGTGGTAAAAAAAAAAATGTATTTCACGAAAGGACCTTGTCAGGAACTTTTTTAAAATTTTATTTATTTATTTTTTAAGGGACGTTCTTTGAGGACGCCCACTAAAGACTAGTGTGACAATACATTCAAGAGACAATACACAATATTGGGTTATTGAAAACAAGGCGAGACTACAATGAAAACTACAAAATAACAATGACAAAATATAGGACTGGTCAATGTGTCATTATCCAAAATACCATGTTGCCGCTTAAATTTTTTTTACTTACTTTATTCATGCTTGGCAGGAGGTTTGAAAGTGTAAAGTAATCTTTTATGACCCTCTAATTTTGTTACCACTATTAGACTGGATGGGCACGGCACCTATTTTGAAGGCCAAAAAAGTCAAATGTTATGTGTGTTGAAAATGTATTTTGACTCTGGCTAAGTGAGATAGCTATCGCTTGTCTCCTGAAATCGTGGCTGTTGTCTCCATATCACACACAGCTTGCACAAAGCCAGCGGCCAACCTCACACTGGGTTACATTACCAAGCACTAAAGCACAACTCATACTGGCACACACAGACAGTCGCATTAGCATGCGCTGTTAAACCAAGCTCACCCAGCTATCTTATATTGGCTAATGCTGTCACGTTCGGTGGCTAGTAAGAGTAACCTTTTTTTTTTGCCGCCTTGACATGTTTAGTTTAGGAGAGGGCTGGTTAGTGTTTATGAAGACACGTTGCTGTGATTGAGCGGTCCATGCAAGCTCCCAGCACCATGAGAAAGCAGTCTGGGCACAGTGAGGGTTGGCTACCACCGTTGCTACGGACCTAAATATGCCGACTGCCAATGTAAAATTAACAACGACAGAGACAAATATACAACGTCCAATGTGTGCAGAGTGCAGTGAAGCCTCTTGCCATCCAGCCTGCGCAGTAAAGAGAGAGGAAAGAGTGGAAATCAAACACGCATGCACTTTATATGTGAAAACGTGTTGTCGCTGGCTGTTCACAGTGTATGTGATACTGTAGGTTTGTATTTGTATTGTATATTGTTAGAAATAATCCTACCTCCTTGTCAGTCCACAACAACGAGACAGGCGCCGTGTTTTCGGAAGTGACGAGATGACAGGATGAATCTGATTGGATAGAATTTTATTAACGGTTGCCGCCTACAAGTTTGGCATGTTTCCCAATGCATTTATCCGGTTACGTGTGGATGCGTTTTTTGTTTGTTTGTTTTTTTATACGAGGTCGTGTGGACACAATTGTTTTCATAAACGGAGAGATTGAAATATGTGTTTTTAAAAATACCCTGCTAAATACCCTGCTACATGTGGAAAAGGCATAAGCCCACATAGCAACAACCATTCAAAGCATTATACATATTATAAAACATATTTTCACAGGGATATGTTGATGGTGGTGACAAAATACACAATAAAAAGGCTCTAAAAACCCCTTTACGCTCATTAAGAGACATTTTTTTAGCTTCCAATCCAAGCCGATTTTTAGGGTAGTTTTGCCCATCTGATCCTGATTTTTTTTTTTAAATAATAAACTAATGTTGAAAACATAAATTTGAGTAATTCAATATGACATTAAAAGTAATGCAAACAAAGTATTGCTAAATGTACTTTTTACGTTCACATCGCATTCACAAAACATTCAAGAGAATCCTCAACCGCTCAGTTACATTAACAACCAGCAGTTACACTTTCCGTGCAAGCTCCCCTCACCATGACACAGCAGTCCGGGCACAGTTAGGGGGGACTACAGTTGTGGCTACAGAGCTAAATATCCAACGTTCACATGAAACATTACTGCACCTACCATTTTGGAGTGTGGAGCAGAATTACAAATGTTATGCTGCAACCGGATCGGCCTGATCTCATGATGGAAGCCGATTTTATCCAATGTTCGAAATACAGCTAATAGCGATCCTGAAGATCATTTTAGGAAATTGCTACTTTTTATGTTTGCTTCAGCATTTGTTAATGAGCTGTTTGCAAATACACGTGGCAGCAGCTACAACTTTTCAATTGTTAGTAAATAACACTAATTAAAATTGGTAAAATATTTTTGTGAACAAACCTTTTATAAACACATAATGTGTTAGTATAAAACAGCTAACCATGACTCCATCAAAGCCAAGAACACTACAAATGACTGGCAACACCTAAAAATAAATCACAGAGGCATGTCCCTATGTTGACAGCATTGCTAACTAAACTTCCATATTTTATTTTAGTAGTTTTATCCATTTAATCTTGGGTATTAAGAGTTTATGTTCATGTGCAGTATATATCCTGTGTACATCAATGAAATTATGTCATGTATCAGACGATATATCGGATATAGACTTTTTTCAGAATCCCATATTGGTCAGGCTCTAGTACTAACACATTATATGTATTCCACAGCCTCTTTCTCACCAGTGGGCTCCTTAGGGCAGACATCAGGCAGCGAGCGGGCAGGCCTAGAGCGTGCAGGCGAGGTGCCCTGGTCCTTTTGGAAGAGCCCATCTCGGCCGCCGCCATCGGGCTGAGGCACAGTGGAGGAGCCGTAGCGGGCGGCCATGACATGTGGACAAGCTAGCTGCAAAGAGACACAAAAGATTATAAGACACAAACACTCAGACGTGTCAAACTAATCTGGACAAAAAGATGAGAGGATTAGCAGTAAATCTGCAGGACCACGTTCACCTGCCGTCAGTGACACGTACATGTGAGTGTCGTCTGCATAGCTGTGGTGGGACACATTGCAGTTTCATATTATCTGACCTAAAGGAGGCATGTACAGCTTGTACAATAGCTGTCCTAGGATTGACCGCTGGGGAACCGCACAGGTCATAGACATTTGGTCGGAGACAGTTACCATTTCCAACAAAATACTCCCTGTCCTCCAGATAGGACTTGAACCTGTTTAGAGCAGTACCACAGATTTTCTAACCTCTGTATTAAGATCACATTGTCAACTGTGTCAAAGGCTCAGGTCTAGCAGAACTAAAATTGAGACTTTGCCTGCGTCTGCGTTCAGATGGATATCATTTGTCACCTTTATCAGAGCTCTCAGTGGTGGGACCTAAATCCTGAGAGGAGAAAGTCAATAAGCTGTTGGTATACAACTTTTCTAAGCCGATATTTGTTCAGTACTGTGACATTAACACTGCTCTTCTTCAGAAGAGGCTTAATGTCGGCAGTTTTTAGGGCCTTCGGAAGTGTCCCAATCTGAAGTGAGATGTTAACTAGATGAATGAGTTGTGGTAGCAAAGTGCTCAGCACAGACTTGAGAAATCTAGTGAGTAACTCATCAAGCCAGCACGTTGGATTCAGACTGGAGATTATCTCTTTTAACTGTTTTGCCAATGACAGAATGTGAAATGTTTAACCCCAGGTGTCTAGCTAGCTGCAGAATAGTTATTTGTGTTGTGGAAATGATTTTCACAGGTGTCTTTGGAATTGTGAAGGTAAGTTTAAACTTGACATGTCCTTTGGCGTCTGCTACCACAATTACAGTCAAACCTGTTCTTATGATTCAGGTTTATTACAATTGTGGCCTTGTTTCTCATACACAGTCTTATATCGTGCACTCCCCTCCCATTCGTCATCTGTAATTACTGCATTTTGCATTGTTCTATGCATTTAAACCTTTAATAATTATCTATAAAAAAATTATGTTACTATTTCGGATTTCTGGAAGGGATGAACTGGATTTACATAATTTTCTATGGAAAAAAATGCTTTCAAACACCTTCATAGGAGTGCAACGGTCAGGTGCATCTGCAGGTGACGTAACGCATCAGCGATCTGCCACACTACAGCTTAAAGCGACCTCATAATGAAGGCTCATATTTCAGCATGTTTATTCTGACCGAGTACGCCAGCTGTTTCATTTGATTCAATCAACCCATGGGCGACACAATCTAAGATGACACTGAGGCGTGTGTTGTGTTACATTCAATGTTGACTTTGACGTGTTGCTCAAATTACTTGTCAGGGACGACGAACGGCTCTGACAGACGCTCAGCAACTAGCATTAGCATTAGCATTAGCATTAGGATTAGTTGCAGCGCTCACATACTTGGAAGCTTTAGGCCTTCCGAGCTAACAACTCACTTCAACGTCAACTGAAAACACACGAGTGCCACCAGCGATTTAAAAATCTAAATATGGCACTGCTTTCACAGCTACAAACTACAGCTATTGCTAATGCTAATGCTTATGCTAATGCTAATGCTAATGTCAGCCGGTCCAGCAGCGGTTACACGTAGACCGAAACTAACAGGTTAGCCGACACCTGCCAATCAACACGGCAAGTACAGCAGCAGACACTACGGCCGTTCTCGCACCTGTCGTCTGAAGCGCGGCAGCAGTCGTCTTTCCTGTTCACCATTACATAAGCAGCAAGTGTAAAGCCCAGAGGCAAGCAGCAGGTACAACCTAAGCCGACCATGGCGCACTGCGGGCGGCTAGCCTCGCTAGCAGCGGTCTCTTTCTCCTTCTTCTTCTTCTTCTTCTTCTTCTTCTTAAGGTTTTATGGCGGTGGGCAATCAACAAACTGGTGCCATACCGCCACCAACTGTTAGGAGTATGGATTCTTACTGGCCTTATTTTGTGTGACTGCATACAATTTAACTAACAAACTTATATATGAAGTACTTAATTAACAACTTAAATCAATAGAGATAATAATAACGACAACAATACTAATAACGATAAGTATATATAAACCCCCAAATAAACCTACAAGATTCTATATTCTGCGAACTAACCCTGTTTCTTTCACAAATTCCCACAAAATGTTCCCACTTTGACCTTGTGAGCCTGCCTTTAGTATATTAATTCTATTGAACCTTTCTTTTTGTCTATCAAGCTTTTGTACCATCTTTCTCCTTTGTGTGTTGTATTTTTTGCATTGTACTAAAACATGTTCAACCGTTTCCTCCTCCCCACAGTAGTCACAACCCCCCGTGTTGTGCTTCCCTATCTTGTGCAATGTGCTATCCAACCCCGTATGTCCAAACCTCATTCGTGAGAATATGACCTCCTCCCTCCTATTTCTTCCTGTACTCCTTACCTCTTCTGCTTCCTTCTGAATTTTGTAATACCACCTCCCCTTCTTTCCTTTCTCCCATTGTTTCTGCCATCTCTCCTTTAGTTTCCATTTCATTATGTTCTTTAGTTCTTTCCGACAAATACTCACATATATTTCTATATTCTCCTTCTTTGTCGCTCCCTTTGCAATCCTGTCTGCCATTTCATTTCCAAACACCCCAATATGTGCTGGCACCCATAAAAACATAACTGTGACACCCATACTCTGAATCCTATACATTGCCTGCTGCATTTCTATTAAAATATCTGGTCTACTCTCCGAATGATTGCTATTTAAACTATTTAGTGCTGAACTTGAATCCGAACATATAAGTGCTCTACCTACTCTTGTGTCTTCCACCCACTGTAGTGCTAACACTAATGCCACCATTTCCCCCGTGTATACTGACACTTTTCCCTCCACCCTCCTTCCCACCCTGACATCAAACTCCGGAACAAAATACCCGACTCCTGCTTTGCTGTCTCTACTCTTTGATGCATCTGTGTATATCTGTATGTAACTGTATATATATATATATATAACTGTCAATATATGTCTGTACTGTCTGTGCTGTAACAATAAAGTTCTTGTCTTTCCTTTTATGTAATATTGATAGATCCACCATAAACTCTGGAAATAACCATGGCTGTATTAATGGTAAGGGCACTGTAGGGCTGATCTGTAGTTGATCTACCTGGTATTGTCTTGCTTTGTCCGTCGCTATCCATCCAAAGCTCTTTGTTTTCTTTCTCTCCTTTTCCCAGCATGGCTTTAATGTATCTTGTGCTGGATGATCCTGACAATGACCCTGTAAATTAGCCCAATAACTTATTATTAATTGCTCTCTTCTTATTTCCAGTGGTTGTTCCCCCATTTCTACTAGTAATGCTTCTACTGGAGTTGATTTAAATGCACCTGTACATAATCTTAAACACTGATATTGTATTTGATCTAGTTTTTGAAGTGTTGATCTGGCTCCTGAACCATAAACAATTGTCCCATAATCTAAAGTAGATCTGACTAATCCTATGTACATGGATTTGAGGGCTTTCCTATTTGCTCCCCATTCTCTTCCCACTAAACACCTCATTACATTCACCACCTTTTTACATTTGTCAACCATTTTCTGAATGTGTACTGCCCATGTGAGTCTTTCATCAAACCATATCCCTAGTAGTTTAAAGTGCTTAACCTTCTCCAACTCCTGATTATATAACTTTAATTTAACTTCTTTCCCAATTCTTTTCCTTGTAAAAATATTTGTTTTTGTTTTCTCAACTGAAAATCTAAATCCCCAACTATTTGCCCATTTCTCTACTTTTAAAATCGCTTCCTGCATTTTTTGTACAATAAACTCTACATTTCGTCCCCTCTTCCAGATTGCCCCATCATCTGCAAACAAAGAACACCCCATCCCCTGTTTCACTTCTGAAAAGACATCATTTATCATTACTGAAAATAATAATGGACTCACAATACTCCCTTGAGGTGTCCCATTCTCTACTGTAACACTTTCTGAATACTCATTCCCTACTTTAACTTGTATCTTCCTATCTTGGAGAAAATGTTGTATCCATTTGTACATCTTCCCTCTTACCCCCATTTAAAAAAGTTTCATTAGCAGCCCGTCTTTCCATAACATATCATATGCTTTTTCAATATCAAAGAAAACTGCTATCACACTCTTTATTACTCTGAGCTTTTCTTATTTCATGCTCTAAGCACAACACTGCATCCATAGTATTACGTCCCTTCCTAAAACCACTTTGATATTTTACTATATACTCCCTTTACACTCCAAAAAATATATTCATCTTTCATTTATCATTTTCTTCATTACTTTGCAAATACTTGATGTTAAGGAAATTGGTCTATAATTCTTTGGGTCTGAAGAATCTTTCCCTGGCTTACTTATTGGTACCACCACAGCCTCTTTCCAGTTACCTGGTAATTTCCCTTCCTCCCATAATTTGTTATACAACTCGAGCAATACCTCTTTTGATTTTTCACTAAGGTAATTTATCATTATATAGCATATCTGATCCTTACCTGGAGCTGACTGCTTTCTCTTCTTTAAAACTCGATTCAATTCCGCTTTAGTAAATGATGCATCAATTAAACCCGCTGTTTCCCCTTCCCAGTGCACCAAAGCCTCACTCTCCCTTATTGTCCTTTCCCTTCCCCTTTTCCCTTCCTCACTGATATTTTCGGAACTATGAATTTTTCTAAATGTTTCCACCAACATTTCAGCCTTTTCCTCATCCCTTATCGCTATTTTGTTACCCTCTTTTAACACAGGGTATCGAAACTCCTTTTTTACCCCATTCATTCTTTGAATCATTCCCTATACTCTTGATATTTCTGTTTCCCTCCCTACTGAGCCGCAAAACCTTTGCCAATTATCTTTCTTTGCCCCCTTTATGATCCTTCGTACCCTGGCTTGCGATTTCTGATAATCAATAAGACTCTGATAATTTTGATTCTGTTTTAACACTTTAAATGCCTTATTTCTGATTTTTATTGCCTCATCACACTCTTTTGTCCACCATGAAACCACCTTCTTTCTCCGCCAAACTCCCTTTAATTTAATAGCTTTCTTTGCAGCTTTTATAATAGCTATACAAATATATTCATTGAAACTATCAATATCTACACTTGTATCAATTAGTTCCATTTCTTTATCACTAATATACCTAAATTTATCCCACTCAGCTGTACTAAATGACCACCCCTGTGCTTTCCCTGTATCTTGGTGTTCTAGATTCAATCCCACTTCTATTATTGTTGGATAATGGTCACTTCCTATAAAGGTTTCCCTTATCACCTCCCAAGAACACATACCTGCCAGTGAATTGGATACTAAGGTGAGGTCTAACACTGATTCTGTCCCTGTTCTAACATTAACTCTTGTCCCTCTTACATCATTAAGACACACCAGATTTTTGGTCTCCATTAATTCTTCTACCACCGCTCCATTACTGTCATTCTTACTGCCCCATAAGGTGTTATGTGCATTAAAATCCTCACACCATATGACTTTCCCCTCTACATAGTCTGCCAATTCATCCAAGGCTTCTGCCGACATGTTACCTGGATTATAAAAATTTATTATTTTGATATTTCCCTCTTTTGCCCAAATTTCAATGACTATATATTCAATTTCCCTTCCTTTCCCCACCACCCTGTATTGTGTGTCTTGTTTAACAAATATTATACACCCACCACCATTTCCCCCTTCTCTATCTCTACGGACACTATCATAACCCTTAATGGTAAAATCCAAAATTGGTTTCAGCCATGTTTCTTGAATGCACAAGATGTTTGGTGCTTTCTTACAATCTCTAATAAAACCTTTTAGCTCTTGACCGTTTGCTATTAGACTTCTAGCATTCCATTGCCAAATAATCAGTCTGTCTGTTCATTTGCCCCCCCCCTGCTTTCTTGTCGCCCTCCAGTTTTCTATGAATATCTTCCCAGGATACCGCCCTCATTCCCAAATACTTTTCAGCCCCCTTTACAATTATTCTTATCTTCTCTGTCTTGTGTTTGACTTGATGAGTACAATTTATTATAAATGCCATAAACAAAACCAGTTTTTCAAGATCTAATGTCTCGTCTCTTTCTTGTCTTACATTCTGTTTATCCTTAATAATGTCCTCTCTTCCTCTTTTCTCATCGACTCTCTTCACTGCTTCTGCATAGCTTAAGTTGCTAACTGTTTTTATTTGATTTATTTGTATTGCCTTCTGTCTAGCTTCACACCCACCGTATGTCACCCTGTGTTGTCCCCCACAATTGCAACATTTGTCTTGCGCTCCCTCTTCACATTCTTCAAACCTGTGATTTCCTCCACATTTGGAACATCTCTGTTTTCCTTTGCAAACTGCAGCTATGTGTCCATATCTTTGGCATTTGTAGCATCTAAGTGGTGGTGGAATATAAGACCTAACTGGGAAACTCATACACCCTATTTTAATTCTCTCTGGGAGACTAGACCCTCAAAATTCAATGAGGACTGACATGCTATCTTGTCTTTCCCCATTAACTGTTCTTTGCAATCTCCGAATTGAATTCACCTCTCCTCCATTCATACTCCTTTTTAGTTTCTCCAAGTCTTCATCTATTGGAATCCCAGTTATGACTCCCCTCACACCCATTTCTACCCCTAATACTCTTCGTTCACCCACCACCTTCTTGCATATACTTTCCACCTGCCTAGCTTTATTTCTCTGCTCCTCTGTTTTACATATTACCAATAAGTTTCCATCCCACAATATTTTCGCCATTTCCACTTCACCAATTTTTTTCTTTAGTTCTTCTGTCAACGCTATCGGACTTAGTTTGATATTTTCATCTTCTTTCCTGAATCTCAGAATAATTTTAAACTCCCCCTCTGACAACTTTTTCCGTATTACCCTATTCCCCTCATCTGAACTACTCCCTTCCAACCTACTGGCGTGTTTCTTCCGTTTAGCGTTCTGATTTTCATTCATATTCCCCTTATTCCTTCCCTGATATGTTCTCTTTTTTTTTCCACTTCCCGCCATCTCCCATTCATTTCCTAACTCTATCTCACTATCCCCGTCATCCTCATCTCCCTGATTTGCCATCCTGATCCACTCACAAATCAGCTTATGCCCACCGCCAAGTTCTCAGCCAAGCTGCCTGCCTCAGCTTCCAGCGGTCTCCTGTGGTGTCTTCTTCTTTTTGTTTGTGGCGGGTCGCAACCGACGTTTATGTGCATACCGCCATCTACTGTACCGGAGTGTGCACCCTTCGAGTGCGTACTTAGGTTACAGACTTAGAAGGGGAAAAAATAGCGTAAGAGCCGTAAGGTCGCTGAATGGGCATGTTGGCCTCACAGTCAGGAGGTTCAGGGTTCGAATCTCCGTCGGGCGTCTCTGTGTGGAGTTTGCATGTTCTCCCCGTGCGTGTGTGGTTTTTTGCCGGGTACTCCGCTTTCCTCCCACATTCCAAAAACATGCATGTTAGCTTAATTGGTGACTCTTAAATTGTCCATAGGTAAGAATGTGAGTGTGAATACATGTATTCTTTGTCTATATGTGCCCTGCGATTGACTGGCGACCAGTCCAGGGTGTACCCCGCCTCTCGCCCAAAGTCAGCTGGGATAGGCTCCAGCATCCCCGCGACCCTAATGAGGATAAGCGGTATAGAAAATGAATGAAAATAACATAGGACGGAACACAAACAACAAAACTGTTCTACACCTTATGTATTAAGCGTTTAACCTAAATATATCCCATTGGAGCCTGACTGCGTTGTTGTCGCCCTTTCTAAGATTTAATTCCAGCCTCTTACCAGTATTTTACAATTAGTCCTACACATTGTTCTGTATTATCTATTTCCTGCACTTCATCAACACATGCTGCACAATCTGTCACGCAACATTTCTCTTTGCTTTACCTACTAAATACAGTGTTGCTCCCAAACCAGTCCGCCCCAACCTAGGCCATGAATACACCACCTCCTATCACCGACATCTGCCTCCACCTTGGATGACTATTGGATGTAGCACAGTCAGACCAAATAGGTTCTCACGGGTTCATTCATTCATTCATTTTCTATATCCTCATTAGAGTCGCGGGTATGCGACTTTGGGCAAGGTCGCCAGTCAATCACAGGGCACATGTCGAACCCTGAACCTCCTGACTGTGAGCCCAACATGCTACCCACTCATCCACCGTGTGGCCCTGCTCTCATAGGTTGTATCTCCTCTATCAGCTGCAGTGCTATGATATGATACCAAGTTCTGCTGTGAAAACTGAAAAGTTTTGGGAAATTCTTTAACATATGGATACATTAATACATATACACTAAACTCTGGGATGTACACTCCAGTTGCTGGATCCTTTGATCCCTCTGAATAAATATTTAAGTAGTTATAAAATCTGGTCCTTACATAGGCTAGCAGCGTCGGATGTTCTCTGGAATCTTTGATACCACTTGTTGGCCAATGAGAAAATTACAAACACATTTCCACTTTTTATTGAAAGATTCCTTATTCTTTTTTTAAACTTTATGCACTAAATCACACAAAACACACAAAGGAAGACATGACTAATGGTAGTAACTTTTATTTGTAACATAAATACATAAATAGCAATTCAAGTCATTACTTGACGTGTTATTATGGCGATAGAAAGAAAAATAATTAAGATAAATAAATACAAAAAGTTAAAAATCGATGATCAGTCTTTCAGTCCAGTGGACATTGGAAAATCAGTCTGACGCTGCCGCTGTCTCCCCCTAGAGGCTGGACACAGAAAGAGCAGACAGCCCGAAAGAGGTACGTCCCATGCGGCAGAAAGACGTTTTTCTAGTAGGACGCTGTCTTTTCGGAGCAGACGTGACCGCAGGGGACGAAGTCATGTGAGGGAGCCCCAGCGTCCACGTAGAGGGCTGCCTCATAGCCCAGCCACACCGGCACGTAAGACCACCGCGTCCGGCACATGGGGCACTCTCTCTCTTGACCCTCTGCCACAACCTGGGGCTTTTGGCGCCCCCCCCCCCCCCCCCCAGTCGTCGTAGCCATGCACGTGTCTGCATTGCAGGTAGGCCCAGGGCTGCTTGTCATCCAGGATGTCTCTGCGGCGCAGGGTGGGGAAGGCCAGCGTGTTAAAGCCCACTGGACATTGTGGACGTCCCGCGTTCAAGGCATCCTCTTCAGTAACATCGAGTAGCGAAAACAAAAAGTTCATCGTGATTTCAAAGTTGTACAGATGAAATGATGAGATACGTCTTCACACAACAGCGTCTCAAAATGAGCACAATTCTTAGAAAAAAAGCAAACAAGAGCTTTTATTGTGTAGGAGTGAGGTCACCGTCGTCTGGTGTCCCCTTACAGGCAGTAGATGTGTCCAAGCCCCGCCTACTGCTTGAAGGGACAATAGCAGCATGATGCCTTACTACAAAATGTGGCAGATTATTTGAAGAGGCAGAATACATCTTTTTAAAATGTCTACATATCACTTACAGGCACGTCTTTATGGACACTGTGGACCAAACAAATGTTCCTTCATACTTAACTTTACGTTGACTTTAAATGGAGAACAATGTGCACAGATGTACTTTCAATATAACAAGATTTACGTATAAAAAGTGTCTGATAAAGTCGGCCTGAGCTGACAAATATAAATATTACAAGAATCAAACAGTAAATGATAATGATGTGCGATACCGCTGTTTTTGTTTCCGATCTGATACTGAGTAAAATTCAGGATAGTATTGGCAGTAATGATACATTGTGCAACTCCACTTCATGTGTCAAGTGAATTTTAAAAAGTAGTGTATCGTAGCATAAATAATACAAGACATTTCATTCACGCACTAAATAAAGTATTTACTAAAATGTAGATTAATATAATTTTGTTGTAATAATTTAATAATTCATCCAATCTCTATACGGCTTATCCTTAGAGTCGCGAGGGTATGCTGGAGCCTATCCCAGCTGACATCGAGCGAGAGGCGGGGTAGACCGTGGACTGGTCGCCAGTCAATCACAGGGCAGGCAACCATTCACGCTCACACCTTAGGACAATTTAGATAATTTAGATAAATGAATAATTTAGTCATTAATTTAAATATATTATTTATTTTAAACCCTAAGGTATATTGAGGTAGCAGGGTGATTTACAATACAGCCAAGCTAATATACAACAACAGAAAAAACAGAGGTCAAAATGATATACAAGAAGTGAAATGGAATTTTAAACAGTAGATAAGGAAAATAAGTAAAATAATAAAACCATTAAATAAATGAATTATTAAGAACTACTATAAGAATTAAAACTTGTTTCACAATCCACACATGGCACTGTTTCAACAAACAAATGTTTCAGTCTAATGTTACCTTAAAGCAAAAGTCAACAGAATCAAATGGATCAATATTTTGATTTGAGAATCAATTTTAGAGCATAAAGAGATGCTATCGGAAGTATTGACATTTCAATATCGATCCGCACATTACTAGGACACGACGGCAACTCCCTTTAATCTTCCACGAGCACCTCCAAAAAATGTAAACCTTGCCCTGCAATGGCTGTGATTGGTCACCATTTTTACATTATTTTCTTTACGTACGTAAAGAGGGGGGCGTACAGACCACCTTTGCAAATTGGTCTTCTCTGATTTTCTATCAAACATTTGCAATAAAAGTTATAATTGTAACGCATAGATTAGGCCCAGCTCCAATAACTCTCCATGTTCCTTTTTAAGTTCCATTGTTGACCCGCAACAAAGGACACAAACACGCTAATAAACACTGACTTGAGTTAGGTGTTTTGGTAGAGAATTAGAAGTGCAATAATGACTGCAAACATGGATTTATTTATTCATGAGTCTTGACAACACTATGTTGCGGTTGTCTTCTTCTACACTCATTGACATTGTGTGTGTGTGTGTGTGTGTAATGTTGTGTTGTCGTGCAGGTGATGGGGACTCAGTGAGGCGGGACTGTCCCTCTTCTTCTTCGTCCTCCTCCTTCCTGGGAACGCAGCTCACATGCTGTCTGCCGAGGAGAAGGTCAAAGGTCTTGTCAAATATGACGAGCTCATGGTGTTGGGGTGAGCATGTGTTGTACTTCAATATGCAGTAGTAATTCTAAAGGTACAGTAGTGTTCAAAATAATAGCAGTCCAATGTGACAAACCAGATGAATCACTGTTATTAGCGTATTTGTATTGCTACATGGCAAACAAGTTACCAGTAGGTGCAGTAGATTCTCAGAAAACAAACCAGACCCAGCATGCATGATATGCTTGCTCATAAGCAGGGGTGGACAATTATTTTGACTCGCGGGCCGCATTGACTTAACAAAATTGGCCGGTGGGGCCAGACTATACAGATAGATAGATAGATATATATATAGATAGATAGATACTGTAGATACAGGGAGGGAAAAAACTAATTGAGCCCCAGCTGATTTGGTAAGTCTGCCCACTAACAAAGAAATGATCAGTCTATAATTTCAATGGTATGTTTATTTGAACACTGAGAGACAACAATGACAAAAAAAATCCAGAAAAATGCGTTTCAAAAAGAGTTATAAATTATTTGCATTTCAATGAAGGAAATAAGTATTTGATCCCTTTGAAAAACGTGCTTCAGTACTTGGTGGCAAAACCTTTGTTGGCAATCCCAGAGGTCAGCCGTTTCTTGTAATTGGCCACAAGGTTTGCACACATCTCAGGGGGGATTTGGCCCACTCCTGATGTTTGGCAACTCCAAGACCCAACTTCCACAGATTTTCTATGGGATTAAGGTCTGGAGACTGACTAGGCCACTCCATGACCTTAATATGCTTCTTCTTGAGCCAATCTTTTGTTGCCTTGGCCGTGTGTTTTGGATCATTGTCATGCTGGAATACCCAACCATGACTCATCTCACCCAACACTTGACGGTACATGGCCCCATCCATCCTCCCTTTGATGCGGTCCAATTGTCCTATCCCCTTGGCAGAAAAACACCCCAAACCATAATGTTTCCACCTCCATATTTGACGGTGGGGACGGTGTTTTTGGAGTCGTAGCCAGCATTCCTCCTCCAAACACAGCGAGTTGAGTTGATACCAAAGAGCTCAATTTTGGTCTTATCTGACCACAACACTTTCACCCAGTCTTCCTCTTAATCAGTCAGATGTTCAGTGGCAAACTTTAAACGGGCCTGTAGATGGACTTTCTTGAGCAGGGGGACCTTGCGGGCACACCAGGATTTCAGTCCTTCACGGCGTAGTGTGGTACCAACTGTTTTTGTGGTGACTATGGTCCCAGCTGCCTTGAGATCATTGACAAGTTCTTCCCGAGTGGTTCTGGGCTGATTCCTCATCGTTCTCATTATAATTGAAACTCCACGAGGTGAGATGCATCGAGCTCCGACCGAGGGAGATTTGAAGTTAATTTATGTTTATTTTAATTGCGAATAATTGCACCAGCTGTTGTCACCTTCTCACCCAGCTGCTTGGCGATGGTCTTGTAGCCCATTCCAGCCTTGTGTAGGTCCACAATTTTGTCCCTGACATCCTTGGAAAGCTCTTTGGTCTTGGCCATGGTGCAGAGTATGGCATCTGGATTGATTGATTGACAGGTCTCTTTTATACAGGTAACGAGCTGAGAGGGCTGCCAATGTCAACTCGTTACCTGTATAAAATCCACCTGGGAGCTAGAGATCTTGCTGACGGATAGGGATTCAAATATTTATTTCCTTCATGGAACTGCAAATTAATTTATAACTCTTTTTTAACCGCATTTTACTGGATTTTTTTTGTCATTTTTGTCTCTGTGTTCAAATAAACCTACCATTGAAATTATAGACTGATCATTTCTTTGTTAGTGGGCAAATTTACAAAATCAGCTGGGGTTCAAATAGTTTTTTTCCCTCACTTGTAGATAGATAGATAAGTAGAAAGATACATAGAGAAATAGAGAGAGAGAGAGAGAGATCTATATGGATAGATAGATCTATATAGATCTAGAGATCTATATAGATCTATATCCAAATTTTCAAGGCCATGGAGGAGGACACGGCAAGGTTTACACCGGAGGAGCTGGCGGACATGGTGTCAAGGGTCCGGACGGCACGTTCATCCCAATGTCATGGGTGTGGCCTGGATTTGCAACGCACACGCCGGCCCATCTGCAACTGAGATACCCGGCGGTGCCGGCCGGGGGACGTCGACGATTGCCCTCCCCTGAGCCTCCCTCCACCCTTCCCGGGGTCCTGTGGCGAAAGAAGACTGCGTCTGGGATCCGCCTTCTGGAGGAGGGGCTAGTGCATCCTGCCGGGCAGCGGAGGACGCGCAGCTGCTACTTGTAGCTTTGCCGGGCACCAAGACTCCGCCGGACCGCCGCTGCCGATAGCCGCGCAGCAAGACTTCGCCAGTTCCACACCCACCCAAGTTCCCGCCGGCTGCAGTCGCTCCGGTCGCGCCTCCCATGGCGCTGGCGGTTCCTGTTGCACCTCCCCAGGCACAGTCCGCTTTAGTCGCGTCTTCCATGGCGCTGTCTGCTACGGTCGCGCCTTCCATGGCGCTGGCGGTTCCTGTTGCGCCTCCCAGGGCCCAGGCTGCTTCGGTCACGCCTCCCATGGGGTTGTCTGCTACAGTCGCGCCACCCATGGTGCTGTTTGCTCCGGTCGCGCCTTCCATGGCGCTGGCGGTTCCTGTTGCGCCTCCCAGGGCACAGGCCGCTTTGGTCGTGCCTCCCAGGGCACGGGCCGCTTTGGTCGGGCCTCCCACGGCGTTGTCCACTCCAGTCGCGCCTCCCATGGCGCTGTTCGCTCCAGTCACGCCTTCCATGGCGCTAGCGGTTCCTGTTGCACCTCCCAGGGCGCAGGCCGCTTCAGTCCCGTCGTCCCGCCGGCTACGTTTGGGTCTCCGTCCCGGCTGACCCCCGGAGGGGTCCCGCTGGCCTCTCTTAGGTCTTCGTCCCGGCCGACCCCCGTAGGGGTCCAGCCAGCCACGCTTGTGTCTCCGTCCAAGCCAACCCCCAGAGGGGTCCCGCCGGCAACCCACCACCTCTCCTCCCGCCGCCCTTCCCTTCTTTTTGTGACGTTGGGCTTTGGGACGTCTGGGATCCGTTTTTGAGGGGGGTACTGTCACGATCTGCACTTTTTTGGCGTGACAGTGTAGTTTTAGTTTCGATTCCTATGCCTGTGTTCTTGTTATTTCCTATTTTTCGTATGTTTTTGATTTGTCTGGTCTAAATACACGCACCTTCTTCACGTTTAGCTCTGGCTATTTAAGTTCAGGTGTGCGCACTCATGACCGAAAGAATGAGATCGCGGATATAAGCGGTGGAAATGAGTTTCCTTCGTAGGGTGGCTGGACTCACCCTAAGAGATAGGGTGAGGAGCTCGGCCATTCGGGAGGAGCTCAGAGTAGACCCGCTGCTCCTTCACATCGAGAGGAGCCAGTTGAGGTGGCTCGGGCATCTAGTAATAATATAATAATAACATGCATGTTTTTGGAATGTGGGAGGAAACCGGAGTACCCGGAGAAAACCCACACACGCACGGGGAGAACATGCAAACTCCACACAGAGATGCCCAACGGAGATTTGAACCC